>OX454419.1:36998934-37598934 GCA_949715475.1 Microchrysa polita | reverse complement strand
TTTCCCTTAATACCGCGGGCAAATGCCAATAAAATGGCGGGTATCCTCCCTTGTTCGTAAATTGCACAAAGTGCATAGTATCGGCAAATCTCTTCTATGAGGAATATAATTTAAAGGGAGAAGTTCGCCTCTGGCTCTGAATATAAGTGACATTTTATTAATAGGAGATCCATTTTGAAAGTATGTCTTCTCATGTAGATTATGGTCTAGATTGGCGTATATTTCTCGATGTTGGGTTGAACTCGCTCTCTCTGCAGTCGCTTGTATTTCCGCTAATTTCATATCGCTGATTAGTTTCTGCAGTATATAGTTAGTTCCACTTGTTCCATCCCAGTTAAAATCGGCATTTATCCTATTGGCAATCGTTGCTAGATCTACGTAAAATGCTGACTTCATACTAACTGCCTTCATCAATATTTTTTTAGGCAATCTGTCGTTATTCATGCCCACCACTTTCATTAAATAGCCAATATGTATTTTTAAAGTCTCCAGTAACAGAGGTGTTAGACCAGTTTCCTGCAATAGCATGTAATTAGGCATATTATCAGGGAGGTGAAAAGTTCGTTTCAAGAAATATCTCTGTAGTTTTTCTACTTCCTCATATTCTCTAGAACCCCATACTTGAGCTCCATAAAACAAGATGGACTTGGACACTTCTTGGAATATACGGTATTTGTCTGTGTGTGATATATTGGGATTATTGAAACAATGTTTCCATGTGGAATTTATAGCCCATTTGGTTTCTTTAAGCTTTTGATTGAGATGTGTTCCCATGTTAAGGTTACTAGATATTAATATTCCGAGATATTTATAATCTTTAACCACTTCAATATCGTTTCCATTTAATGTCCACCTCTCTTCTCTTGCTAGACAGAAACGCTTTTTAAAGGCCATTACTTTCGATTTTTCGAGATTTACAGTTAGCATCCATTGTGTACAGTACTGTTCTAGATGTCGAATCATTTTTTGGAGATCCTTAGGTGTTAGGTGACTCCGCCAAAAGCACAATGTCGTCGGCATACAGTAGACCTTTCAATCGAATTCCGAAGGCCGTCGCACCACCAGGCATATCATCCAAGATGTCGTTGACAAACACAGCAAAACACTGTTCAAATACTTGTCCAAACTTTGATGACATGCCCATATTGTAAAGTTTGTAGAATAGTGCCTGTCGATTGACCGTATCAAACGCCGCTTTAAAATCGACAAAGAATGCATAAAGTCTTCGTCCTTCCCTGAGGAAGGTAAGTGCCCAGTTGTACAAAATAAACAGATTATCATTCGTCGAATATCCCTGGCGGAATGCAGCTTGGTTTTCAACTATTACTTCCTCCAAACTTAGCCATTTAGCAAATCGCATTTGAAGCAGGGTTGTAAAAATTTTTCCGGACGCATTAAGAAACGAGATGCCGCGATAGCATGCTGGATCATTAACGTCTCCTTTTTTAGATATCGGGAAGATTGCCGCGTCTTGAAACTCTTCGGGAATATCCCCGCTCTCGAAAATCCGATTGAACTCGCTACAAAGAATATCTGCAAGGCTCTCTGGGCCATACTTATAAAACTCCGCTGGGACCCCATTAGTTCCGGGCGCTTTGTTATCTTTACATTTTTCTAATGCACTTCTTACTTCATCTTTCGTTATTGCAGCATCCAGTATTGGGTGTATCCTGTTGGGTCTTGCAAACTGTACTATTCTCTCGTGGTTTCCGCTTTGTAACATTGCCCTAAAATGATTTTTGAGACAGTCCGCGTTCATCGTGATGCCAATTGTGTAGGTCTCCGTTCCATTTATCCTTTTAGCAATCTTCCAAAAAGTTTTAGAATCCGTACAACTACTCAAAAGCTAAACTTGTTGTTGGTGATACTGACGTTTTTGTTCCGCGCATATTTCCTTATAGAGTCGATTTGCCTCCACTTACATTCTCCTCGAGAATTCATCGTTAGTGCTGCGAAACTGCTTCAGCCAAGCGAACGATCTGTTCCTCATTTTATCACATGTGTTGGTAAACCACGGTTGTTTGCCAGGTTTTTTCGGTTGCCCAGCTTTTTTTGCACAATCTTGTAGGATTTCGGTTAATTGCTGAATAGTTGTATTATCAGTTCCCGCTAGCTGCACATTTACCTTTTGTTGAAACTGCCGTCTATAGTTTTCTCGCCATACAAACTTCGGTAGGAGATTTACTGGTCTCGTTGTCGTTCGTCCGATGCAATCTAGCCCAATCGTCGTGATTATTGGGAGATGATCGGAGAACTGCTTCTCATCTACCATGAAATCCGTTATGAGGGGAATCCAGTCCCCTCCGGCCAGGCTTAAGTCAATAACGGTATGTCCATTGTAACCGATATACGTACATTCTCCATCACTGTCGTTGTTTGAGCAGCCATTCAGAATTTTCAGGCCATATGCATCTATCAGCTCAAGCATTTGTTTCCCGCATGCGTTGACTGTCGAGTCCTTAGATTTCCGAATCGAATTATCTCGTATATTTGCAATTGGTTGTTCGTTGCCGACTCTGGCATTCATATCTCCCATCATAAGTAAGTCAGTGTTGTTTAACGTAGCTATGTTGTCGCTAAGCTTTTTGTAATCATCTTTCCATTTGTTACAATTAAGATAAACTGGCATTAATATCATTTGCTTAGTATCAATTTTCATAGTTAAATACACGCAATCATCAATATTTTGAAAAGTGAAAGTATTTCGCTCGAAGTTTAATTCTTTTTTGAACCCATAGAGGCATCCTCCACTTGCTCTCCCCTTATTACTATACCTCGTAGCGGGAATCCATATCAGTTCGAAGTTTCTTAGCTTTATTTCATATAAATCGAACCCATTGACAATATACGTTTCAAATAAGAAAAAGACATCAAAAGAATTCAGATATTCATAGAAGTCTCTGTATAGACTTTTATTTTTCAGGCCAGCAATATTGTATGACAAAATTATAAGTTTATTTTGTTGGCTGAAATCGCAGACGGCAACCCTTTCCTATGCGATGTTTTGCGTCGATGGTGATAACATCGCATCTCTTGTCACTGGCGCGCTGTCATTTTTATCCCGAGCGCTATTGTTGTTGTGTACTATCACGAAAGTTGACGGCTCACCAAGTTCGTTTAGACCAAATATGATTTTAATATAGTGCGAACCAGCTATAAGGATAATTCGTAGTTTAAACGGCAGTTTAACTTTTTATACACATTTTTCAACCATCGACGGTTTAAGTGACAACCATTAGTTAAACCATGATTGTACATCCGGCCCTAAAGTAGATAAACCATTTTTCCCCAATTCAAGGCATCAATCACAATGCTCTTCTTCTTGAGTTTGATTATTATGATTATATTGAAGAAGAGACAGAAGTTACTCCTACTAGAAATTTTCAAAAAGCTCAATTTGCAAAATTAAATTCAATATTTTTTAATATAGATTGGGCTTCAGTTATATCAAATTATCTTAATCTTGATGAAAGCTATACAAATCCATTTTATTGGAAGTACGTTCCTTTAAAAACGAAAAAAAGAAAATCAAAAAAATCTATGGGTTACCCAGGAAAGTTTCATACATAACGCCTGTTCACAAAAAAGGTCCGAAACATCTTATTGATAAGCATAGACCTATAGCTAAATTATCAGCAATCCCGAAGTTGTTTGAAATGCTTATTAAAAATAAAATATATGCTTTAATTAGCCGTTCAATATCGCCTTATCAACATGGATTCCTTACAGGAAAATCAACCACGTACAACACATTTGGTATCATTCACTAAATTTGTTGCAGATAGTATTGAGTAGGGAATGCAGGTTGATGTGGTTTATATCGATTTCTCGAAGGCTTTCGATAGAGTAGATCATAATATCTTACTTAAGAAACTAGAAAATTTAGGTATACAGTCCGTATTCTTGGCTGGGTGAAATCCTATCTAACGGATAGGTCTCAGTTGGTATAGTTAAATGGCTATACATCGCGCTCTGTCATAAAATGTTCGTCAAGAGTTCTACAAGAAAGCCATTTAGGACCACTTTTCTTTTTAGTTTTCGTAAACGATATCATCCAAAATGTTGAATTCGTGCGTGTATGGCAGTATGCTGATGATATGAAAATCGCAATGAGAATACGCAACTTATAGATGACTGTCTTAAGTTGAAATCCGATTTAGAAAAACTGCAAATTTGGTGCCGTAATAATAATTTATATTTAAATGTTAGTAAATGTAAAGTACTTAGCATATATAAACTGAAAACTCCGCTCTTTTTTGAGTACTCCTAAACAGGTAGTGTTCTTGAAAGGGTTGCCGAAATATCAGATCTTGGTGTAATGTTCGACCATAATCTTTCATTTCGACAACGCATTGATTACATTATTTAAAAATCGAATAGTATGTTAGGATTTGATAAACGTAACGCGCGCAAATTTAATGATCCTTTTACTTTAAAAATATTGTATACAGCTTTCGTTCGTTTGCACCTGGAGTATTGTTCTATTGTGTGGAATCCGTTTTATAAGGTGCATATCGAATCGAGCGTATAGAAAGAATTCAACACAATTTTACAGGGTTTGCCATTTATCACATTGGCTGGCGTTTCAAGCCAGAATATAACTCGCTGTTCCTTATTGGGTTTACAAGCTTTAGATTAAAGAAGAACTTTTTTAGACGCTATGTTCATTCGAGATCTGTTTTGCTCTCATATTGTTTGTGAAGATATATTAAATAACTTTGAAGCCAGAAGTAATCCTCACAATTTCCGACGGAACAACCTTCTTGTTCAGCCTTATCATAGAGTAAATTATGGTCTTAACGAACCAGTTATAAGGTCAATAATTCTTTATAATAGTTTGAAGGACTTAGTTAATTTTAATTGCATTAATAAATTAATTTTTAAAAGAAATTATTTTGATAAATTTCCTTATTAATTTATTTTCTTGTTTTATATTTTACTTTATCGATCGAAATAATCAATCAATCGACTGTAAACTCTAACTCGATTGATTGATTATTCACTTGCGTACGCATAGTAAGTAAAGTGATGCCGAGAAGCCCTGTCCCGGGGCAGAAGCTTCTGAGGCAAAAAAAAGGGGTGATTTTTAGACTCAGTTCTTATAAAAAATATTTTCCATTAAATTAGTAAACTTATTAATAAATATTTTCTATGCACGGCTCACATAAAATCCGTAAAATTTAATTATTTTACAGTTTTTTTTTAAGTAAAGGGACTACGCCCGATATCTGACTATCGTTTTACATTGATGATGACACTGAATATTAATTGTAATAAAAAAACCGAGTCTAATTTCGGGCGCGGCCGAAATTTGAATACCCTTCACTCTTCTCGGGCTAAAAGTTTTTTTTTGGCGAACATATGACTTGTGTTCAATCCTTCCCCATTCTTTTCCTTCTGTGGCGTCGATAAAACAATATTTGTGTGTTTTTGGTTAAGTGGGAAAATAAAAATATTTACTCAGAAAACTTTATTGGGGGGATGCGGGTGCATGGTAATCCTCACATTAAGTTTTTTTGAAATTGGTGTGGAAAAAATGTTTTTTTTGTTTTTGAAGATCTAAAATGGAAAGTTGGGTTTGTATGGTAGCCCCATGACCCATAGACCGATTTCATTCATTTTTACACATGTCTTATGGCCAGGGCCGGCTTTAGGTGTAACGGCGCCCGGGGCGAACTTGAAAGAAGCGCCCCTTATAGTTTCTATACACGAAAAAATTGCAATAGAAGTTGAACTTCAACGTTCTATGGAAATATTTTTCTCCATTGCCCCGCCGGCCGCCATTGAAACTATCCACTTTAACTGTTTTTAACTTCTCCTTAATTTTCTCCTGTTTCCCAATCAATTGATTGCTTCCATCACATCTATCCATTCACATTTGCTCATAATTCGTCCTAGAAAATCATTATTTCGTTAATATTATAAAAAAACGAGTTTGTGTAAGCAAGAGTAGATCTATTGCAGGATCTGCGGTAGTGTTAATTTTTAAATTTTTAAATCAAATTACAAAATACTTTGCCAGTTTAATAATAGTTCAAAAATAAAAACAGACAATCTCACGTCGCAGAAACATAAGGAACCATACATCTTAGCTCACAAACATTCATTATGTTGAATGGGAAGACGATAGCAAATCCCAAATCCCATCAATTTGATGGGATTTTCGATTTTACGTATAGTAGTCCATATTTTTCTTCTTCTTCCTTGCCTCGTTCTTTATACCGCTCCATGGTTCCGCGTTGCTCGACCTGCGGTGTAGGCACATCGCCCGTTATGGCGATAATTTCTAAGCATATTTCTACAGGCAGCTCTATCTTGGATCGTGTCTTCGCCGAGACCAATGCGTTGTTGTTGCTTTTTCATTTGACACATCCAGGTGTTCTTCGGTCTGCCTCTGGCCTTGGGTCCATCAAGTGGAACTTCCATTGATATCGCTCTCTTTGCGGGGTTCTCAGGCGGACGCCTTTGAACATGGCAATACCAATCCATTCGTCGGTCTTCGAGCTTTTCGGTGATTGGTTGGTCTATGGACAAGCTGCCTCGGATGTAGCTACTCTTGATGTGGTCCCTTTTGGTTACACCAACTGACATGCGTACCATTTTCATTTCAGTCGCTGTCATTTCTTTCGCGTAACCTTCATACATGGTCCAACATTCTGATCCATACATGAGTGCGGGACGTACAACCGTTTTGTACAACTTGCCCTTTAGCTTCAGTGGCATTTTCTTATCGCAGAAAACTCCAGAGTTTTCTCGCCACCTCATCCACCCAACCTTTGTGCGATGTTTGATATCATCATCGCATGTAGCTCCGCTGTTCACCATCGAGCCAAGGTACTTGAACTTGGTACAAGACTTAAGATGCTCTCCTTTGACATACATTTCTGGTATCGGTGCATTTGGGTCTGAGAATTGGCAGCATAAGAACTCAGTCTTTGTTATACTTACCCTCAGTCCATGCTCCTCCAGAATGTCACACCATTTTGTAAGCGCAGCTTGCAAGGCAACGATGTTTGGGCTACTGAGGACTATATCATCAGCAAAAAGAAGAGATATTTCTAGGCCGTCGGAGACACGTGTTAATAAGTAGCACATGATGATGTTGAAGAGCAACGGACTCAATACACTGCCCTGGTGTACTCCGACATTCACCGGAAATTCTTCTGATTCACCGGCTGTGCATCTAACCTTAGTCGTAGCTCCATCATACATGTCTCGTATCATCCTGACGTATGCCTCGGGGACATTAAGTGCTCTCAAGGCCAACCATATCAGATCACGAGGTACTCTATCGAATGCCTTCTCCAAATCGATGAACACAAAGTACAAGTCCTTTCGTGCTGCTCTATACTTTTCCATCGCAATACGAATGCACTGAATCGCATCGACTGTAGATCGACCTTCAACAAAGCCGCATTGATTGTCATTCAACCGCACAATCTTTCTCAATCGGTTGCAGACAACTCGCTCGTAGATCTTCAGTGTATGAGGTGTTAACTTTATAGCCCTATAGTTGTTGAGTTTGCGTGAGTCTCCCTTGTTCTTATAGAAAGGAAGAAGAAAACTTTCCCTGAAAGCATCAGGCATCAGTTGCCCACCTTTGATTTTGTTGAAGAGAACTGTGAGCCATATTTTTCAAAACATGAATTCATTTCATTTTGTAATTTCGACCGTGCTTAGAAATGGTTTGTTCGGGAAACCTGGCTTTTTTGCATTACTGCAGGTTACACTATGTAGGTACCACCGGTTCATTTTTAAATCACCAACATTTAAACGTTCATTAAGTTAATAATTTTGCAAATACGTTTATAAACAATTCTATTTTTTAAGCAGTTTTTGTAAATTTAATTGAGCGAGAAAAGACAACAATGTTTGCTCTAAAATGCAATACCTACATTTTGATTGCGAGATAAATCGGAAGGTGTATTGGATTCAATTTTTTTGATTTAACGTGTGGAACGTATTGCCAGTGCAATTTTCCGTACAAGCTGTCATGACAATCATGTGTTGCTCAGTTGCTGATTTTTGACATAACCCTGTGGTCGTTCTTCATGCTATCATTGTGGCGGTCATTCTCCATCAAAAGTAGCAATGGATGTCCATCTTCCATCGCCAAAAATGGTATAATTTTCGCTATTTGGTGTTGTGGCTTGTGGACCGTGAGACTGTCAATTTCAGATTGCCCGATAAATTGCCTAATGTATGTGCTGTATGGGCGGCAGATCGATTGTGGGCCCAATCGATCGGCCGAGAAATCGTCAGGTTTGTGGCGCCCTTACGTTTAATAAAGACCAAAGCATAAACATAATCGATGATGATGGTTCGAAAACGAATGTGCTTATTAGAATTGTGTACTGCTTTTTCTTAATTAAAGGTTACATGTATCTTTGGAGCACAGTCAATTCCTGAAGTGGGAGTCTGGTATTATGAGATGAGTTCCCAACTAAATTCTTATCTGATTTCTATAAAGATACAGGTGACATTTTGTGTCGTGCGGCCTTGAGTGAACGTTGTGGAATTGCACATAGAATTCTTGTCGCAGGTCTGCGTTTGTATAAAAGTATCCCGTTAACTTGTGATTAGAACGCGCGTTAAATTGATGGCATTATATACAATCATACTTGGATGTGGTCGGGTACTATAGCCTGCATTAGTATTCTTACATCATACTAATTCAGCAGTTAAAAAAAATTTAATTTCTTAAGCAACAAACAAATTTGTAAAAATAAATTTAAATTAAAAATACGGGTTTCGGCGCCCCTAAACCTGGCGCACGGGGCGACCGCGACCGCCCCACCCTAAAGCCGGCCCTGCTTATGGCATCAATAGAGATGCACTTTTACGAGTTTTGGTTGAAAGTGATGCACAAATAAAAAGTTTTTCGTAGAAGAACTCAATTTGGGGGGTTGGGTTTGTATGACAGCCCCATGACCCCATTGTCCGATTCCATTCATTTTTACATATGTTTTGTGGCATCAATTGAAATGCACTTTTATGAGGTTTGATTGAAATTGGTGCACAAATCAAAAAGTTTTTCTTAGAAAAACTCAATTTGGGGGGTTGGGTTTGTATGACAGCCCCATGACCCCACAGTCCGATTCCAACCATTCTTACATATGTTTTGTGGCATCAATAGAAACACATTTGTATGAAATTCGGTTGAAATTGGTGCACAAATGAAAAAGTTTTTCTTAGAAGAACCTAATTTGGGGAGTTTAGTTTGTATGGCAGCCCCATGACCCCATAATCCGATTTGATACATTCTTACATATGTTTTGTCTTATCAATAGAAACACATTTGTGTGAAATTTGGTTGAAATTGGTGCACGCATGAAAAAGTTTTTCTTAGAAAAACCAAATTGGGGGGTTAGGTTTGTATGGCAGCCCCATGACCCCACGGTCCGATTTTACCAATTCGAACATACAAACTGCCTGCAATAAAAAGAAGCATGTGTGCGAAATTTCAGCTCGATAGCTTTTAAACTGGCCGAGTAAAACGCGTAGCAACAGACGGACAGACGGACAGACGGACAGACGGACATCGCCCAATCGACTCAGCTCGTCATGCTGACAGTGCCGGATTAACCACGTGGCAGAAGGTGGCAAATGCCACGGGCCCCGCGCTTTAAGGGGCCCCGCGTTTTTCTCAAACAAAAATTATAACAACCATGAAGTCAATGAAATACTAAAAGCCAGTTCTTTCTAAATTGTTATAACACGTTATCGTTGAACAATTTTCGCCAGGGTGTTCCAAAATTATTGCAAGGTTATAATATTGTATAAAAATACAGAAATATTTCTTTAAAATTCATGATCGCATTCGCGTAAACCTCCGTCCAAAGTTTTTCAGATTCACATTCTAGCGGGACATACGATTTTAGAAGTTTATGTTGGGAACAGGGATTTGGAGCGGAGCGGAGCGACCTTAAATTTCGGAGCGAAAGAGCGGAGCGTGGAGCGGTTTTCGGCAGGCTGGAGCGGAGCGATTTTTGCTTTAAAAGTCGCTCCACTCCGCTCCGCTCCAAAGTAAAAAATCAAGAAAATTCCGAGATGAAAAATTGAATTTTTTCGACGAAATTTTTCATTTAATGGCACTATTTGATGATTTTGGAAGATTTAAAGGCGAAGAATTTGTTGAGAGTTTGCAAAATTTCGGATTATTGTGAAATTCATTGTGATAAAAGAGGTTTTGCGTTTAGTCATCATAATCATCACTCTTCATTATTAAAAAATTCAAGATCATCCATGACAGAAAAGTCCTGTCCTGTACTCGCTGAATGAAACGCCCGTTTTAATTTAAATTAGTTATTAGGTGCATTTTATTGAATAGAGTACCTACAGGACAGCTTCCATTCGTTCTATACGGGATGTCCGAAAACTATCGCATAAAGGCACCCAAATATGATTCCTGGTGATATTTCCAGCAAAAAGGAGTATAAAAATGCCCGAATTATTAGTTCTTCAGCTACCACAGACATTTAAAGATTTTTCAAAAATTTAATACTCATATTACCTACATATTTTCTTTCGGTCGTGGCCAAAATTTTTTCCTAAGAATAAACCCAATAAAAATATAAGCAGTTTAAGCTGTGTAAAAAAGCTTCAAAGACAAAATTTTGAGATCTTACTTCATATAAATTTTTTTCCCGACGGAGGTCTTAGTGGTAGCATTTTTGTAAAATCTTTAAATGCTTTTGGTAGCTAAGGAGTTAAGATTTCAGGATATTCCCAGTACACCTATTTTGCTGAAAAAGACATTAATAATCATATTTCGGTGCGCTTATGCGACAGTTTAGTATCCGGACACCCATCTAGAACAACTCAATTTTATTTTCAAATTTGTACGAAATTGGTGCTATCCTGTTCTGTACTTTATCGAATAAAACGCACCTTTTAAGCCATATTCTATAATACGTAAGAAGATATAAGTTGAATTGATGAATTCGCGGAAAATTATAAATATTTACTAAAAACAATGAAGTTTTGTTGTATGTTTGTAATGGAGCGGAGCGGAGCGAAACAATTTTAGTCGGAGCGGAGCGCTGGAGCGGAGCGGTTTCAAATTGGTCGGAGCGGGAGCGAAGCGGAGCGAAAAAAAGTGTCGCTCCAAATCCTTGGTTGGGAATGTACATGCACATCCATAGAATTTAGAAATTACAATTATCTCTCATTCACAGTGGCGTACCGCTTTAAACGTTATGAAAAGTGGGGGTAAAATTACCTGCTTAAAAAATGATTCAAAAATGTTTCACAAGATTGTAAGATTTCAAAAAAAAAAAAATATTTTAATAAGTAAAACCGAATAAATGTGGAAGGCGCAACGTTATTATCTTTTTATGGCCTAAATTTTTGGTTGTAATCTTTTTTGAACCTGAGGTAACCCTGAAAAGGGACGATTCAATCGAACACTGTAACACTTTTAAACTGAAAGAATTTCTCATATTTTAGCACTTATCGGACAAAAATGTCGAATTTTTAAATTTTCAGAGGTCGTCAAAAAATGGCCTTCTAAAATCAATTCTACTTTGTCAAATAAATATAATTTGATTGCTAAACGTTTTAACTTTTTACACGAAAATGTAAATTTTTCATCCAAAAAATCAATTTCGGAAGATAATAATCTGCTTCATTTTCGATAATTTTTTTTAAGGTTTCCCATTAATGAGAATAAATTTTTAAAGTGTAAATGCAGAGTGCAGAGAGTTCACAGAATCACGAGCACAATAACTTACCAAACACCGTACCTCTAAATAAATAGCAATTCTTTTATTTATTGAAAATTCCCTTGTTTCACTGGTATGTTGAGTGACAGTTCTGTTTTTTCCACACGATTCCAGCTTTATTGATTGATATTATATTATTTTAACAACGTTTCGCTCTACCTTCTGAACATCTTCAGGTTAAGTGGTTAAATAAACAATTTGTCTGAGATTCCTTTTCCTACTCCATGTTACCTTCACTGTTTTTCTAAAAAAAAAAACAGTGAAGGTAACTTGGGAGTAAATAAAATAATATCAATCAATAAAGCTGCAATTGTGTGGAAAAAACACAACTGTCAATTCTTTTATTGCACATTCGTCGTGTATTGTAAAGCTGTAATGATGATATTTCTCAGCTGCTAGCCGCCTTTCTAAACCCCTTGATAAATAACTAATAAACCCAAAAATGTTAGTTTTAGAACCACTTTATTAGTTTGGTTAATCGAAGTTCCTTAGGCCCCGCGCTCAATATTTGCCACCGGCCCTGCGCTTGCTTAATCCGGCACTGCATGCTGATCATATATATACATATTTTATATGGTCGGAGATGCTTCCTTCAATGCGTTACAAACTTCATGACAAAGTTAATATACCCTTCACTCGTAGAGTAAAAATTGATAAATAAATTAATTTTATTAGTTTTGATTAAAAAGATATAGTTGTGGATTATATAATTGAAATTCAAAAGAAGTTTGCATATATCCAATAGTTTTTGTAAGGCCATTTTAAATGTTATTATTAGCGAGTTTTAAAAACCACAAAAATCGAAATATGAAAAAAAATGGTAAATCATATTTTCATTTTGTTGGACTAGGATGGATGTAAAAAAATAAATTAATTTGTTATAAATGCAAGGAAGTAATTCAAGTCCTCCCCCGAAAAATTTTCGTAAAAATCGGTTACCTAAACCATTTTTATGTTTAAAACGTTTTTTTTTTTTTTTTATTTAGAATATATCTGAAAATCTTGAGCTTAAGATCTAAGAGTATTTAAAACGTGGGATTTCATGAGCCACTTTGCAAATACAAATCACCCCCCCCCCCCCCAGTATTTTAATTAGACGGCAATTTAGCAGATTTCTTCACAAAAGTAAACAGATCCAATAATTAATATAACTGGAAGAATCCTATTGAGATATTTTGAATGGAATGAAATGTGTCCCGGTAAATCCAATGGGACATCAGATTACATTTTAATCACCCATTAAATTAACAAGATCTGATATGATTAAATAATAATAGGATGGATCCCATTTGTTTCATATAACGTCCTATTTCATTAATGGGATATGCCTTTTAATTGAATTTCAAGCATAAGATGTATTTTCCAAGAGAACCAACATCATGCTCCGTAACCGAGATCGTTCGGTTGCCTCCCCGTGACTTGGTAAGTTTTTTTTGCCTCACAGAAGCTTCTGCCCCGGGACAGGGCTTCTCGGCATCACTTGACTTACTAATCAATCAATCGAGCGTAAACTCTAGCAATAAAATCTCGATACAATAAAATCTAAAACAAGAAAATACATTAATAAGGAAATTTATCAAAATAATTTCTTTTCAAAATTAATTTATTAATGCAATTAAAATTAATTAAGTCTTTCAAACTATTATAAAGAATTATTGACCTTGTAATTGGTTCGTTAAGACCATAATTTACTCTATGATAAGGCTGAACACGAAGGTTGTTCCGCCGTAAATTGTGAGGAATACTTCTGACTTCAAAGTTATTTAATATATCTTCACAAACAATATGAGAGCAAAACAGATCTCTAATGAACATGGCGTTTAAAAAAGTTCTTCTATAATCTAAAGCTTGTAAGCCCAATAAGGAACACCGAGTTCTATATTCTGGCTTAAAACGCCAACTAATTTGATAAATGGCAAATCGCGTAAAATTGTGTTGAATTCTTTCTCTACGCTCGATATGAACCTTATAGAAAGGATTCCAAACAATAGAACAATACTCCAGATGCGAACGAACGAAAGCTGTATACAATATTTTTAAAGTAAAAGTATCATTAAATTCACGCGCGTTACGTTTAACAAATCCTAACATACTATTCGCTTTTGAAATAATGTAATCAATGTGCTGTCGAAATGAAAGATCATGGTCGAATATTACACCAAGATCTGATATTCCGGCAACCCTTTCAAGAACACTACCTGTTAAGGAGTACTCGAAAAAAAGTGAAGTTTTCAATTTATTTATGCTAAGTACTTTACATTTACTAACATTAAAATTTAAATTATTATTACGGCACCAAATTTGCAGCTTTTCTAAATCGGATTGCAGTTTGAGACAGTCATCTATGTTGCGTATTCTCATTGCGATTTTCATATCATCAGCATTCTGCCATACACGCACGAATTTAAAATTTTGAATGATAACGTTTACGAAAACTAAAAAGAAAAGTGGTCCTAAATGGCTTCCTTGTGGAACTCCTGACGAACACTTTATAACAGAGCGCGATGTACAGCCATTTAACTTTACCAACTGAGTCCTATCCGTTAGATAGGATTTCACCCAGCTAAGAAAAATGGACTGTATACCTAAATTTTCTAGTTTCTTAAGTAAGATATTATGATCTACTCTATCGAAAGCCTTCGAAAAATCGGTATAAACCACATCAACCTGCATTCCCTGCTCAATACCATCTGCAACAAATTGAAGAGTTTTGAAGAGTAGGTACTAGCCGATCGGATGTTCAATACTCGGCCTGGCCAAATATCGTGATTCTTAACAAAATCCACAAAGACGTAGCGTCGATGGTATAATAATATGGGACTTATAAAAAATACTTTGATCAGATTACGAGTGAAACGATTTTTTTTTACTACATGGGATTGATCCTATTAATTCAATAAAATATATCCTATTGGAAAATAACTAGACCATGTGTTTGTTTTTAAAGGAGTCGACTATTAAAACAAACGGATATTTATCGAGTGAAAGTAATGGTTTCTATATTTTTAAAGTAATCAGATTTTTCCTATTGACTAAAAATAATGGGACAAAATGATTGGTTTAATGGGATTTCCCATTGAAATTTTACTGAGTGAAATGTATTTTTACGCTACACTTCTGTATAATTCAGATTTTCTGGTGCATTTTTACAACGTTTATGTCTTTAATTCGGATTTGTGGTGTATTTTTACAACATGCAGTTGAACTTTTACTCATTTTTTGTAGCGTGCTCTCCAGTTATCATACTTCAATCGGCGGTACTTAGCACAGTGTAACAAGTGTTCTTATCGCACAAAAAAAGACCATATTGCAACCTCCCATGTAGACGAAAAACTGATCAGCCAAACTCGACCGATACGTGTTTATATTTTATATATCCTTAAATAGTTTTATTGATAACTATATTATTTGTAAAGGTTCGCCACTTCAATCTTTACATCGAAAAAAGAGTAGAACAGCTTTGTGTAAATTTGCTAATATATTGGAGTACTTTTTTAAACATTTTTTATGTAAAATTACACTTGATTTGCAAATTTAGATTGCAGAGTAATTTCACTTTGTTTCCTTCTATTATAAGAGTAAAAATTTCATAGAGTGTAAGTATCAACTTAACTATTCAGTATTTCGTGGATTTATTCGTCACTGATTTTGTTATTTTTTCTATTTTCAGTAAAATAATTCAAGGGGCAAAAGTCCGGATCTTTTGTATGCATTCGACATGTATTTCTGTAAATATTCTGCTTACCACGAGGACATTACTTAACCATTATGTTTCACAAAGCATCCATTTTTAGGGTTTTTTAGATTTTTCAAAAAACCCTTATGAAATCGATTTTGTCCGTCCGTCTATTCACTCTCGTACTCGCGAACGGCTTAACCGTTCATCATGAAATTTGTTAGGAATATGTAGAATGATAACAGTCTTTGGCACGAAATACTTAAAAGCTGGTAGGGCAAAAATAACAGGGTGACCCGGACATTTGAACATTTGTTCACTAAATAACTCGGGAACGGCTTAACCGATCGTCCTGAAATTTGGTAGGAATGTGAAGAATGGTAACAGTCTTTGGCACGAAATACTTAAAAGTTGGTATGGCAAAGATAACAGGGTGTCCCGGCCATTTGAAAATTGTTCACTAAATAACTCGCGAACGGCTTAACCGATCGTCCTGTATTTTGGTAGGAATGTGTAGAATAGTAACGATCTTTGGCTCGAAATACTAAGAAGTTGGTAGGGCAATGATAACAGGGTGTCCCGGAGATTTAAAAAAATTTCCACTAAATAACTCGCGAACGGCTTAACCGATCGCAATGAAATTTGGTAGGAATGTGTAGAATCGTAACATTCTTCAGCACGAAATACTTAGACTTTGGTAGGACAAAGCTAACAGGGTGCCCCGGAGATTTGAAAAAGTCAACTTTTTTAGTTTTTATCGAACATGGACGTATGAATACTCAAATCAAAGAACTCGAGGGGTACATTGCATATCAGTTGCTTTTTCCAGTTTAGAGTAATGGTAACGGAGTTACAGCTAATGAATTCAGTTAATATGTGTAGCCATTGTACATAGTAAATCTATTTTTGGATTCGTCTAATTAAAAGTGTTACAGAACGAACGCCTTTCATCCTGGAACCCGTTTATTTAGACCAATCCAAAAATAGATTTACAAGCAGCATTTCATTGATATTGTGGATAATTCTTATTTATTACCTTAAAACATACGTACAAAATTATTCACTATGTATGTATCCAAAATCTAAAAAACCCTCGTATTGCGGGCGCAGCCCTCTGTACGCTGGTATTTTTATTCTTATTGTTAAATTTCAGACATAATTATTATATTTGCAATGCACAGACAATCATATTAATTTTATCCATTGGAAAATATTCCAGACTAGTCACATGTCTAGATGTTACTAGTCTGGAATATTTTAATTTTCACAGTAATATCATGAAAAAAACGTTTATACACGGTGTCCGGAAACTACCGCATACACACATCGGAAAATGATTTCTTATATGATTTTCAGCAATTCTTAATCGTTTAGTTGCCAATTCTTAATCGTTTAGTTGCCATAGCCGTTTGAAGATTTTTGGAAAAAAATCATTTTCTTTCACGACTTAAACCACAATATCCCCAAAACTATACTAGATATAATAGCGAAATAAGATGAGTTTCACTGCGAACAAATTTAACTGTGCGTTTATGCGGTAGCTTCCGGACACCCTGAATACTATTTTCATTGTGTACACTTTTTCTTTGCATAAAAAATCAAATTTCAAATCAATTACAAGTATTTTACTATTTTATACCAGGGATATATTCATTAAGGTTTTGGTAAAGATTGCACCATAAGCAAAAACAAATTCTTAGAAACAAAAACAAATTCTTAGAAAAAAAACTGGCCGAGTATAACGCATCGCAACAGACAAGAATTATGTTTATTTCATTATTTCACACTAAATTGTCCATTATTTAATCATTAGAAAAGTGTTAATTGGCCCTCTGGGATCAACTTATGTTTAAATCATTGATTTAACTCTCCCAAAACATTCCCGATAGAATTTAACTCTAGTAAGAACATGAAAAGCCACTCGATTTGGTTGAAGCAGATCCTTGCCCAGTTTGTGAGGTATGCCTACACTCTAAAAAATTTTACTCCAATAATAGGAGGAAACTTTTTTTCCTTCTATTATAGTAGTAAATTTACACCATGATATGAGCGAGAGTAATTTTACACTTTACGGTGTAAATATTTACTACAAAATTACTTACATAAATAAGTAAACCTACTCTTAGAATTATGTAAATTTAAATCAGAAATAAGCAAATTTGCACTGGAACAAATGTAAATTTACACCGGCGAACATGTAAATTTACATCTGGGTTTATGTAATTAATTAATAATATTTACGGCAGCCGGTTCTTCGATTTAAATCGTCCTGGAGCTAGTCGTTATTCCAACGGCCAAGAGCTGGCACACCCCCTTCGGTTTAACAGCAAAAAACGCTATAACAACAACAATAATATGATGCTCACACGAACGCACTTCGGACGGAACAGACTAACTGCACACAGAACAAGCCACTTGACAGATACAGGAAAATGCAATAATTCACAAAAGTATTGTAGCACACTCAGTTTTACACAAATGTAGGTGTAATTTTCACACCAAAATGAACATTTCTTATACGGGAATTGTCTAATAGTAACGGTAATAAGATGTATTTGAAGATGAACGAAACCAAACTATGAATAGGACCATAGACATTTTTGGTCTCCATGGGAAATATCCAATTGATGTAGCGTAGCTACATCATATTATTTTTTTGCACGAAGATTATTACGATTTTTTAGATTTCTTCAATAAAACAGAATATTCTGTGAGTTTTCATTGATTGGTCTCGAACAAAAAAAAACTATCCCTCCAAAATGTTGTTGTACCTTCAAAAAATGTTGACGTCGCCAAGGAAAGTACTAAATTTTTCACCAAAACCGATTTACTTTTCAATATTTGCCGTGAAAATCATTAATTATGCCAAGGGAACTTTTTTTTGTCATATTCATAATTATTATAGGTAGTACAATTGGTTCAAAAAAGCCCCAAACCTCAACATAAAAAAAAGAAATTGTTAAATACAATGCTCAATATACGCAGTAAAAAGTTACACTAATTTGCGACATCGGTTAAGGGGGAAGGGGTGGCAAAGGGGTGAAAATTCAGTTTTTTGCAAATATCTGGAAAGCTATGAGTCTGACCGCAAAATGTCATGAAGACGAAATAAACTACACAAAATTACCTTTGTAATGACATATAATACTGTAGATTTTTTTTTAGAAAGTTATCCTAGACCCAAAAGTATTATAGTGAATTTAAATTTTTTGAGTTTTACATTTCGCACTGTAACTCTTGATAGAATAGATCTAGAGTCATAGGATCTTGTCCATATATTGCTAACAACATTTATTTGATTTTTACCAATAATTTCAGTGTTCCAACCATTGACACCATCCCCTCACTCCTCCTAAAACTTTTCAAAAAGACATGCCTGTAGCTTCTTTTCAAATTGAGCCAGGCAGATCAAATTTGGTGGGATAGCTTGTCTATTTCACATTTTTTCACTTCAAAATTCTATCTAAAATAGAAAGAAAAAACTTATTTGTTTGAACGTCATGATAACCGTTAATTTATTGTAATCTTCTCAATGTATATCCAAAAGTTTGTATCAGAGAGTGCCTTACTAGTACGAAAAATCGGGTTTGAAGGTTGCTAGTACACGTTTCTCGATATATTCGCAAATAGCCTTAGAACTGGCACCGCTGACCTTCAAACCCAATTCGTCGATACTTGTAGCGTACGATTTGGTACAAACTTTTGAACATACGTTCAGACTAACGTTCAACTAACTGTTATAATGACGTTCTAAGACTCAAGTGAAGTTGGCCGCCTAATTCTTCGAATCGCTTCGGAAACCGTTTGTGTGGGGGCGGCTACGTTTGTGCATGATTGTGCAACAATAATTTTCGTTTGTGCATCGCTAATTATTTAATTATAGCACTTCGGAAAACTTCGAATGTGAAGTTAGCCGCCATTTTTTAAATATGGTCGGATAAGTATGAATTTGGCATCAATCGTGCATTGATTTTTGCGTTTCTGCATCCTGAAAACGCAAGGACACAGGAGTAATTAAATAAAAACCAGCCTGGTTTGAATCTTTGCTAAGATTGATATTGTGTACACAAACACTTCCTGTTAATATTACTTCAAATCACACCCGGAACCGTTTGTGTGGGGCGGCTATGTTTTTGCATGATTGTGCGATAATAATTTTCGTTTGTGCATCGCCAATTATTTAATTATAGCTCTTCGGAAAACTTTTTAAACACGACTGATTTGAATCTTAGCTAAGAGCGATATATTGTGAATACCAGATGGTTCAGGGTCTTGTTTGGGACCTCGAAAGGAAGGCTCATGCACAAATTTAATGGAGTAATTGTGTTTAGGTTAACATTATGTTAGGTAAATTTGGGTTGCTAACTCCGAATTTAAGGTAAAAAACAAGAAAAAAAATGTTAAGCCTCCCCTCCCCAAATTGGTACCCCTGTTTCCTCGGGGAATTACTCGTCCAATCGGCGTGGCAGAAACACTAGGTAAATTTGTGTTTTCGAGTGCATCATTGCCTTTGTTTTGCTTTCGTTGATATGTAGTCCAACTTCCTTTGCGGCGTTATTGACGTTATGCAGAAGGCTTTCTGCATCACCCAACCTTCGAGACATGATGTTGATATCGTCGGCGTACGCTACTAATTGAGCCGACTTGATGAGTAGCGTTCCGCTGCTGTCCATATTCATGGCTCGAATTACATACTCCAAAGCAAGGTTGAAGAGCGCCAGCTCGTCGCCTTGCTTGAGTCCAGTACGAGTTTCAAATAGGTCAGTGAGCCGGTTCTGCACTCTGACCTGCGAGACGGTATTAGTCATCGTCATCCTTGTGAGTCGCACTAACTTTGCCGGTATACCAAAATTCAGCATAATGTTGTACAGTACACTTCGATCGATACTGTCGTATGCCTGCTTGAAGTCGACAAAGATTTGGTATATGTCGATGTTATATTCCCAGCACTTTTGGAGTAGTAGCTTCACTGTGAAAAGCTGACCGGTCGTTGAGCGACCAGGTCTGAAGCCACCTTGATACTCGCCAATGATTCGTCCTGCGTACGGATTAACTTATTGCCGGACACAACGCCAAAATTTGACACGATTTGTATGGTCAAATGCTCAAAATTGGACGTCTATAGACGTTGTGTCCGGGAAAGTGTTAATTCTATTTTCAAGAATTTTAGATAATATCTTATAGGGCGTACAAACTAATGATATGCCCCTGTAATTCTCACACTTAGGTTTGTCACCCTTTTTGTGGATTGGGCAGATTATGCTTTTGCGCCAATCTTCGGGGATTACCTCGTCGTTCCATATTTTCAGCAGTAGCACATGTATAGCGTTGGTCAGGCACGTTCCACCATGCTTCAGCAGTTCTGCTGGGATCTCGTCAGCGCCGGGCTCTTTATTATTTTGAAGCGACTGTATGGCAAGACTCACCTTCTCTACTGTTGGGGGTAGAACGGGAGGGCCTGGTTCGGCTAACTGCTCAAGAGCTGGCTCCGCGGGGGATGTTGATGGTGCATTGGGGAGCTCTTCAAAATGCGAGGTCCATCGTTTGTTGACGCTTTCGATGTCGCTGATGATGTTACCATCCTTGTCCTTATATAGGCTTGTTCTGGGTTTATATCCGTTCTTGATATTATTTATAAGTTTGTACGCCTGTCTAATGTTCTTACTGGCTAATCTTTGGTTTATTTGCTGTAACTGCTCGTCAAAATGTTTGCGTTTCTTACGTTTAATTAACCTATTAGATACTCGCCGAAGTTCGTTGTATCTTTCTTTCTTGGCTCTGGATTCGCGTTGTGTGTATTGGCGATGGGCTTAATTTTTCGCCTCAATCGAGGCCCTGCATTCGTCGTCGAACCAGTCTGCTCGTCTGCGCCGGCCTTTATAGCCCACGACCTCTTCTGCTACTCCTTTGATGCTGTCTTTGAGCTCTTCCCAGAACTCATAGATGCCTAAATTATTGATGTTATCAAGCATGGGCGACAGTTTTTCCTTAAGTGCTGTAGTATACGCAGCCACCGTGGCATCATCAATCAAATTGTCAACCTCGAAGATCTTGGCAGGGTTGATTCTCCTTAGGTGCACCGAAGAGATTCTGCTCCTGTAGGTCGTCTTCACCAAATAGTGATCGGTGTCGCAGTTGGCTCCTCGATAGGACCGAACATCTAGGACATTAGAAGCCCATCTCTTGCTGATCAGTACGTGGTCGATCTGGTTCACGGTGTATTCGTCGATGAGGGAAGCATGTAGAGCTTATGACTAGGTTTCTGCCGCTCGCGAAGTTGATAAGTCGCTGACCGTTGTTGTTGTTTTCGTCGTGGAGGCTATGACCACCAGTAGTTCCCCTATGCCAGCTTTCGTTTCCGACTTTGGCGTTAAAGTCTCCTAGCAGCAGCTTGACGTCGTTTGATGGAAGAGTCGAAGAGTGTTTCTAGGTCGTTTTAGAACTCGTCCTTAATCGCGTCTTCTTTTACTTCTGTAGGGGCATGCGCATTAATGAGCCAGAGATTAGCGAAACGTGTCTTAATGCGGATCGCACATAGCCGCTCGTTGATGGGTTTGAAGCCGATAACGTGGTTCCTGAGCTGCTTATTCACGATGAAAGCTACTCCAAACTCCTTGTTGCCCTCCTTTTTACCACTCGTAAAAATAGTGTGCGAATTGAGGTCGTTAATCTCGCTTTTGAGTCATTTAGTTTCCTGGATTGCAACTATGCTCAGCTTGTATTGTTCTACCTGATCCAGGAGGGCCCTTAAGGCCCCCGGACTATTCAGGGAGCGTACATTCCAGGATCCGAAAGAGTAATCAGTTGTTCGTTTGCGGGGTCGTCGTTGTTTTGTATCCGTCCAATCCGAGGCTTTTGTTTCAGGTTTCTTGACTTGAAGTTTTTCTTAGGATGAGTTGTCGGCACATCGCTAAACCATGATAGGGTTTAATCGTTGAGTAAAGGCCATCATGGGCATGCCTCGAAGATGCTGCTTTAGTGGTTGAATTAAATGTTTTCTGTCACCTATAACATTAAGTAACCTGAGACGCTGCAGATGTTAATACAACGCTCAGGCGCAGCGGTTACTCGGATAATGCGAAAAAGTAACGCCCCGTAGAGAGACATAGGAATTGGCCGAAGCCGTTCTCCCTATGAAACTCCTCCTGCATAGCTAAGGGTCCGCAGTTATGCCACAACTGAAGGAGATATAGGAATTAGCCGGAGCCTTTCAAGCTTTATCTTCCCCCTTACGGTACGGTAAACGTACATGTGCTACATGAAAAAAACCACGCATTGATTTCAGTAATGACACGATCTGTACGACATTTTGCATCTCATCTATACTGCCTTCTAAATGGGATTTTCTAACTACTTAGCATTTACATTAACTACCAAATGGAGGTCGAAAACCAAACTTTATTTTTTAAGAATTATTCAATTTCACACAAAGCGTTAGCTGGCATATGATTGAGTTGCCGTATTGAATATCAAAACAAGACGGCCAACCAAATGGCGGTCAGTTTGGACAGCAGCCAGTCTGGATGGAGCTTAATGGTTCACATCTGGTATTCACAATATTTCGCTCTTAGCTATGATTCAAACCAGTCGTGTTTAAAAAGTTTTCCGAAGAGCTATAACTATAATTAAATAATTGGCGATGCACAAACGAAAATTATTATCGCACAATCATGCACACACATAGCCGCCCCCACACAAACGGTTCCGGAAGTGATTTGAAGTAATATTTACAGGGTGTTTTCGTGTACACAATAGGTACGTTTTATTGAGTTTATCCCGTGCAGGTTTGGGTAGAACTTCATATAAAAAAATGACACTTACCCAGGTAAAGTTAACCCGTGCAACTACCCTACACGGGATAGAGCTCAAATGTAGATGGCGGACGCATAGGGGAAATATGAGGGAATTTGTTTTTTCAAACCAAATGTGAGAGTTTTTCTAATCACGAGAAAAGATTTTGCAAATAAATAATCATCTTTTGTGACAAAATCCACCACATCTAGAAAATAAGCCGACGAAAGCGAGTAAAAGATGCACAAAAACTGTCAAATGTCAGCTGTTTGGTCTTAACCGGGATGTTACCTGCGATCGTTTTTTTCGAGTCAGATTTACCCTCGATGCGAAAAAAACGTTGCTAATATAACTCTTAGCAAAGATTCAAACCATGCTGGTTTTTATTTAATTACTCCTGTGTCCTTGCGTTTTCAGGATGCAGAAACGCAAAAATCAATGCACAAACGATTTCCGATCGATTGATGCCAAATTCATACTTATCCGACCATATTTAAAAAATGGCGGCTAACTTCACATTCGAAGTTTTCCGAAGTGCTATAATTAAATAATTAGCGATGCACAAACGAAAATTATTGTTGCACAATCATGCACGAACGTAGCCGCCCCCACACAAACGGTTTCCGAAGCGATTCGAAGAATTAGGCGGCCAACTTCACATGACAAATTACCTACAGGTATTCTAAGATTCCGTATTGAGTGAGGGTTGTATGGAAAGGTTGTGGTTTCCCCCTTTCCGGAAAGTAATGATAGATTGAGAGGTTGTGGTATCTCCCCTCTCAGTGAGTTGTTTAGAGCCGTGTGGGGTGTGGGATCCACCTCGGAGTTGGTCCCCTCCGATTGAGTCGTTGAGAGGTTGTGGTCGTCCCGCTCTCAGCGTTGTGTTTGTAGAAAGGTTGTGGTGTCTCCCCTTTCTACTTGTGATAAACTCGAGAGGGTTTGGTGTTCCTCCTCTTTGCATAGAGTTTACGTTTTGGAGAGGTTGTGGTGTTTCCCCTCTCCATGTTGAGTTGACGTTCGCAGAAAGGTTGTGGTGTCTCCCCTTTTTATTGGTGGTAAACTCGAGAAGTTGATGTGTTCCCCCTCTTTGCACAGAGTTTACGTGTTGGAGAGGTTGTGGTGTCTCCCCTCTCTGAAATGTGAGTAGAGGCGCGGTTCTCCGCTCCGGAGTTGATCCCCCTCTGTAATAGCTAGGAGGTTCTGGTTTCCCCCTCCGCACTCAACCATAGAATACCGAATGATAATGTTTTCGCCAGAAGTTGTGTGCCTCAGGTAGAAAGGCTTTACTTCTGGTTATAGAAGAATGAGGATGGTAGTGAAATGGGATTGAACCAAGGAGAAGCAGCCGAATCAACCGATACATCCATCCTGCGTCTACCTCGCATTGCCGTTTGAGTACCTAAGCCAGAATCAACCGATACAACGAGAAGTCGATGACCGATGCAGAGACGAGGACGCGACGCCGACAAGTGGTTCTCCTTTACTCTCCTCTTCTTCCTGTTTGTTGGCCGGGCCAACATAGATATTTGAAATATTATTCGTTTTACGTTTCAAATGACTTAATATTTTCAATACATGTAACTGCAGGCTCATTGGTTGTCTTTTTCTTATTACAGATGGTATCAGGCGGTATAGATCAGGTGAGTATCGTATTTTATGCATACAAGTGTCCAGTACGCCATGTTCATTAAAAAAAAGAATTATATATCAAAATAAAGTTTTAGTCTCTTACACTTTTGGGTCTAGGGTATATTTTTTTAAGAAAATGTCTAGACCTAGAGTATTATATGTCATGCATTTTCACCACTTTGCCACCCATGGCGCAAATAAGTGTAACTTTTTACTGCGTGAACTGTACTTGTATTCAACAATTTGGCATCAAAAATTTATTTTTTTTTATGTTTGGGTTTTAAGCTATCTGCACTATACTAAATGAGATTAAAGGTTATCCCCGAGGTCCTTATATGGACCTAAACACATTCGGGACTGATTTGATTCAGTCTTTAATCAAATACACAGTAAATTTAGCTGGATTTTTAAGTTATTGGGCGAAGACTTTTTCCGACATTTTGAAACTTAAACCTCTTTCTTCGTACATACTAAGTGTTTTTCGCCCCTTAAGTATTTTCTTTATTTTTAATTTAATGCTTGTTGCAGAAACAAATGAATAAAAAAATCAATCCCCACAAAAAATACCAAGTTGCCATTAAAAAATTACAAAAACTGTACTAATTATTTTGACCAAGCTGAATAACCATTTTAAAGTTAATTTCGGAGGGGACGGAGATAATAGGTGGATGTCATTAAATTGTCGGGTCCGTTGGCATCGCTGTATCCTTATTGTTAATGGCAATCTAGTTTAAGTATTACAAGTTCATAAATTCTATTAAAATAAACATAAAAATGTGAGTGTACTTATATTTTTGTCCATAGGTGTATATACATATTTTTTATATGGTTAGATATGGTTCCTTCAATGTGTTACAAACTTCATAACAAAGATAATATACGCTTTCATTCTACGAGTGAAGAGTATACCCAAAACTATGCGGGATATACAATATACAATTTAACCTCAATATAAATGTTCAATTTTTTACAGAATACTTCAACAAAATGCCAAAACACTGCCGGTGCTTACAACTGGAACAAGTGAAAACAATGAATATTCGCTCGAGACATCTGATAAACCTTCTGATAACGCCTTATCTGGGCCGAATTTATCCAATAGATAAGAGGGCGTGGAGTATAAGCAAAACGTAAAACGCACCTGTACTCAGAACAATTTCTCAATTTCTTCAAGTGTAATCGGTTTGTGCTCGCAACTTAAAAGTAAGTTTTTATTTTTTTGCGTTATTTTCTAGCTCAGATAATGTACATTAGTTTTCTTTTGCAACATTTTCACTATCCGCCAAGCACTGTTTTTAGAACCTAATGAACATCTTTAAACAATGTAATGATGCACTTCGTCATTTCTGAGCTACAGTGATATTCGTTTTTCACGTGTGATAAGACACGTACGAGCGTCGAGTGATTTCTTTTAAATGTGCAAAATTTTTGTTGATACGACCGCACGAGTAGTGTCGGATGATTGCAAGTGAACTATAATCAGAACTTCAAATTGAATCAAACTATTCAATGATCTGTTCATTGGAAAATTTATTTACATTTATTGTTTGGTACATTCATATCGCAGACCATAATCTCAATCAAAAACAAAAATACGCACGATGATTATGTGAATGAACATGAGAGAAGTGGAGTGAAAAACGTACAGGTGTGACTCACAGAAAAGAGTGAATTACATACATTAGTGTTAGTGACTGGATCATTCGGCAATTTATTGAAAAAGGTATGTCTAATATGTATATATGTATGTATTTTTTTTTAATATTTAACGCCAATCTCATTTTCGACATCACGGCCTCCAAATGGGGGTCTAGAATACTCTCATTCAAGCATATCCGTATAATTTATTTATACGTATTGAAAGAAACATATTCCAGCGACAATCCACGGCTTACAAACATCGCGTGAAGCTGCGCTTTAAGCTTATCAAAGTAGAATTACAATGATAATAGTAATTGCGCCCGACAATCGATCAAGCATTTGAGCGTTTGGTACGATTAGACAGCAACCAGTGGTGCCAACTGAACATTTGAAAACTATTGAAAACATAGATGCACAGAGGTTACACACCTTTCTGCACCGCTACAAGAAGAAGAAGAACATTTGAAAGCGGCTAATTTTAGTCCGAGAACCGGTTATATTAAAAAAAAAGGACTTAGTTCCGGTTTAATAGGTTGCAGCCAGAAAAAACTGCCAAAAACCGTCTAAAATATACAAAACAATGGCATTGCGATATTAGGTACTTCAAAACTTATAAGTTTAAATATTGAAGAAGATTTTGAAGTACCATCCCTACCCGTAACCTAACGGTAGTATCAGCCTATTTCTACAGGCCATTCTATCTTGGATCGTGTCATCGCCGAGGCCAGTGTGCTTTCATTGCTTTTTTATTTGACACGACAAGCTGATTTTGCTGTAGTCCCTTTTGGTTATACACCAACTGACATGCGCAACATTTTCATTTCGGCCGCCGTCATTTCTTTCGCGTAACTTTCATACATGGTCCAACATTCAGATCCATATATGAGTGCAGGACGTATGTACAACAGTTTGTCCTTTAGGTCCTTTAGGTTCAGTGGCATTTTTTATCGCAGAAAACTCCAGAATTTTCTTTCCATCCATCAAACCTTTGTGCAGGGCCGGCTTTAGGCGTAACGGCGCCCGGGGCGAACTTGAAAGAAGCGCCCCTTATAGTTTCTATACACGAAAAAAATTGCAATAGAAGTTGAACTTCAACGTTCTATGGAAATATTTTTCTCCATTACCCCGCCGGCCGCCATTGAAACTATTCACTTTAACTGTTTTTAACTTCTCTTCAATTTTCTCCTGTTTCCCAATCAATTGATTGCTTAAAGCGAACAGAAAAGTATGCCTCTATCCATTCACATTTGTTCATAATTCGTCCTAGAAAATCATTATTTCCTTAATATTATAAAAAAACGAGTTTTGTGTAAGCAAGAGTAGATCTATTGCAGGATCTGCGGTAGTGTTCATTTTTAAATTTTTAAATCAAACCACAAAATACCTTGCCAGTTTAATAATAGTTCAAAAATAAAAACAGGCAATCTCACGTCGCAGAAAGTTTTATAATACATAGTTCAAAAATAAAAACAGACAATCTCACGTCGCAGAAACATAAGGAACCATACATCTTAGCTCACAAACATTCATTATGTTGAATGGGAAGACGATAGCAAATCCCAAATCCCATCAATTTGATGGTACCGAATTCAGTCAGTGTCGATTTTACGTTTAGTAGTCCATATTTTTCAAAACATGAATTCATTTCATTTTGTAATTTCGACCGTGCTTAGAAATGGTTTGTTCGGGAAACCTGGCTTTTTTGCATTACTGCAGGTTACACTATGTAGGTACCACCGGTTCATTTTCGAATCACCAACATTTAAACGTTCATTAAGTTCATAATTTTGCAAATACGTTTATAAACTTTTCTATTTTTTAAGCAGTTTTTGTAAATTTAATTGAGCGAGAAAAGACAACAATGTTTGCTCTAAAATGCAATACCTACATATACCTATACATATTAACAAAAATCCAAAAAAATTTCCACATACATAAATATCAATAAACGGAAGTGGCGCCACAGACCCTCCGATCGATCGGCCAGATTTTTTGATTGGGAGATAAATCGGAAGGTGTATGGGACCATTGGATTCATTTTTTTTGATTTAGCGTGTGGAACGTATAACCAGTGCAATTTTCCGTACAAGCTGTCATGAAAATCATGTGTTGCTCAGTTGCTGATTTTTGACATAACCCTGTGGTCGTTCTTCATGCTATCGTTGTGGCGGTCATTCTCCATCAAAAGTAGCAATGGATGTCCATCTTCCATCGCCAATGGTATAATTTTCGCTATTTGGTGTTGTGTCTTGTGGACCGTGAGACTGTCAATTTCAGATTGCCCGATAAATTGCCTAATGTATGTGCTGTATGGGCGGCAGATCGATTGTGGGCCCAGTCGATCGGCCGAGAAATCCTCAGGTTTGTGGCGCCCTTAAGTTTAATAAAGACCAAAGCATAAACATAATCCAGAAATTGCATTTCCACATAGAAAATATTGATGATGATGGTTCGAAAACTAATGTGCTTATTAGAATTGTGCACTGCTTTTTCTTAATTAAAGGTTACATGTATCTTTGGACCGCGTCAATTCCTGAAGTGGGAATCTGATATTATGAGATGAGTTCCCAACTAAATTCTTATCTGATTGCTATAAAGATACAGGTGACATTTTCTGTCGTGTGGCCTTGAGTGAACGTTGTGGAATTGCACATAGAATTCTTGTCGCAGGTCTGCGTTTGTAAAAAAGTATTCCGTAAACTTGTAATTAGAACGCGCGTTAAATTGATGGCATTGTATACATTCATACTTGGATGTGGTCGGGTACTATAGCCTGCATTAGTATTCTTACATCATACTAATTCAGCAGTTAAAAAAATTTAATTTCTTAAGCAACAAACAAATTTGTAAAAATAAATTAAATTAAAAATACTGGTTTCTGCGCCCCTAAACCTGGCGCCCGGGGCGACCGCCCCCGATCGCCCCACCCTAAAGCCGGCCCTGCCTTTGTGCGATCTTTGATATCATCGCTCCTTTGTTTACTATCGAGCCTAGATATTTGAATGTGGGACAAGATCTTCTTTGATGCTAGCATCTGGGCCTGAGAAGAGGCAGCATAAGAGCTCAGTCTTTGTTATACTAACCCTCAGTCCATGACCCCGCAGAATGTCACACCATTTTGTAAGTGCAGCTTGTAAGTCAATGTTTTGGGCTACTGCGGACGATAACAGATTAACAATTTCAGGGCGTTTTGCGACGGCCGAGATCATATTGTCAAATGGCAAACCTTCAACTAAACAAATACTAATTTATTTCACATTTTCCTTTGACAGTTGTCAGATCGGGGCTGTACTTTTCCAACCTTGAAATATGGATAACCGATAACCCTGTACGAGAACCGATCCCGTAGACGTATGTTCCCAGGAATAGAAAAAAATCATTATTTTGACACGTTCTTGTGTAATGCATATACATATTAAATTTCGAAGAACTGAATTATAGGCAGCAAAAAGAAAAAAATACCGGCGTACAGAGGGCTGCGCCCGCAATACGAGGGTTTTTTAGAATTGTAATGCATAGTGAATATTTTTTGTACATATATTTTATAAGCAATAAATAAGTATTGTGCACAACATTAATGAAATGCTTCCTGTAAATCTATTTTTGGATTGGTCTAAATAAACACGTTCCAGAATGAAAGGCGCTAGCTAGTTAGACCAATCCAAAAATAGATTTACTATTTATCCAGTTTGTATAAAAGTACTCCAAGGCAAATCTACAGGCATTTTTCGATTTAAGATTTCTGATGGCCTTTGACCAAAAAGAAACTCAGGCAAACGTAAGGATGGCTTGGCTTTATATATGAACTGAATTATTGGCTGTAAAACTACTGTTACTCTTTTTTTAATCAAGGAAAAGCAACTTATATGAAATGATTCCATTGTGTCCCCTGACATAAGAGTCAACGCAAGCTTTGCTATGAGTATTGAACAAGTATACTTTTGCAGCTATTCAGGGACACCCTGTTAACTTGGTCCTACCAACTTCAAAAATATTTGTGGCAAACACTATAGCCATTCTATGCATTTCCACCAAATTTCATGTTCATTGTTTCATCAAGTTAAAAGATATGCATTGAAGAAATGCTTAAGAGGCTTGCATTGTGAAAGGCCCTTAACAAATACTTATTTGGCTATATTTCCGGTTTTGATACAGTTATTCGAATGAAAATTCGTAGACATATTCTATTTGTAATTTTCTAAAACCCCTTAGCAGAATTTTCATATTTGGAAACCTAAGAGGGGCTACACACGAACAAGTTGAAATTTTACAAATTTACTGTTATTTACTTTTCCTTTGCAAAAGTCAACAGTCTTAATATTTAACGTATATAAGGCCCCACTGACCAATCTTTGTGCAAAGTTTCATATCGATCCCTATAACGGTTTAGAAAAACGGAGCTCGAAAAAGAAGTTTAACTTTAAACGCCAATAACTTTTCTACCGTTACTCGAAACTGTAAAATTTTAACTGATATGAGGTGCACTCGCTTAGATCTTTGATTTAAATACCCATACATTAATCTCCGATAAAAACTAAAAAAGTCAAACGTTCGGGACACCCTGTTGTTTTCTTCCTACCAACTTCTAAGGTATATGTGCCAAAGACTAACCATTCTACACATTCCTACCAAATTTCATGACAATCGGTTGAGCCGTTCGCGAGTTATTTAGTGAACAGACGGACAGACGGACAGGCGGACGCACGGACGGACGGACAAAATCGATTTCATAAGGGTTTTTTTGAAAAAAAAATTCTAAAAAACCCTAAAAAATACCAAAAGTTATTAATAGTATGTGATTTTTCGTTTCAAAAAGTCGATCACCTTCGTCATAAGATATGTACTTCGGAATGAATTTGTAAGTACTTAGAAAGATCTTATATGCAGCTCTTCGAAATGAAGTAGAAATGCTTTCTCAGATAGAAAAAAGTCTGCTATAAGCTCTTTTGAAAAACTTATAATGATTGATGATTTTCTTTATATTTTATAATTTTGCATTTTCATGTCCGCGGAAAGAATTAATTCCTAGGAGTAGTTTTGCTTTCAAATACCTATTCGGAAATTATATGATATTGGTTTCTAAACTCATTCTAAATCCCTCCGTATTTGCTTCCGCAAAATGAGCTTCTAAAAATCGCCATACACTGTCCAATCGATCGTACGATTTGCATTTCCGGATGTCGGTAATGCAACCAAAGAAAATAACCGTTTATTTTACGATCGATTGGACAGTATACGACGATTCTAAGACCCTTGCCAAAGAAGGCCTTCCGACTTTTCCTTTTCCTCCATAGAGACCTATGGAATTGTTTTATGTATTAACGGTTTACTAATGCCGATACAGCTTAACCTGAGATCCGATGCCTTTTCCAAGGCACTTTTTAGTGCTGCAATGAGGTTCTATTGGATTAAAAAACGGCGCCAAATGCAACTATTATTCAGCTTTTATACCCGGAATAATGCTCCTATTGCTATTGAAAGAGAATATTCTATGAAGTATGATAGAACTACTCCTAAGATATAGGTATACATTTAATAAGTGCTAAATGTATAAATTAAAAGTCAAATGGGACTTATCTTTTTGCTGATTCAGTCTTTTGTATTTTGTTTCCAACTGTTATCAATTTATTCGCTAATCTATCATTTATCGATTCGGCGACGCGGACGCACTTTGTCAATAGCTGTCCATACACTAACAAAACACGCAAACAGAGACCGCAGAAATTCAACGGCAATTGCAAACGTGGGAGGAACACCGGAAAGAAAAACGAGATCGAGGCTAATTTCAGGCACGGCCGAAATTTGGATACCCTTCACTCTCCTCCGGCTAAAAGTTTTTTTCGGGCATTCCCATGACTTGATTTGACTTTAATACTATGTATTAAAATTCTTCGAAGTAATTCCAGCTAATATATTTTATTGCAGTCAATCTGTTACAACAACGTTTCGCCCCTTGCGGGCATCTTCAGGTCTCTAAAAGTATTTATTCATTATTATTAGTCATTCTTTTTAGTTAAGTTGGTGTTTTTGGTTTAGTTTTGTTGTTAATGTTGGAGCTTAAGATTACTGAGTTATTAATTTTTATGTTGGTGTACTCTGTAATTATTTTTTAAATAGTTGGTTATAAAGGTTAATAGTTGTAGGTATTTCTAGTTTTGAGTTTAAAGACTTATTTTTATTATTATTAATATATATGGCTTCTTAGTACAGTATTTAAAGACACAAAACGGCCGTTTACTTAAAAAAAATACGTAATGGCTGAAATTTGCTGGAGATGTTAGGGGACATGTCTTTTATCTAAAACTGAGTTTTCGTATTCGTGGGGGTGGGGGAAGTTGGAGTATATTGCCTACTTATAGGCGAATTTTGCATTTTTCGCTAATATCATTCTTACTGTTAACTCTACAGTAAAGTGATGTATAGAAGTTTTGCTTCTAATCAAATTATCTATCCTACGGTACCTACATTAATTTCATCAGTCAAGTAGTTCCGTTATAGTGACCAGTTAAAGGTCAAATAGTACCAATATTGGGAATATTTTGCTTAACCTTCAAGCGGGCGCGCATTTTTTGTGACATTACCGGGCGCGTGGCGGTAATTTACCGGGCGCGTGGCGGTAATTTACCGCCCTCGTCTTTTCCCCTTCATTTCCGCTCAACCGTACAACTTCCATTCTCATAATTATGGTAAATTGAAAGAAGAGCATGTCCAAAATAAGTTATCATCATAAAAACAATTATCTGGTGAACAATAAAACAAGTTCAGCAGTTTTAGCGAAGCATGTCACTTCAGTGATATTACACAGAGCACACACATTTTGAGCACAACTATTATTATTATTATATATACTAAAATATACAATCCCCGAACGTTTGATGACCGCTGGAAAGGAATGAAAGGTAAAATTTACCCAAATTTTTATTGTATCGTATCTAAAACAGTATGACTTAAGAATACATACTACTCCCACATCGATCCGGCCAACGGGGGAATAGCTATGCGTGTTTATATGATCAGGGCGGTAAATTACCGCCCGCGCGCCCGCTTGAAGGTTAAATAAAACTAATAATGACTGAAATTCGGTGGAGTCGTTAAGGGATGCGTTATAAATCTGTATCTGAAGTTGCGTATACAATCAAACCTGTTAATCGGACCACTCTATAATCGGATCACCTTCTAATTGGACCACCATCGGTCAATTTTATTTGGTTTTCCATACAAAATAACCTTTAAAAACGGACCACCTCTTAATCGGACCATGGACCACAATCGGCGACTCCAATTGGATGGATCAGTACTAGACGAACCCCCACAATCGGACCAACAACTGGTTAAATCTCCAAAATCGGACCAAAACTACAGATTGATAACTTTATTTGCCTGGAGCAGTACGAGGTAAATTCCACCACACGGACCAACAGACAGTTTACAGAGTACTTCCTAGTTCCCATAGAGGCAACATGGCAAGACATTTGTAAAAAAAAAATCTTAGAAATTTCGTTACTACATTCACTTAAGTTCCGATTACAATTAGCTATATGTATTATTCGTCATGGCCACTAGAAATTTCGTAGATAGCATCAACCATTGCATCAGTGTTGGGTGGATGAAGTGTCGAGACAATTCTGGAGTTTCTGCAACAAGAAGATGCCAGTGAAGTTAATGGGGCAAATTATACAAAACGCCTAAGAACCAAAGGAATCGAGGATTGATTGAACCCTGAACCCCATATTGGAAAATGGGGAATCCATTTGACTTTAAAGTAAACTACTGAAGAATATTCAAAATTTCGGTGGAACTGTGTATGGGGAGAATTTATAATAAGGAAGCTAATTAAAAAAAAATCACAAAGCAGTTACGTGTTGAGCGGTTTCAAAACATCAATTGCAAAGTGCATAGGTGACCTTTGTTTGTGTAATATCATTCTTATTGTTGACCCTACAGTAAAATGGTTTATAGAGGTTTCATTTCTCATTAAATATCCAACGGTACTTAAATTAATGCCATACGTCAAGTAGGCCAATAAGAACGGGTTTTGCAAAATTTTTTAATACCAGTAAAGTAGGAGTTTTTTTTTTGTAAACTAACTGCATACCTAGGCCCACAAAAGTACCTTTCAAATGTTGACCCAACTACCTCGCTATGGTAAGAGCTTTCTAATTAATCCCACCCCAAAGTTACTCGAGCATTAAAATGCATGTCATAATTTTCTGGCCATTTTCGCCTCTTTGCCACTGGTTTGAAATTTTATTTTAATTGAAAATTATGATATGTAGTTTATTTAGTTTCGATATTTTAATATGTATGTGTTTTGAGTTGCAACTAACTACAAAACCCTATCCACTATTCGTATAGTAAATACTGTTAAGGTACCGGTGAATAGATTATTATTTAATTGGATAGAAAACCTCTACCATTTTACTGTAGGGTCAACAATAAGAATGATATTAAGCAAAAACGCAAATTTAACCTATAAGTAGGCAATTTACTATAACAAACCCCTCCCATAAATACGAAAACTCAGATTTAGATTTGGGAGGTATCCCTTAACATCTCCACCAAATTTCAGGCATTACGTGTTTTACTTAATCAAAATATTCTCATTATTTGTGCTATTTTGCCCTTTAACCGGTTATTATAACGGAACTATTTGTCTTACGATATTGGCTTAGGTACCGTTGAATAGACAATTTGATTAGAAACAACACTTTTGTACATCACTTTACTGTAGGAGTACCAGTAAGAATGATATTAAGGAAAAACGCAAAATTCCCCTATAAGTAGGCAAATTACTATAACTTCCCCCACTCCCACAAATACGAAAACTCAGATTTAGACTTAGGGCATGTTGCTTAACATCTTCAACAAATTTCAGCCATTACGTATTTTTTTTTTAAGTAAAATATACCCGATTACTGTACTATCTTTGTATCTTAGTTTTTTTATGTTGTTATCTTTGTCTATTATTACTGTGTTATTAAAATCCATTATGTGGTGCTCCTCTCTTCGCTGTGTAATTAAGTTGGTGTTTGCGTTATTACAGTAAAACTTCGTTATAACGTTCCCGGATATAACGCTTTCCCGGCTATAATGCTCTTTTTTCTCGGTCCCGGTCCCATTAGCATTTATTACAGGGAATTTCGATTCGTTATAACGTTACTATTTCCCACAGGGGCCCCCTAACGTAGTGAAGAGGAGTGGACAATTTTGGACTGTGATTAAAAAAAAAATACTAGATTTCTTATTCATAGACACACTGAAGCTAGATTTAAAACAGATGAACAAGTTAGGAGTGCTCTTAAATGAAACATTTTTTTTACTTCAAAGCAGTTTGATATGAGAACTTCAAGGAACATCTTATTGTTTCGCTGAAGAACTGCATTTTCGTTACCAGAGATGACCTTAAGGAACATTACGCTATCAGCTCTCGAAAGGGGAGTTTTTCCTTCTTTTTGGTGACACTAGCGACAATTCAGCAGCAGCCGCCATATAGCGGAAAATATTTGTAACATAAAAGTTCTTCTTATGAGATCGGATAGCAGAACAAGCCGTTTTTGTCATCTGTGGCGTGGTGCCTTGCCCTGTTTGCTCCTTTTCTCCCTCAATATTGATACAATACATTTTAAGTTATTATTCAAAATAAATCAAAATTAAGATAATCTCAGAAAATGTGTTTGTAATATGAATAAAGTGAACAGAAGAAATAACTTCACCCATTAACAGCTCTGATACTAAAGGTAAAATCCAATTAACAGAAAAAAATTCACCGGGTTCATAACGCGATTTAAAACAAAATCCATGACTAAATCTATAAGAAAGCTTGGTAAAATGTCGTTAATTTCGCCTATGTTGCAAAAAAAAAAACAGTTTTAGTCATGCATCAAATATTCGGAATGTACATTTAAACGGATTCTAATCTAAAAAAAAAAATTACGACCCGCTTACTGGATTGAATCGTGAAGTTTTAGTATATACTGTCGATAGTGTAAATCCTCGCATGTCAGTTGGTGTAACCAAAAGGGACCATATCAAAAGTACCTACATACATCCGAAGTAGCTTGTCTATAGAACAACCAATCACCGCCTGATAACCCCACAAAGAAAGCGCTATCAATGGAAGTTCCGCTTGATGGTACCAAGGCCAGAGGCAGACCGAAGAACACCTAGATGTGTGAAATGAAAAAGCAACAACAACGCATTGGTCTCGGCGATGACACGATCCAAGATAGAGCTGCCTGTAGAAAGATGCTGATACGTTACCTCCAGAACGGGCGATGCGCCTACATAGCAGGTCGAGCGACGCGACGCCATGGAGCGGTATAAAGAACGAGGCAAGGAAGAAGAAGAAGTGTAAGTCCCTTTAAATATAGTCCTGGAGTTACTTGTACCTTCAATATTTTACCAAATTTACATTACGTGTACTAATCAGCAAAAATAGTGGTTTCAACCATTTTGTTTAGTTATTAATTACACTTTGTGGGGGCCCCCATTTCGATCTCGCACACAAGATATTTTAGAAACTTTACGCCACTGATTGTAATAATCACAAACAAAACCATGATGCACAAGTTGTTCCGTTAATTCACATCATAGTCAAATTTCCTGGAAAAGGGAAAGACATAACAACAATTGAAAGTATAATTGAAGATCTCGTAATTGCATCAGCATCTGTCGTCAACGAAGAGATCAAAAAAGAGGCGTCAACCATGCTAAAACCATTTACAGTCTTAGTTGCAATAAAGAAGATTCGAGCAATTTTTGCCTATAGCATGGACATAGAGGGAGGATCTTTCAATAAATAAATTTCAATCAGTCTAAAACAAAAACAAAAACAATTTTTTTTTAAACCAGTAATCAATTGATGGCCATATCCTTACTATTACAGTCCATGTATCAATCGAATAATAAATTTTGTCAGCTAAAAGGTGTATGCGTCTATGAAGTATATTTCTTGGACTTCTCGGCTATAGCGTTTTCCCGATTATAGCGCTTTTTTGGGTTAGACCACACAAGAGCGTTATAATGAAGTTTTACTGTATCCTGTTTATTAATATTTTGGTGTTCCTTAAGTCTGGTTTCAAGATGTCTTGTCGTGGAGCCATAATATGCCATTTCTTTGTTGTTATCTTGGCATGTTTTGCACGGTATTTTGTAAGTGATGTTACTCTGTTTGTTGTTATTTATTATACCCTTCGCTCATAGAGTGAAAGGGTATATTAACTTTGTTATGGAGTTTGTAAGGCATTGAAAGAAGCATCTCCGACCATATAAAAAGTATATGATCAGCATGACTTGGGGAGTCGATTGGGCGATGTAAGTCTGTCCGTCTGTTGCGACGCGTTTTACTCGGCCAAATTAAAAACTTTATGAAGCTGAAATTTTGCACAAATGCTTCTTTTTGCTGCAGGCAGTTTGTATGTTAGAATCGGTAAAATTGGACAATGGGGTCATGGAGCTGCCATACAAACCCAACCTCCCAAATTAGGTTCTTCTAAGGAAAAACTTTTTTATTTGTCCACCAATTTGAACAAAATTTCACACAAATGTGTTTCTATTGGTGATACACAACGTATGTAAGAATAGTTCAAATCGGACCATGGGGTCATGGCGCAGCCATACAAACTTAACCCCCCAAATTACAAATTAGGTTCTTCTAAGAAAAACTTTTTTATTTGTGCACCAATTTCAACCAAATTTCACATAAATGTGTTTCTATTGATGACACAAAACATATGTAAGAATAGATCAAATCAGACCGCGGGGTCTTGGGGCTGCCATTGAAACCCAACCCCCTATTTTGGTTCTTCTAAGAAAAAAAATTGTACACGGATTTCACAAAACCTTGAATTAATGTGTCTTAATGAAAGCAACGAAAAAGTAAAAATAAAGGGAATCGTACTATGGGGCCATGCTCCCGCATCCCCCAAAAAAGTTTTCGGATTAAATATTTTTATTTGCCCACTTATTTCAACCCAACCCCACACAAATATTGTTTTGTTGACACAACGGAACTTTTGTGAAGACGTAAGGAAAATAATGGGGGGAGGGAGATTAAATACAAGTCGTAGGTACGCCCGAAAAAAAAAAACTAGAGCGAAGGGTATCAAAATTTCGGGCGCGCCCGAAATTAGCCTCGGTCTCGTTAGTATATTGGTTCTGAAGTTTATTTCTCGGTTTGTATGTTAGATTAATCCTTATGTTATTGTTATTCGGTTGGTTATTTATCACTCAACGACAGTGATTTCTACATAATATTTGATAGTGATTTAGTTAATGAAAAAGGATAAACCTCAAAGAAACACCCATCCCCATTCATTTAAAACAAACACTAAGCCTAGGCCCCAAACATAACATAATCAAAAATATAAACAATAAAACCATAATACAACTGATATCTGATGTAGAAAACACCCTAACACTATACAATAAAGAGAATGATAAAAACATACTAAGAGAAAATATAATTAAAACATTAGATAACTATTTTAATAAGAATAAAAATAATAAACATAAAATAACGCATATGGATCAACTAATAAAAGGAACGATGATATTCCTCAATAATAATCCACAACTAATAATAACAACTAGCGATAAAGGTAATAAAATAACTATAATAACTAAACAGCAATTTGAACAGAAAATGGATGAACTAATTTATAAAAATAAATATACTATAATTAATAAAGATCCAACCTTAACAGTACAAAATAAATCTAATGAAATAGTCAGAACCCTATATAATGCTTAAGCTTATAGATTTCAACACGAAAAACAAAACCTTAAACTATACTTCCATATCACCTAGATTGATAGGTAAACCAAAAACTCATAAGCCTGAATTCCCAATGAGACCACTAGTAAATTGCATAAACCCCCCAACCATTAACCTGGGAAAGTTTCTCTTACCAATACTCAACAACATGAAGGACATGCACGGATTTCACCGAAAAAAAAATCGTATGACTTAACTGAGGATATAAACAACATTATAATTGACAACAACTACAAAATCATATCCCTAGACATAGTGGACATGTTTTCTAATATCCCTACCGAAGAGGTCATCAAATTAATAATACATAATTATGATAATCTTAACACCATGATACCTAAAAATATACTCCTAAAAATGGTCGACATTTGCCTTAACAACTCGTTCTTCACATATTATAATAATACCATCTATAAGAACAAAGGACTAACTATGGGTGGGAATATAAGTGTTGTTGCAGCGGACATTTTCTTACAAAACCTAATTAATAAAGTATATAACAAACATAACTTCCACTTGATGGACCCAAGGCCAGAGGCAGACCGAAGAACACCTGGATGTGTCAAGTGAAAAAGCAACAACAACGCATTGGTCTCGGCGATGACACGATCCAAGATAGAGCTGCCTGTAGAAATATGCTGGGATATTATCGCCAAAACGGGCGATGTGCCTACACCGCGGGTCGAGCAACGCAAAGCCATGGAGCGGTATAAAGAACGAGGCAAGGAAGAAGAAGATAACAAACATAAAAATAATATATTATATATTATAATATACATAAAACATAACAAAATGGATGAAATATTGAACGACCTTAACACACAACATGATAACGTAAAATTCGCCATAAAAGAAGAAATTAATATTAAACTAAACTACTTGGACATAGCACTAATAAAAAATCATAATAAAATAATAACTATAAATAGTATAACAAACCTAAATCAACAACTAACATACTTAATAATACATCTGAACACCCCATGCATATGAAACGTAACACCATAGATAACTACATATGTATATCGTCGCCTAAAATTAAAAAACACCACTTTTTGAAAAACGAAAATTGAAGACATCAAACACAAACTAGTAGCAAATAATTATAGTATTAATACCATTTACCAAAAAAATATAAATCAGATTAACCACAATACACCGATTATTCAAAACAACAATGATAACCTCCAGAATATAAGAACAGAATTTAATAAAAAGAAATAAATAACCAACCGAATAACAATAACATAAGGATGAATCTAACATACAAACCAAGAAATAACCTAACCTAATATTGACCGATACCAAACAAATATAGCAACAAACAAAGTAAAATCATTTACAAAATACCGGGCAAAACATGCCAACAACAAAGAAATGGCATATTATAGCTCCACTACAAGACATCTTGAAACCAGACTTAAAGAACACCAAAATATTAATAAACTGAATAATAACCCAAACACCAACTTAATTAAACAACAAAGAGAGTAGCATCATATAATGGATTATAATAACACAGTAATAATAGACAAAGATAACAACATAAAAAAGACTAAGATACAAAGAAGCCATATATATTAATAATAATATAAATAAGTCTTTACACTCAAAACTAGAAATACTTACAACTATTAACCTTTATAAGAAACTATTAAAAAAATCATTCCAACCTATACCAACATAAAACATTTATAACTCAATAATCTTAAGCACCAACATCAACATTCACAACAAAACTAAACCTATAACACCAACTTAACCAAAATGAATGACAGTTGGCAAAACATAACTTTCCCGCCATTAAAACCTACAAGGAATAAAAGGTATAAAATATCTAATAATACATAAGTCTAATTCAATAAATAATTAATAAATACTTTTAGAGACCTGAAGATGCCCGCAAGGGGCGAAACGTTGTTGTAACAGATTGACTACAATAAAATATATTAGCTGGAATCATTTCGAAGAATTTTAATAATATTAATATTTCAGTGAGGTTTGCTTGGAATAATTGGGCAAATAAATACAAATTCTCTTATAAAACTTTATTGGGGTTTTTAAATTTTTTTGTTGTTTCGATAAAGACACATTAATACAAGGTATTGTGAAATTGGTGTAGAGAAAAATGTTTCTTAGAAGAACCAAAATGGGGGGAGGTTGTACGGCTTGACTCCATGACTCCTTTCCAATCAGAAACGCATTTATATGAGGTTTGGTTGAAATTGGTGAACAAATAAAAAAGTGTTTCTTAGAAGTACCTACTTGGGGGGTTTTTTATGGCAGCCCCATGACACCATCGTTCGATTCCATCCAATTTTACATATCTTTTGTAATATCAACAACAACAAAGTTTTTCTTAGAAGAACTTAAATTGGGGCTAGGTTGGTATGGCAGCCCCATGACATTGTGATCCAATTTCGATATACAGTCGAGACTCGATAACTCGAACCTCAACAACTCGAATACCTCAATATCTCGAAGAACTCTTTCGGTCCCACGAATTTTCTATGTAAATCTCGGCATTCAAACCTCGATAATTCGATTGAATGTATACATAACTCGAATACAAATTCGGGCAAATCAATACGCATAAGCCTCTGTTACTCGAAGAAAATGGTTTGGAAGCCTCTATAACTCGAAGTACAATTCAATATAAAAACAGGGAAAAACAGAAAACCTCCACAACTCGAATTTGAATTGTTTTAGAGCCCTTACTACTCGAAGAATTTCACAGTTTAACATTGAAAGCATTTAAGCCTCTAAAACACGAAAGAGAATGCCAATTTACAAACGAAAAAAAAAACACAATAAAGGAAACCTTTACAACTCGAATTTTAATGTTTTTAGAATCTCCGCCACTCGAAGAAATTCACCTTTAGAAAATCCGCGCAAAATCCAAGCGGATTACGGAAGGTAATTGGCTGCATTCAGCGAACGGCATTCACTGGAAATTTTACAAGAATTTTCACGCCACGGACCCCTATCCCTGCTGAATAACCTAATGAAATGAGAATTGAAATGAAACTTTTCTACTACATTTTTCTTTCGCTGAATGCAACAATTGTCATCTTTCAGTTTGTGTTTGGCGTCCATTGTCTGCGTCTCAACTTGAAAATTTATCTTGTTGAAAAATCGTTCTGTGAATTTTTTAGTTTGCTATAATGATTGCCAGAAAATTTAATACACTTTCTCTTGCGGATAATGTTCGCTTAATTGAAGCTGTAAAATATCCGAGGATCGCGTTCGAAAGCAGAAATCGGCGCCGAGTTCAAAATTCCAGCGAATGCATTGTCAACAATTTTAAAAAACAAGCACAAACTAAGAGCCCAGGCCAATCGAACGGTCCGAAACGATTCATTTCGATTTAAAAAAGTTGAATTTCCGGACATTGAACGTTAGCCTAAATTGGGCTAGGACTCAGGACCAATGGCTGGTTGAACAACTTCAAAAAGAGAAATTCGATAGTATTCAGGGCGGTTTCTCGCAAAAGTGTAACAGTTTATATGAATGACTGTATACAATTACTGGAAGAAACAATTGGTCCGTTTAATCCAAGATTATTTTAAAATCAATAACATGCGCGACAGTCCAACATTGGACTAAGGCCGCAGATGTGTTAGTGACATCCAATTTTCAAGATCTTAAGATTATATACCAGAGAAAATTTATAATGCCGATGAAACAGACTGTTTTTTTCATCGTACACCAAACAAACCCCTGGTTTTCGAGACGATCCCTGCTTTTGTGGAAAACAGCGCAAGGAAGGCTAACTTTTCTACTTGCTGGTTAATTCAACAGGCAAATGGATATAAGATCCCGCGATGCATGAAGAACGTTTAGTCCCTACCAGTCCTTTCTGAATCTAATCAGAAGGTTTGGATGTCGTCTTTAATTTTTTCAAAATGGCTGAAAGACTGGGATAAGGAGCTCCAACACAATTGCCCCTCGCACATTATTCCTGACGAATTGGAACAATACAACATTTCTAGGCCAATCAACAAAAAATTTAAGGTATTTTACAGGAAGGAACTCATAAATAAAATGATAAGAGAATTAGACGGAAATATAGAATTGAAACCTATCAATGTATTGCAAGCAATTCGTTTAATCGTAAGAGCATGGACGACGGTAACAGAAGCTACATCAAAGAACTGCTTCAGGGCTTGTGGATTTCTCTCTAGTAATGAAGAACCTGTTGAAATAAGTTCCAATAATATGAATGAAGAATTGACAACTTTAACTCGAGCCATAGATATTGGAACGACATCTTTCGAAGAATTCGTTGCAGTATACGAATGCTTAGCCACAGGCGATTTTCAAACTGAGCAAGACCTAATTGAATATGGAACAGCAGCTATGGCGAGATCGGAGGATAACGTTGAAGAAAAAGACGAGGAAGTATCGGAAATAGTTTCAGTACCGACCTCTAAGGAAGATCGAGCACTCGTAATTCGCGTGAAGGACGAAATGTTCAAACGTTTTGGCGAAGTGGAATATGTACTTTATAGAGAAAAAATCACATCAAAACTTACGTCAGGAAACCATGGACAAGTTCTGCGTAATAAAACTTGTAAATCCGTGTATGACTCTTCTATTATTTTTTCATTTGTATTTTTGTTTTGTTTTATTGTTAATATAAGCTTTGAATAATGTTTTTCAATTTCCATTAATGTAACTGAGAACTATGTATATTTCTTTTAATCTCTCCTAAATTTACTCGTTAGGTATTTTAGGTATTTACTTTGCTATGTATTGACCAATGAACCTGCGTTCTTCATTTTGTGAATTGATATTACTTAATTTTGACTTTTTATTTAAGCATTTATTGATATTTCAGGAATAAACTCGATAAGTCGAAGTTTACTTTTTACAAGCTTCGATATCTCGAATTTTGATAACTCGAAGTATACATAACTCGAAGGAATTTGTCAGTCCCTTGGGATTCGAATTATCGAGGTCCGACTGTAATGTAAATGATATTCTCAAACCTTTTGTTTTACAAAGGCGAAATACTATCTTTAATCTTTGTCATTTGATTGACTTGATAACTCAACCGAACAAATTTGTACATCCAAAACAATTTATCAATTTCCAAATTATCCACAAATAAAATTCTGCATCAACTAAAAACAGAAGATAAATCGCAAAGAATCACTTCGTGCAATACGGAAGTGAAGATGAGGTACAAACAGGCAAAAAGCTATTCACTTGCTAAGAAAATCCAGTGTACACATTTCGTTCTGAATACATTGTTGCAGTAGAATCGTGAATCAGTGCAAACGTGGAGCTGTGACACGATTACCTCTTCACTTGTTAATCATTCTATGGATAGAAAAAAATTTGCTGTGCAAGGGCTGAATTTGAAGTAGAAAAATTTTGGTTTGTGATATACAAAATATGTATTTTATGCACATTTTGATTATGGTTTTTCATTGATGGTTTATTGAGGAGTTGTTTATTGTTAGAAGCTAGCTTTTAATATTTTTAAAATATGTAATATTATTAGAGGAAATTTTCATATTATATTTTCTAGTGAAGGGCTCTTCACCTACTTCACCTGAAGAGCTGGTCGCAACAGACGGACATTGCCCAATCTACTCCCCAAGTCATACTGATCATATACACTGCCTGTCATAACAATAGCCGCACCATAAGATGGACTGATCCTTGGAAATTTGAAGAGAGCACAGTTATTCTACATACTATAAGCAAAAGGGATACTTCAAACACAAATAATTTCACAAAAAGTTTCCTTCTATTTCAAACCGTTATTTCTCTATAAAGGAAAAACTAAATTTCCGGTCTGTCATAACTATAGCCGCACTTGGAATTATTATAGCAAAAACTGATTAAAAAGCAGAGATTGAGTGAATTAATAACGGGAGAGATCCTTTTCGGATAAAATGGACTCTGGGAGATTGTTTTGTTTATGTTTCACGAAACCATTTTAACAGTTTTTCGAGTTTTAGGCTTATTAGCTTGTTAGCATCGTCAATCGCTGCTTTTACATAGAAAACTGCCTGAAATCGTGTTTTTTTTACTAAATTTTACGTTATAATGTTTCTCGAAGGTTTCCTGTCTCATTTGGATCAATGGGAGGTTCCTCTCGAACATTTGAAACATTGCAACCAACTTTAAGTACTACGACTGGTAAGAGTTTATGCAATCTCTTGCTTTAAAATCCGTTATGTGTCCTATCTGCTGTATAAAATGGAAGCAGTTTATCGTCAGGACAATCCTATGAAGTTTTTCCTATGCTGGAAGTGACGAAATCAAGTATTCTATAGGTAGACTATCCTGTCCAATACTTTTAATGCGCACTTGCCAGATTTTCATAGATCTCAATACAAATTTTGGACAGAGTTCCGTAATAGTGTTAAGCAGGGTTGACAATGTGTTTAAAAGTTGATGTAACAACCTCTAATACAGTAAAATCTTCTCTGGAATATCCTAACGATAAACTGTTTTAATTTTAATACAGAAGACATGGCACATAACGGACTTTCTAACAAGAGATTGCATAATCTCTCGCCAATCATTGCACTTCAAGAAGGTTCCAATGAAACAAATGTTACGGAGGTCGCCCCTCCTTTATCAAAATTAGACAGGAAATCTTTAGGAAACATTATTACGTCAAATTCATAAAATAAATACTATCTCAAACAGTTTTCTATGTAAAAGAAATGGTTATTGATACTGAGAAGTAAATAAGCAAAAATCTTGAAAAACCGTTATAATGATTTATTGAGAAATAAACAAAATAATTCCTCAGAGTCAATTTTATTTAAAAAGATTTTTCCCGTTATTAATTTCCTTAATTTAGGCTTTTTTTAACAGTTTTTACTATACTGATTCCAAGTGCGGCTATAGTTATGACGGACCGGAAATTAAGATTTTCCTTTATAGAAGAATAACGGTATGAAATAAAAGGAAATTTTTTGTGGAACTATTTGTCTTTTTAATATGCCCTAAGTATATAATATGTGGAATAACTGTGCTCTCTTTCAATTTCCAAGGATCAGTCTGTCTTATGGTGCGGCTATTGTTATGACAGGCAGTGTATATATAATTTTTATATGGTCGGAGATGTTTCCTTCAATGCGTTACAAACTTCATGTTAATGTTCAAAAGTATATTCAAATAGTTCAAATATACCCTTTCACTCTATATAAGGGAAGGGTTTAAAAACAGCATGTGTTCAATAAATATTAAGCACCGGTTTTATTCTCTTGGATTTCCCCACCCGGATTTTCATGCTACATAAAGTTTCCAACCCAGAGCGATTGTTGGTCGAAGTCAAAGTTCAACTTGTATTCAAACCTTACTTGCTGGTCCTACTGGCAACCCTTCCCGCTGTCATACAGGAACTTTAAGATTCTTCAGGGAGGACGACACCCGTTTAACCAAAACAGCCAAGAGTTGCCTTATCTTTTCTGCCAAGAACTATGAAGGTTCCTTGACCACTACAACAAGAACAACCTTGTCTACCGAAGGTCTAAGCCGAAGTTTCTAATGGCGTCTAATAAATAAATATTTAAAACGAGACCGAGGCTAATTTCGGCCGAAATTTGGATACCCTTCGCTCCCCCCGGGCTAAAAGTTTTTTCGGGCGTTCCTATGACTTGTGTTCAATTCTCCCCGCTTCCATGCTTTTCCTTGAATTTTCACATAAGTGCCGTGGCGAAGATTTATTGGGGGAAGCGGTGGACGTGGGTTTCTTCGAATGAGCAAAGACGAAGTGTGTGTGTGTGGGGGGGGGGGGGGTTGTACGGCAGCTCTATGAACACATGGCCTTTCCTTCAATTTTTACGTATGCTTGTGGTATCAATTAAAACATATTTTTATGAGATTTGGTTAAAATTGGTGGACAAATAGAAAAGTTGTTCTTCAAAGAACCTAATTTGGGGGTTGGGTTTATATGCCAGCCCCATGACCCCAATGGTCCGATTTCATTCATTTTTGCATATGTTTTGTAACATCAATAAAAGTACATTCCCATGAAGTTGGTTGAAATTTGTGAGCAAATAAAAACGTTTTTCTTAGAAAAATTTGATTTGGGGAGATAGGTTTGTATGGTAGCCCCATGACCACATGGTCCGACTCCATCTATTCATACATATGTTTTGTGTCATCAATAGAAACACATTTGTGTGAAGTTTAGTTGAAATTGGTGTATAAATAAAAAAAAATTCTTAAAAGAACTTAATTTGGGGAGCAAGGTTTGTATGACAGCCCCATGACTCCATGGTCCGATTTGGTCCAATTTTACATATGTTTTGTGGTATCACTAGAAACACATTTGCACGAAATTTGATTGCAATCTATGAGAAAATAAAAAAGTTTTTCTTAGAAGAGTCTAATTTGGGGGACTAGGTTTGTATGGCAGCCCCACGACCCCATTGTCCGATTTAGTCAATTTTTACATATGTTGTGTGTCAGCAATTAAAACACATTTGTGCGAAATTTGATTGAAATTAGTGCATAAATAAAAAAGTTTTTCTAAGAAGAACCTAATTTTGGGGAGTAGGTTTGTATGGCAGCCCCACGACCCCCTTGTCGGATTTTACCGATTCAAACATACAAACTGCCTGCAATAAAAAGAAGCATGTCTGCAAAATTTCAGCTCCATAGCTTTAAAACTGGCCGAGCAAAACGCGTCGCAACAGACAGACAGACGGACAGACGGACAGACGGACATCGTCCAATCAACTCAGCTCGTCACGCTGATCATATATATACATATTTTGTATGGTCGGAGATGCTTCCTTCAATGCGTTACAAACTTCATGACAAAGTTAATATACCCTTTTCGCTTAGTAAGCGAAGGGTATAAAAATGAATAAAATCGATAATCGGTTGATTTTTTTATAGAAAAGCAAAGTTTTACGCCCAATTTATTCTGCCCATCACACATAGTCGGTGATGTCTCGTTCTATGCAATGTAAACTTCATTACAAGGTTATTAACGTTATTAATGATACCCTTTCACATTATCTGTATCTATGCATTTTTAATGTTATATCTATTGTTTTTTTTTTTCAGGATGGCATTTTTATTTGGGACAAGTATATTTGTTGCGCTATGGTTGATACAAAATCTCAATCTTATTATGCCTACTGATGCAGTCAACTGTCCCGATCGATGTAATTGTGACTGGATTCTCGACAGTTTAAGTGTAAACTGTTCTAACTTGAGTTTAGCGGTAGTACCCGATTTTTCCGACCTACCGATAGAGTCGCTCGATTTGTCGAATAACAAATTTTCGGAATTCCCAACAGAGCTCTCGTTACTAGGCTCACTGACAACATTAGATTTATCGAACAATTTGATAAGTAAATTGACAGTAGACGCTCTATATGGATTTAAAAGTCTTCGTCAATTGTATATGCGCTCTAATAATATAACAACATGGTCGGATATAAACCCAGGGGTATTGCTATTGAAAACGGAACGATTACAAATCTTATCGCTGGCAGGAAATCCAATTTCTACTTTTTCGAGCAACAATCAACGTTCGGCTTTGGTTAGCCCTTCGTTGATAACTCTAGACTTAAGCTTTTGTAAGATATCAAAAATCGAAGGAGTGTACGCCTTGCAAGGTTTACCGCGATTGGAAAATCTCATATTATCTGGAAACCCACTACAGACTTTTACTAAGCTCGACTCTTCCTCATTGAGAACAATCAATTTGAGTGGCTGTGAACTGCATCAATTGAACCCAAGTGCTTTGAATGGACTTCCTAACCTCTACGCCTTGGATTTATCGAGAAACTCGTTGTTATCATTGGAACCGCAGGGTAACGAAATTGTGCACTCGAGATCACTACGTCGCATCAACTTGTCATATTGCAATATGCCGGCAGTCATTCTTCAAGGATTTCCGAACATAACGACAGTTTTATTAAGAGGTAACATGCTGCGCGAAGTTACGGACACCATGTTCAGGGCTAATAGTCAGATCGAAGTTTTAGACTTGTCGAGTAATACAATCAGGATGATTGATTTTAATGCATTTAATATGTTACGGAACTTAAAACGCCTAGATATGTCCTACAACATGATCGCTGATATCAATAGAAATTTATTTTCAAACAACGAATTACTTACGAATCTTAATCTGAGTCGGAATTACATCGCAAAGTTTAGCGGACTCATAGGCACGTCTTTGGTGAATCTAGATTTAAGTTCATGTGAGATAACATCCATATCTGCAGACGCCCTCCTACACATGCCCTTAACCGATTTAAATCTATCTAATAATTTAATATCTAGTCTGCCACCTGGATTTGGATCACAAACTTTACAAATACTGGATTTGAGCCTGAATAGGTATGACAACAAATTCAATTTTCATTGAAGATTATTTAAGATGTATTTCAGACTCTCGTCCATTTCAAATACGACATTCCGACAGTTGCCAGAGTTATCAACACTCACCTTAACTGGAAACCGTTTCACAACCCCTTTCAGAGCGGATTTCTTTAAAAAGAATCCATACTTGCATCTTATCGCACTAGAGGATAATCCTTGGAGATGTGATTGTAAAGACTCATTCTTTAAGCAGTTATTTTTATATTTAACGCAGACACCACCAAAGGCAAGTCACACATGTATATATGCATATTAACCCTTATCCTTATTTAATTTTTTTTTTTGCTACAGATAACGAGTACTAAGACTTTAAAATGTACTAGTCCTGAAACGTCGTTTGGACTTAGTTGGGACGCTGTATGCTTTCCGGTCTGGTTTCCTCGAAGTAATGCTAGTGCGGTCGAAAAGTTTTGGTCTATCACAATGTCCTGTTTGGCAGCGTTAGCTCTTGGATTTTTGGCGTATAAGTTATTCAAGAAATTTAAGAAGAAGCGTAAACAGAGAAGAAATAGAGCTGAGCTTCGCGAAAACGTTGAAGAGCAACAACGAATGTAAGTCGATGAAATTAAAAGCGAATGAACTAAATCAGATTATCCCAAAAGACACTCACGGGGAAATAAGAAAAAGTTGATTTTGGATGAAAAATCCACCAACTTTGTTGTTTTGCCGGAATCCGCTGCTTTCCTCGATTTGTGTGATGTTTATATATTTCAGGCTAGAAGTCCATCTACGACTGAGTTCCATAAAAATATATATTTTCCCGGCTTAATTTATGTTTTGCAACTGTGATTTTTTTATGCATAAGGTTCTTTTTTCAAAAATTGTTTGTCATACTTATTGTTTTAGTGGCCGTCATACATACTAGTATAACTATGTATGCTTATCATTATTGTTAAAACATTAATTAAGCCCGAAAATTAATATTTTTGTTGAACTGACCCTGAATATGGGCTTCTAACCTAAAATTGAAATTTTGTTATTAACGGAAGTACATTTCGTGGCTAATCAACACAAATATAAAAAATAAGAAATTCTTGAACATTTATAGTCAACAGCCTCCGTAAATATTGTTTTTTTTTTTACGGATATGATTATTTAATGTCATTTTGAATAATGATAAGAGTCGCCATAGACTGCGCAGTTAATTGTACAATCAAGTTAACTTTCTGTAGAGAAAGCTCATTTTTAAGGTTCCACTACCGAATTCGCCACTAAAAATGAGCTTGATTGTACAATTAATTGCATAGTTTATGGCGACTCTAATATGAATCTTTTAACATTCACCGTTTTGGAAAAAACGATAATGTACTGCGGAGAGGCTGGCCAGGGACACTAGCACAGTGTTTGCTGCTGCTGGCTGCGACTGTAGCCACCGAAGCTAAAATATTCGTTGGATTTTGATGTGAGTGACTGCCAAATGCTCTTTACCGAATTCATTTCGCATGTTGTACGCCCTGTCACTTAAAGTTAAATTTTGATCAAATATTCATCCAATACCTATCGAATATTTGAAAATAATTGAATAATTGTTAAGAAGAAAGATAGTGAAAGATGGTCAGACGTATCTCTTGATCTGTTTCTTTTAAATATTAAATCGCCAAAAAAATCTACAGACCTGGGGACGTAAAAGGCATTGATTGTAGACGAACTACATTCTAAAAAGCGCATATCGTAGTCGGATGTAATTAGAATCAGTGGTGTAAAAGTAGAAACACGTGCTGGAAGTAGATATTTATCGTTAAGCTTAGTACTGACACGGAGAGTGAAATTTTTGTCCGCAGCGATTTTTTCAATGAAAATGTATTCTTACTGTTGTGGAATATGTGGGGAATGCTGCTACAATCCGAAAACAGTTCCATAATTTTTCTCGACGATTTAATGTATTTTTTCCGATTTCCCGGTTATTTCATCGTGAAATGTCAAATGATCAAAAAATAATACATAAAATGGCCGATGAAATTTATGGAACCGGTCTCGGATTGTAGCCTATGGAATTCCCCACCGTTTGTGACATATTTCACGACAGTAAGTATCTAATTTTATTGATAAAATCGCAGCGGGAAGAATTTCATTCTCGATCTTAATTCAGCCCTTTAATAGGTGAAGATCCCGAATCTCGATAATCCTTTCTTAGAATATGACCTAACAATATTTTAATAACCAATAATTTAGACCGACGAGGAATATTTTGTTATTGTTGATTTAAATTTAATAACCCACACCGTAAGAAAATCATGATGTCGAAAAAATGTTGGGCTCGCCTCCCTACCCCTGATCGAAATCCTGGCTACGTCCATGCATTGCATATTCTGTAGCTTGAACAGAGAATACGAACCGAACGATTTCGATTTGTGCATTTGTGGTACCTACCCGAAATACATACATAAACTTTTATTTTTACCCTTTCAGACAAGAACTGAACCGTCAATTCATTCAGCGCCAAGCCAGTCAAAATGCTCCTGATCCACGAGAATCAAATCCTCCATCCTACGAGGTAGCTTTGCTCATGCCGCCTCTAAAACGATTAACGAAATCCTACGCAGACATAACGATGAAGGACTCAAATGATAACCTCGATCAGCCAGTGAGTCCCCTTGAACGTAGTCATAGGAATCGTTTCCACAGTGACAACGCCTTGTTGGGCGGCGATGGAGATGACGACCGAACGGCAAAAATCCGACGTACACCCAGTTTCCGTCGACATGTGCGTTCCAGGCGCGGTAGCCGTTTAGTGGCCGTCCGGCCTCCTCGATGTCCAGATGGCAAAGTTACTAATGCGGAAAGTGTGGGTAAGATTTCCGGCATTCTTTACTATGAAAATAGCCCATACTCGCGACGAAAGCCACGAAGTACAACAACGGGCTCAGGATCTATTGGCTCGTCCGGAGAAGATGTACATTATGAGGGACCTTCCTCATCGGCGCCGCTTTGCAACAATTCTTTGGACTTTATAGAAAACTATTATGTTAGGCCCAAATCTATTAGTAACTCAGGCGATGATTATGAGATTATTAGCTCACACTCGGATATCGGAAGCAGAAGAACATCGGTACGAAGTTCAGTTGTATCAGCAGACATTGGAGTGGTCATAGTGCATAATAAGCCGCCGTCAGAAAGTCACGCACCGACTCCCCATAATATTAGAAAAAATTCGAAAGAGGGTCGGGAACCGCAAGAAAGCGAGTTCTGATAATGTTAACCATTTTATTCATAACTAGATATGTATGCAGCTTTTGTATAAAAATATTTTATTATTATATTAGATATACGTACCTAACAAAAAAAAATTTTAAATTAAAGTTATGGGATTATTTGACTTCTTAATAAAGTCAATGTGTATAAAGGTTTATTTTCCTCGGCACGACCCCAGCGGCTCTAGCGACAGAGACTCGCTCATTCCATATAAAAACTCATGCTAAGTGATTATCATCTAAAGGCCTGAATAGACCTCGGGCGGAATGAAAATGAAATTTTTGTCCGCTGCGATTTTCTTAATGAAAATGCATGCCTACTGTCGTGGAACATGTCGGTAATGATGGGGAATTCCATAAGCTACAATCCGAATATGGTTCCAAAATTTTTCTCGGCCATTTTATGTATTATTTTTCGATTCCCTCGTCATTAGATATTTTCCACGGTGAAATGACCGGGGAATCGAAAAATAACACATAAAATGGCCGAGAAAAATTTTGGAACCATATTCGGATTGTAGCTTATGGAATTCCCCATCATTTCCGACATGTTCCACGACAGTAAGCATGCATTTTCTTTGGAAAAATCGCAGCGGACAAAAATTTCATTTTCATTCCGCCCGAGGTATATACTGCGCTTAAAAATGAGTTTTTATATGGAATGCGCGAGTCGCTGTCGCTAGAGCCTCACCTCAGCCGTGCCGAGGAAAATAAACATTTAGTAAGAAAATTGAAAAAATCACGAATATGGCAAACGCAAGTTATTTACATTCGTTTGCCGAAGGCCTCATTAAATACCTAACATAGTTCTTGATTTCTTTTCTATGCAAATAACAACGGTAGCAGTGTTAAAATATCATAATAGCTATGACACATCTCCAAATCATTATGACGATAATCCGTCATGATGATGAAAGTTCGAAATTGAGGTGACACATATGTATGTATGTTTTCGTCATTAGAATTCGCTATTTACTTTTGACGTTTGGGTAAATGATGAAAATGTCCCTAACAACAGCGATATTTTGATGAAAATTCTGTTCAACAACTAAAAAAACACAATTTTTTTGAAGAATTTGAATAGAGGTGTGTAAAAATTGATAACAAATTTAATATTTTTGCAAAAATTCTTGTTCTTTAATTTTGCAGCAGATGGCGTCCCCTGTCATTATTGAGCAATGATCAAAGCCACCTTCATACAAGCCCGGAAGCAGAGCACGGTGAAATACTGAAACGGCAATTCATAGGCCTGTTCAGATCGAAAATTTACATTGCGGTAAAGGCAAATCGGGTTGGGTCGCGGAAAACTTTACACGAAAAGTATTGGTTCCCGGTCGCGAAAAGTGCAATGTGTCGTGAATTGAAGTGTCTATAATGCAGTGAAAGAAACAAATCCCGATGAAAAGTGAATTTTCCACGTGTTTTCGCGATTTTTATCAGAGCAGACACGGTTTTTTTTACATGCGCTGTGCTTGTTCTCCTATATCCCCTATTAACACTTAAAAAAAAGACATGTCTGTAACTTATCGCCGAAGCACAGCAGGCGGGAAAAATTTTGGTAAACGTTAAGGCTAAGTCCCATTAGCCCCTCCACCAAATATTACTTCGATATGATTAAAACAAAGGGTACCTTCCATACAAAATGACCCGAAAATTGTTTACGAGCAAAACTTTAATTTTGGTTGACTTGTTCCCTTATTTCTTAATAAACTAGTGGGATTGAATTTGAATAATTTGTATGGGAGGTACCCTTTGTTTTAAAAAAGTCTAACTTTTTGCTGCGTAATGCGGTCAGGCCATACAACAATTCGGCATCAAAAGTCAGCTCTTTTTTTGGATGTTTGGGTTTCATCATTTTTTCAGCTTAAATCACTATAGGTACTACTAATGATGGTAAATTTTCGTGATAATGACGTATTTGCGTCATTCGAAGATATGTGTGTCAAGCTTGTTATTGCCTTTTCATGTTCGAAATTACGAAACTAAACTACTTTAGGTTATGAGGCTACCATAGAAAACCCACCATTAAAAGTAGAAACTTTGGCTTGTTCTGCTATCGGTTCTCATAAGGAGAACTTTAGTGTTTTCCATATTTTCCGCTATGTGTCCGCTATATGCCGGACAGTAAGACTAGTATCGCTAGTGTCGATAACAAGAACAAGAAAATTCTTCTTACGAGAGCTGATAGCGTAATGTTCCGAAACTTTATTAAGTAATCGATTCGAAGACGAAAAAACCGGTACTTTCGAATTCCATTCGATTCGAAAGCAATTTGGAACCTGAAACTCCTTCGATTCGAGTACCTCAAACTGTCTAATCAATGGAGCAGAATTTCTTTCATTCGATTTATTCAACGATTCGAATTAGATATACATACACAAAATAACCCCTTTCTTCAGTTCCGCCCTCCTCGTTTACAGTACTGCATGAAGACTCAATGGACGCGGTTCTGAAACGTACCGGTCGACAACAGGTTCCGTTCTCTTTCAAACCTACCGACCGTTACGGATCAGAAACTTCTCCTTACAAACAGATCCCCAAAGCGCCACCATGCGAAGTATAGTTTGATTGATTGAAAGAAAGTTACGATCTGCCGTGGAACTGTGCATTTCCGCCTTCATTTATTTATAACAAGCTTGAATCCAAATCATTATGACGATAATCCGTCATGATGATGAAAGTTCGAAATTGAGGTGACACATATGTTTTCGTCATTAGAATTCGTCATTTACTTTTGACGTTTGTGTAAATGATGAAAATGCCCCTGACAACAGCGATATTTTGATGAATATTCAGTTCAAAAGATAAAGACAAAGACAACACTTTTCCTGGAGAATTTGAATAGAAATGTGTAAAGATTGAAAACAAATTTAAAATTTTTGTAAAAATTCTTGTTCTTAAATTTTGCAACAGATGGCGTCCCCTGTCATGATTGAGCAAATGATGGTCCAAATGCAAAGCCACCTTAATTTAGAAAGCCGGGAAGCAGCAATACATGCACACAAAGCGAGCCTATGAATATAGTTCAGTAATATCGTGTCGATTTAGTACCAATCCGTGAAAAAATACGGAAGTTTTTTTCTCACTCTTTCTTTATGTATTATGGGGCGCTGATTCCAAATATGAACTTTGCACCCTAAAAAAAGTGACGCAACCTTTAAAAAAGGGCGAAAAAGGGGGCTTTTTTTCGGTTCTTTGCGATTATTTCAAAAACGGTAAGAGATACATAAAATTATCTTTGCAATGATATATAACACATTAGAGTTTAATTGAATATTTCGGCGTTAGACATTTGTCCACCAATTTCAATGGTGTCGTGCTCTGTGGCCGTGAACGTTCGGTCGCCACTCTGTGAAATAGACACCCATAGAGAAACGATTTTCCAAACTCGGCACGCAAATTCTTACCGTTTTTGAAATAATCGCAAAACAACCGAAAAAAAATCGCCCCTTTCCCCCTTTTTTAAAGGTTGCGGCACGTTTTTTAGGGTGCAAAGTTGATATTCGGAATCAGCGCCCCAAAATACATATAACAAAATTGAGAAATAAACTTCCGTATTTTTTTCCTGACGAAAATACGATATTATTGGACTAATATGTCGTATATACGTTGCACGATGCACTAACACAAGCACAGCGCATGTAAAACGAGACCAAGGCTAATTTCGGGCGCGGCCGAAATTTGGATACCCTTCGCTCCCCTTAGGCTAAAAGTTTTTTTGGGCGTACCTATGACTTGTGTTCAGTCCTCCCCGCTTCCATGCTTTTCCTTGAATTTTGACATAAGTGCCGGGGCGACGATTTATTGGGGGAAGCGGGGGACGTGGGATTCTTAGATTAACCAAAGGAGGGAGGGGAGGTTGTACGGCAACCCAATGAACGCATGGCCTTTCCATCAATTTTTACGTATGTTTGAGGCATTAATTATAGGATTTGGTTGAAATTGGTGGACAAATAAAAAAGTTTTTCTTCGAAGAGCCTAATTTGCGGGTTGGGTTTATATGCCAGCCCCATGACCCCATGGTCCGATTTAATTCATTTTTGCATTGTTTTGTAACATCAATAAAAATACATTTCCATGAGGTTTGATTGAAATTGGTGTGCAAATAAAAATGTTTTTTCTTAGAAAAAATTGATTTGGGGAGCTAGGTTTGTATGGTGGCCCCATGACCACATGGTTCGACTCCATCTAATCATACATATGTTTTGTGTCATGAATAGTCATGAATAGAATCAGATTTGTGTGAAGTTTGGTTGAAATTAGGGTATAAATAACAAAAATCTTAGAAGAACTTATAATTTGGGGAGCTAGGTTTGTATGACAGCCCCATGACCCCATGGTCCGATTTGGTCCATTTTTACATATCTTTTGTGATATCACTAGAAACACATTTGTGCAAAACTTGATTGAAATCGATGAGAAAATAAAAAAGTTTTTCTTAGAAGAACCTAATTCGGGGGACTAAGTTTGTGTGGCAGCCCCACGACCCCATTGTTCGATTTGATCGATTTTTACATATGTTATGTGTCAGCAATGAAAACACATTTGTGCGAAATTTTATTGAAATTGGTGCATAAATAAAAAAGTTTTTCTAAGAAGAACCTAATTTTGGGGGTAGGTTTGTATGGCAGCCCCACGACCACCTTGTCGGATTTTAGCGATTCAAACATACAAACTGCCTGCAACAAAAAGAAGCATGTGTACAAAATTTCAGCTCCATAGCTTTTAAATTGGCCGAGTAAAACGCGTAGCAACAGACGGACAGACGGACAGACGGATATCGCCCAATCGACTCCCCATGTTACGCTGATCATATATGTATACTTATTATATGGTCGGAGATGCCTCCTTCAATGCGTTACAAACTTCATGACAAAGTTAATATACCCTTTTCGCTTAATAAGCGAAGGGTATAAAAATACCGGCGTACAGAGGGCTGCGCCCGCAATACGAGGGTTTTTTTTAGTACTGAACAAGTATACTTTTGCAGCTATTCAGGGACAACCTGTTAACTTGGTCCTACAAACTTCAAAAATATTTGTGGCAAACACTGTTGCCATTCTATGCATATCCACCAAATTTCATGTTTATTGTTTCATCAAGTTAAAAGATATGCATTGAAGAAATGCTTAAGAGGCTTCCCTTGCATTGTGAAAGGCCCTTACTAAATACTAACTTGGCTATATTTCCGGTTTGGATACAGATATTCGAATGAAAATTCCAAGACATATTCCCCATGTAATTTTCTAAACATCCCTAGCAGAACTTTCATATTTGGAAACCTAAAAGGGGCTACACACGATCAAATTCAAATTTTACAAATTTACTGTTATTTACTTTTCCTTAGCAAAAGTCAACAGTCTTAATATTTAACGTATATAAAGCCATAATGACCAATCTTTGTGCAAAGTTTCATATCGATCCCTATAACGGTTTAGAAAAACGGAGGTCGAAAAGGAAGTTTAACTTTGAACGCCAATAACTTTTTTACCGTTACTCGAAACTAGAAAATTTTAATTGATGTGAGATGTACTCGTTTAGTTCTTTGATTTAAATACCCATATGTCAATCTCCGATAAAAACTAAAAAGGTCGACTTTTTTCAAACGTTCGGGACACCCTGTTATCTTCTTCCTACCAACTTGCCAAAGACTGTAACCATTCTACATTCCTACCAAATTTCATGACAATCGGTTGAGCCGTTCGCGAGTTATTTAGTGAACAGACGGACGGACAGACGGTCAGACGGTCAGACGGACAGACGGACGGACAGACAAAATCGATTTCATAAGGGTTTTTTGAAAAAAAAAATTCTAAAAAAAAAACCTAAAAACCGTGTCTGCTCTGATAAAAATCGCAAAAACACGTGGAAAATGCACTTTTTATCGGGATTTGTTTCTTTCACTGCATTATAGGCACTTCAATTCACGACACATTGCACTTTTCGCGACGAAAATCGCCCGGGAACCAATACTTTTCGTGTAAAGTTTGCCGCGACCCAACCCGATTTGCCTTTACCGCAATGTAAATTTTCGATGTGAACAGGCCTATGAATTGTCGTTTCAGTATATGACCGTGCTCTGCTTCCGGGCTTGTATGAAGGTGGCCTTGTCCAAATGTGTAATTTGGAATTCGTGCTAAAGGTATGTACTGAGTTCACCGAGCGAAAAACTTGCATATATGTCTCCCGTGAAAACGGTGCCGTGGAGACTTGCTTTTTATTCACTCAATGTAAGATAAATGGTCACTCGCGTTCTGATTGATTGTCGATGACATCTTTTCATTGTGAAATAAAGTGCAACTGCATTATTTTCGCTGGCGAAATGTAAAAAACCGGTGTGGAGACTTTCATGTGAAGTGAGTACAACCAAGCGAATTCGAATTCACGATCACCAAAATTTTGACAGTATTTGCATGGATTTCACGTGAACTGACGATGTTAGTACCTACTTTAATGATTGTAAATTTTCGTGATAATGACCTATTTGCGCCATTCCAATTTATGTGTGTCAATGTTGTTAAACTATTTATAATCAAAGTAAAATGTATCTGTATCTCGTTTAAAACTGGAAATTTTGGAACATTACGCTATCAACTCTCGGAAGAGAACGGATAGCAGAACAAGCCGAAATATTAATTTTCGAACAAAACGTATCAGCTGTGATGTGTCAATCAAGGCCGGCCTTAGCATTCTGGTGGCCCTGGGCCAAATGGATGATGGTGGCCCTACTCCCTTTTTAATACACAAAGAAAAAGTAACTGATCTTGATTGGCTGAATGTTTTCCCCTTACTTTCAGTGGTTTTCATGCTTCAAAATTCTGCTGTTGGTGAGTGCTTCGTAAAAACTCTTTAGCGTTTTACGCAAATATTGGGAGCTGCTGTCACTGGCAGTTAGCTGTTTTGTTTTTTAGTGACCTCAGAGCCTGCGAAACTCTAATTTTCTCTCATATCTCATGATCATGTGTCTAGCATAACGTGACCAGAATCCCGAAGACTCAATGCTGTACACATGCTTGCGGAATTCAGTTTTCGGGCAAATCCTCAGCCATACTCGGGCTTCAAGTTTTCTTTTTTAGATAGTGCGCCACATGAACAGATTTACTAACAAAATTTTTGTGATACAGCGGCGCATGAGAGGCTCGAACTTGAACGAAACCGGTCGAATGTCATTTTTTGCACTCTCCGAGTCGATATGCCTGTAAATCAGGAAATCGCTCGGAGAGCTTCATTCTGAAAAATATTGTACGTATGTTGAACAATGCTACCCAGAATCCAGTTACATAAGTAGGATTTTTCTCACAACCATCTCGTTCCCTCATCCGCCGGATCATCGTTCGGTATTATTTCACAGAGGCTGCCTCAACGTATTTACATCCTGCTTTCTCGCTCTGCAGACAAACCACTCATTGAGACCTATGTTTACCGCATCCATCTCCAATGCAGGAACTATTCTAAAAATTTGCGCTGGATATTGCAGACGAAACTTCAATTATATGTTCACCCCACAACCGTATTTGCTTTGTTGTGTCAAACTCCTCCGCTTCTTCTTCCTTACCTCGTTGTTTATACCGCTCCATGGTTTCGCGTTGCTCGACCTTCGGTGTAGGCACATCGCCCGTTCTGACAGTAATATCTCAGCATATTTCTACAGGCAGCTCTATCTTGGATCGTGTCATCGCTGAGACCAATGCGTTGTTGTTGCTTTTTCATTTAACACATCCAGGTGTTCTTCGGTCTACCTCTGGCCTTGGGTCCTTCAAGTGGAACTTCCATTGATATCGCAACTCCTCCGCAATCTCAGCTAAACAAGCGAAATTGGAATAATTTCAAAACCAGTCCATTTTTCGATCTCGTTAGCAGACAGATCTTAAACGACTAAAGAACATTTTTATTCGGTAGAAAAGCATAGAAACAAGATGGTGTTGACTATTCCTTAAATTCCTTATTTAGAGCTCCTGAGCTTAATGCATTTCTCCTATGCTGAAAAAAATAATCTGACCACCGATCCCCTCCCCCTTCGAAAAGCTATCTACGCCACTGGTTCTCCTTGACAAAAAATCATCATCATGTGAAGGACTAACGTACGTTTTAACACAAAAACCTGTTAAGAGAGAACAGTATTTGATATCATAAATTTCAGATTTCTGTAAGGACAGTCGCATGATCTGGCATCTTGGTTTTCAAGATGCCCGCAAAGTACCTACTTATTCAAAAGATTCGTTTCGTTTATTGCAAAAGATAAACTGATACCTCATTGGGTCGATAATTCTTAAGCTGGTGGTGACTTTTCAGGCACCTCCTTTATCTAAAAACCCTTGCAGAGTCCTTTATTTAGTATGCATTTTCCTATGGAGATTGATAAGGGAATCGGATGGAGTGACTGATTTTCCATCGTTTTGTGTAGGAAGGAACAATAAATTAAAATCGCATCTTTTGCCGGAGAGTGCGATGCTCGACAAGTTATATGATAATGAACGATTGGCAAACATAAAACTGCGATTATTGCTTGAAACAGAAGAAAGCAGCACACTGCATTTTAAATGGCTGACATGTTCTTCGCTGTTGCTGTAGAACAGCACCATGTTAGTTATTTAAAATGCATTGTGCTGCTTCCGGCAGCACTCAACGCGCCTAATCTGTTTCCTGCCTATCTAGCTTAATATCGATCGTACCTGGGCGAAACTTGACATCTTAAATCGTATCTTTCGACGGCTGTAACTTCTAACCCTTGACAGCTAGAGCCTTGAAATTTTCACCAAATATGGACAGTACGGTTCTCTACAAGTTATTTAAATTACCTTTTCAGTTTTTCGCTTACGAATTGTCGATTTATGGACATTTTTCAATTAGAAACTCAAGATTGCGATTTGAGCAGCCGTAACTTCCGAGAAAATGTAAGCGCGAAAGTCTACAAGTCTACAAGTGTGCCAAATTTCAGAAAGATCGACAAGGGTTCCCGAGTTATCGAAATTGAACGATTGCCAAACATAAAAGATCGATTATCTCGCTAGTTATCGATCGTACCGGGTGCAGGAGTCAAACTTTGCACATTAAAAGCAGAAAAGACTAATCGAAAGCCTCACCGAGGAGCTTATTATTGAGTTCATTGTGTGCCATGGGGAATGCTGTACATTTTGCTGTACATTTCCCAATGCTGTACGACAGGTCAAAATGCTGTACTGTACAGCAAAATGCTGTACGTCTGGTCAGCTTAGTCTAGCAGGCATTAAAAAATCGCAATTATATCAACTTTAAAATTGTGAGTGTGAACTTTGCCAGTCATTTTTAAATATGGGTCGGAAAGGTATAGGTTTGGTATCAATCGAAAGCCAGACGTTTGTTCATTTTGTAGGGCGTTTGTTCATCCTGGAAACGGAAGGATACAGGAGCTATTAAGAAAAAAGGGATTAGTTGTGACGCCATCTACACTCGACAAGCGAAAATGATTTGACATTTTTTCTGGCAATGGATGCCGCTTAAGTAATTGTCAATAAGAGGGCAGGATGCTAGCACTTGAAAACCACGATATTAATAAAAAAACACAGAGCTAAAATTTTACGTCTGATGTATTTAACAATGGCGACTCGATTGTGAAATTCATACAGTGTATTTGACATTTTGAATTTTATGGTAGCAACGCCAATCGGTTAGGTGTGGTCAATGGTCGTGCTATGAACTCCTACACATTTGTGTCTCGTTTTCGCTAGTCGAGTGTAGATGGCGTCACAACTAATCCCTTTTTCCTTAATAATTCCTGTATCCTTCCGTTTCCTGGATGAACAAACGCCCTACAAAATGAACAAACGTCTGGCTTTCGATTGATACCAAACCTATACCTTTCCGACCCATATTTAAAAATGACTGGCTAAGTTCACACTCACAATTTTAAAGTTGCTATAATTAAATAATTAGAGAAGAACAAACGATATTAATTGGCGAACAATCAAGAACAAACTTAGCCGCTGTAGAACAAACGGTTCACCGAGCAAAAGGAAATAATTTCAAAAAAATACTGGCTAACTTCACACAGCCCCTGGATCAATTTCCAAAATTGTCATTTTGTATGGGCTTTCCAGCAAATATGGAAATGATCCAGTAAGTGGAAAGGCACTCTTTTAAGGAGGTTTTCACACTTTTACTTAATCTGGCCAGATTACGTAACCTGCGGTGTGGTGAATTTAAAAATATATTCGGAATTTGGCAGCTCAAATTAAGTAATTTGCACAGATTACGTAATCTGGTCGTAAGCGTGAAAACCTCCTAAATCATTGTTCAGAATCGAAATTTAAAATATGGTTTTCCGTTGCACCACCGCCCTCTTTCAGTTGACATTTTAATAAACTGCAAAAGTGAATATTTCAACCTAGACGGATTTGTAGAGCCCATTAGTTCCAGAATCCGTCACAGTTGGGTTAATTGGCGCTGTCATCGAAATATTCAAAATGTGAAACGAATTTATACCACCCATTGTCACTTGCAAGAAAGTTCTTGAATATATCAGACGTGTTTTTAGATAAGATAGATAAGCAGTAAGATAACTGCGTAGTTTTTCATTATGTGTGCTCGTGTTCATCGGTCAACGTTATTTCGAACATTTATAGTGGTGCTATTGTTGTTGAATAGGTATAGATTCTTGTTAATAATGACGACTTCGAATGGTTTCAGTTTTGGGTAAGTGTCGCCACCAGTTTGAAGCCATTCCGTCCACCAAAGTGGATCTTAAGTTACAGAATCTCTTGAATTTATCAAGACTCTCAACCTCGGATAGATTTCCAGAATACCTCATGTCCTCGGTTCGTATCTTAGCTTGTTATTAAATGTGACTGGTAGATGGCACTTTCGACAATGTACAGCTGATAGCAGAGGTTAATTCTGATGTATTCCACCATCTAACATAGTGGCGCTAGCATCGAGCGTCAGCACCGCCATCTTGATAGACAGGCCAGATTATCAGCTGATAAAATTGGCTGTCATGTGGCTAAGGAACCGCATTTACAACAATAGCAATAGCAACAACCACAGGCGCTAAGGTACCAAATTTTCGAAATCGAATTTCGACAGTCCGGCCTGTCTATCAAGATGGCGGTGGCGTCAGCCGTATTGAAACATGAATTTGAATGTGTTGTCTTTGTGGATCCGCGAAAGTGAAACTCATTGTTTTTCTTCAGGTGACCAATATATTTCGGGCTGAGAAGCCCATCTTCAGGGTCGCTTATATCTAAAGGACAATGATTTTCACAATAAAAATGATAAATAAATAAAATATTAAAAAGTGTACCTAATAATAATGAACGATGACTATATTTATATACTTTTTAAAGTGTATATATACTTTTTAAAGTGACAAAGAAAACGACTAACAATCAAATATTTACATACAGTAAAAATCACAAATGTCAAAAGTCAAAATTTCAAGCAAAATATCACAGATGTTAGGGTGGCTTAAAGCTAGGTACACACGGAGACATTACTAAAAAATATCCTCCTCTCCTCTTCATTACCGTAACTCCTAGTGGAGCATGGTGCGTTGATGACTACCGTCTGTAGTCATCAACGTTACAAAGACAACTGAATTCGGAGTGCGATACGGTTGTAAGCCATACCACTTCCTAGTCGCATCGTTAGTTTATTATGCTACGATAAGAATATTTCTTATCATCTTCTTCTGAATAATAAACTTGCGACGAGTCGTACCGAGTTTGGAAACTTGTTTCTCTATGAGTGCCTAATTCACAGAGTGGCGACCGAACGATCACGGCCACAGAGCACGACTAAAAAATATCACAAATTGCAATAATTGCATTATAATATTTCCATGTCTCATTATAATTCTAAATGCTAGTCGTGATTAAGTTTATATAGGTGTTAATATAATGTTTTTTAACGCTCTTTTCGTTGCATGCGGACATATGCTTAAAACGTTGAAACATTTTTACACGACCCACGAATATGTATGTGTGACATGGTCATAGGCGTCGCAAAAAAATAACAAAATCAGAAGTTTGAGAAGCACTGACTATTATTGTTGATTGAAATCCTAACTTACATTTAAGCTAAGTTTTATGTTCATCGAGCGAAAAAATTTTATTTTTGTCTTTCATGAAAATGTGCCGTGCAGACTTGCCTTATATTCACTAAATTTTAAAAAAAACGAGACCGAGGCTAATTTCGGGCGCGGCCGAAATTTGAATACCCTTCACTCTCCTCGAGGTACACTCAGAAAAATTTCAATGGGAAATCCCATTAAACCAATCATTTTGTCCCATTATTTTTAGTCAATAGGAAAAATCTGATTACTTGAAAAATATAGGAACCATTACTTTCACTCGATAAATATCCGTTTGTTTTAATAGTTGACCCCTTTAAAAACAAACACATGGTCTAGTTATTTTCCGATAGGATATATCTTATTGAATTAATAGGATCAATCCTATGTAATGAAAAAAATCGTTTCACTCGTAATCTGATCGAAGTATATTTTTTTATAAGTCCCATTTTATTATACCATCCACGCTACGTCATTGTGGATTTTGTTAAGAATCACGATAGGTATTTGGCCAGGCCGAGTATTGAACATCCGATTGGCTAGTACTCTTAGTACTCTTTAAAACTTACCAAGTCACGGGAAGGCAACCGAACGATCTCGGCTACGGAGCATGATGTTGTTTCTCTTGGAAAATACGTCTATATGCTTGAAATTCAATTAAAAGGCATATCCCATTAATTAAATAGGACAAATGGGATCCATCCTATTATTAGTTAATCATGTCAGATCTTGTTAATTTAATGGGACAAACTGATTAAAATGTAATCAGATGTCCCATTGGATTTACGGGACACATTTCATTCCATACAAAATATCACAATAGGATTGTTCCAGTTATATAGTTGTGACCGTAACTTTGATCTGATGGGTAAATCTCGCGGTGGCGGTTCACTAATTGCTATTCGTTGTATCTTTAACTGCCAACTTGTAGCTACCACTAACGCTTTTTCTTTTGATTGTGTTATATTAAAGTTCAATCGAAGAGTTCTTCGCTTCTACTATCCTGTGTTTACGTACCTCCTACTTCTGTTCTGACTGATTATGAAAACCTATTTTCTCATCTTTCAGACATTGTTAATGTGTTCCACCCTAACTGCAGTGTAATCATTTGCGGGGACTTTAACTTGCCTAATTTAAGTTGGCCTGATTTTCCAGGGCTACCTTTGTCTTCATCTTCTCCTATGTTTTTGTCAGTTTCTTCTTTCATGGAGTTTTGTGGTTTACTCCAATTCAGTACTACTAAGAATTTCATGGATCGTAATCTTGACCTTGTTTTTAGCCATCTTCCGCCATCATGCTTGACCTCGTCCAAGGCTTCTGAAGTGATTGTTTCATGTGACCCTTACCATCCAGCACTCTTACAGGATATAAGAATTCATTTTCCTTGCGCTCCCAAATTTAATCCTACTACAAGGTTCAATTTTCATAAAGCCGACTATGAAGGAATTATTGCCAGGTTGTCTGGCGTGGATTGGTCGCTAGTACTGGGGAGTTTGAGGTGTGACTCTGCACTGTCTGTATTTTATGATATTCTTTTCAATGTATTATCGGAATGTGTTCCAATGTACACTAAAAAACCTCGCAAGGGTCCTGTTTGGATAACAAGATCAATTCAAAGATTGATACAGAGGAAGAACCGAGTGCGTATTCGTTATAAACGGTTCAAACGCTCATCCGATCTTCTCCTTTTTAGGAGACTTCGGTCTGAAACAAAAAAAGCTATTGAAACTTCCAGGACTGCATACATTTACAGCGTTGAAAATAGTATCGAGAACAATAATTGCATACTTTTCTGGTCGTATGTTAAAAATATGCGATCATCTTCTTCGATACCCTCCACTATATCTTTAGATAATCGGTCTGCCAGCTCCACTGAGGAGATTTGTGAACTGTTTTCAACGTATTTTGCTAGTACTTTCCACCGATCTTCTAGTACATTAGCAAACTTTTCTAATCGAGCAAACCAATTCATAACACTTCCTTCCCTACCACTAATTACTCCTGATTCGGTCAGTCAATTAATTATGTCCTTGGACAATAAATCGTCCTGTGGACCTGATGGTCTTTCGAACACTTTTTTGAAGAAGGTTAGGATTGGGATTTCTAGTCCGCTTTCAATAATATTCAATAAAAGCATTCGAGAGTGTATCTTCCCAAGTCAATGGAAGACTTCCTTTATAGTACCAATTCCAAAAACTGGGGACCTAAATCTTGCTTCAAACTATAGACCGGTTGCGCTGTTATCATCTTGCTCAACATTGTTAGAACGTATTGTGTACAATTATATTGATGACAATTTTGGTCAACTAATATGCTCTTGTCAACATGGTTTCCGTAAGAAAAAATCCACGGCCACAAATCTGACTGAATTTGTCGATTTCGTCGCAAACACTTTTCACAAGCGTCTAGAGGTCCATACAATTTATACGGATTTTTCTAAGGCCTTCGATACGGTTAACCATGTTCTGCTACTAAACAAACTTCGTGGACTTAGCTTTCCTCCTTGGCTTATTTCCTGGGTGTCATCATACCTCGTCAACAGAACCTCTAAAGTAATTTTTAATAACGTTACTTCTTCTGAATTTTCAGCAACATCGGGAGTACCTCAAGGGTCTATCCTGGGACCTCTCCTTTTTTCATTTTTTGTGAATGACCTACCGGCTGTTCTTAGAAACCGATGTCTTTTGTACGCAGATGACTGCAAAATTTTCACCACTGTTTCACGCCTAGAAGACTGCCTTTCGTTGCAGGCCGATCTGGATTTATTATCTTCCTGGTGCATCTCCAATTATATTTTTCTTAATGCATCAAAGTGTTCGGTAATGGTGTACTCATTGAAGATTTCTCCAACATCATATTCATATTCAGTCAACAATCTGGCTTTAAAAAATGTTCACTCGATCACAGACTTAGGAGTTGCCTTTAATTCTAAGCTTCATTTCAACGATCACTATGAAAATATAATAAAAAGGGGCTCGAAGCTCTCAGGCTTTGTTCTTCGTTGTACTAGTGAGTTTCGTTCTGTAAACAGTGCTGTAAGATTATTTGTTTCCCTTGTTCGTAGCGTTTTAGAATACGCTTCAATTGTTTGGTCCCCGACTGCTGGTGGGTCCACTGACACCTTAGAGCGGGTTCAACGAAGATTTACAAAATCATTATTTTTTAAGTTTAATCTTCCTTACCTTCCTTACCCAGAGAGACTTAATTACCTTAAGATTCTTTCCCTAGAGAAATGAAGAACTTTTCTTGAACAATGTTTTTTATACAAGATTTGCCGTGGTTATCTACATTCTAGTTTGGCAGATAGAATTAATTACAGAATTCCATCATATCACACACGATCAAATGCCATTTTCAATCCTCCATTTACCGATCTTGCCCTCTTTGCGAATTCGCCTTTAATTAGAATGATGAGAACGTATGACTCTATGGAGATTAGACCTCTACCCTCTTCGATTTCAATCTTTAAAAATATTCTTTTGCAAAAACTTTGATTTTGCTGCTTAATTTGAATTTCTAACGTAGTGTTTTTAGTTTTGAAAAATAACAGAAACTTGAATTTTTTCTTGTAGTCTTATGTTAATCTCTATAACTTACTGTTGTAATTGGATATTTTATCTGTTCAGTATTTTCGAAATAAATAAATAAATAAATTAATTAATTATTGCATCTGTTTACTTTTGTGAAGAAATCTAGTAAATAGACGTCTAATTAAAATAATGGTACAAAAACTTTTAAGTTTACGGGGTCCATTTTTCTGAGTGTAGGTCTGATTGATTGTCAATAGCATTACTGTGAACTAAAGTGCAGCTGCATTGTTTTCGCAGGCGACGTGCCAAAATTCGGTATGGAGATTTTCGTGTGAAGTCAGTACAAGCAAGCGAATTCGATTTTACGATCATGGAAATTTTGAAAGTATTTCCATGGATTTCACGTGAACTGACGATGTTATTAAAACAACGCTGTTGCACTTTATTTCACGGGGAAACGGTGTGAATGGCAATCAATCAGGCCATGAGTGAACATTTATCTTAAATTTAGTGATTAAAAGGCAAATCTCCACCGCACTTTTTTTTCACGGGTGGCATAAATGCAAGTTTTTTGCTAGGTGAACATAGTACTCACCTTTATTTAAAGTTTCGTTTTTCTGTTGTATTATGTTTTAAATAAAATAAATAACAGGCGCGGCAATCCAACATTGGACTAAGGCCGCAGGATGTGTTAGTGACATCCTATTTCCAAGATTCCATTTATGGAACCCATAAATAAGTACTCACCACTAACCGCTAGACCAGCCAGACTACTGTGTTTGAAATGGAAAATTAAAATATTAGATGATGTTGCATTATGATTTTGAAAGGGGCAAAATCGATAGTTGTTGTTTTTATTTAAGCAATATTTAAACATTTAACGCCAGCACTTTACGTTTTTTGGTATCGAGGTTTACTCTGACTCAAAACTCACGATCTGCACGGGATGTACATATAGCAATAAAATGAGCTTGTTTCTTAAATTTATTATAAATAAATAACAGGCATGACTCTCCGACTCTGTACGAACGCCGCAGATGTGTGACATCCAATTTCCAAGATTTTGCTGCTTTTTTGTTGATGGGTTGAAATCAAGAGCACGCTCACCAGTATTATTTATCCTCATAAATGGGAACTCGTCTAACATCTGAGTGGGATTATCGAAAAACACCATGTACAAACTGAATTTGTTCACGGTAAAGGCAAGTACTATGCTCACTATGGGTGAGGTTATAAAACACAACGTTCGCGTAACGTTTCGCGTTCTCCGAAACGTTTCCTATTGAGCGCTTATATACCGTCTCTTAATTTAAACTATCTTAAAACATTTTTGGAGATAGTACCTTTTCCATAGGGTGAATATACCGTCCTAGACTAGTTCGCGTATTAACTTTCTTCTTCTTCTTTTTATTCGAATTGGTTGTGGAATGTGCAGATGTTTAGAAATGGTTTATCTGACATTTCTATTATTTGGACAATTATTATGATTGGAATTTGTTAATCTCGCGTTTTTTTCTCACCAGGAATTTCATATAAACTTTGTAGCGAAACGAAAATCGAAAACGATATCATTCCAGTAACAAACGACTTCGCTCTTCCTGGATAAATTTCAGAGACAGTCGCTTGTCTAGGCATTATGGATTGGCAAGCACCTCGCCATATGTTGCGAGCGAGACTAAATTTAGTTTCAATTAGTTAGTGCACCCCGTATATGCCGTCCAAAAATAATTTAAATTTGTCTAAAACTTTTTATCTTTGCTGCGGTATATAAGCGGTCATTGTGTTCTGTAAACGCATAGATCCGGATCAGACTTGGTGTTCCCATCGCCATCTCTCGGAAAGTGACAAATGTGACAATTGACACATCACAGCTGATACGTTTTGCTCGAAAATTAAAATTTCCAGTTTTAAACGAGATGCAGATACATTTTATTTTGATTATAAATAGTTTAATAAATAAATGAGGGCGGAAATGCACGGTTCGACGGCAGATTGTAAATTTCTGCCAATCAATCAAGCTATGCCTCGCAAGGGGGCGCTTAGAGGATCTGTTTGTAGGGAGAAGTTTTGGATCCGTAACGGCCGGTTGATTTGAAACGTTGCGCGAAACGTTGCGCAACGTTGTGTTTTATAACCTCACCTTATGTCTACCATGAAAAATATGCTGTGGATACATGCCTTTTATTCTCTAAATTTAAGATAAATGAGAACTCGCGGCCTAATTGATTGTGGATGACACCTTTTCCCTGTAAAATACAGTGCAACGGCATTGTTATCGCAGGCGAAATGTCAAAATACGGTGTGGAGACTTTCGTGTAAAGTGAGTACAATCAAGCGAATTCGTTTTCACGATCATCAAAATTTTGACAGTATTTGCATGGATTTCACGTGAAATAACGATGTTAGTACCTACTCTAAGTCTCCACTCCATGACCCTGTGCAACGAAGGCGCGCTTACTAGCCAGACTACTAAATATTTTGACTCCAACACTTTTTAAATTCATTTTGCATGGGTTTAAATTCATGCGGAAACGCAAAAATATTTCAAATGAGGAATAATTATGCGTTGAATAAAGCTCTGTAATGTGTTTGCACATAACGTAAGTCAAACATTTAGATTTTTGTTACTTAAAAGACAATTTTATATTAACATATAATATGCAATGGCGAAATTATCATCTATGAATGTCACAACTCCACTTCACATGAAAATCTCCACACCGGTTTTGCCGGTTTTTGACATTTCGGCAGCGAAACAATGCCGTTTCTCTTTGTGGAACATTATGATATCAGCTCTCGCAAGAAGAATTTTCTTGTTCTTCTTATCGACACTAGCGACACTTATCTTACCATCCGCCATATAACGGACACATAGCGGAAATTTTCGGAAACACAAAAGTTCCCTCTATGAGAGAGGATGGCAAAACAAGCCGCATTAGTTTTTATCAGCATTTTACCTGGATTGTATTGCCCCATATGGTTTCAGCGGCTAGTAGCTCAAAATCGGAATCAGGGTAATTAAATAGATACGTCGAAACCACTCTTTAAATGATACACATTATCATTATGATAAGACAAAAACAACGACACAATTTTAAGGTAATATGTATCAACATTCAAATTGCTAGTAGCTAACAGCAATTTCTATGAACATTCTAAAACGTAATTTCGATTAAATTTAGTTTAGTTTACGTTTTTAGCGAACATCCGAAATATTCTAATTAGTTCACAATTCGAATCTTTCGCGCCATATTTTTATCATAAACAATCACCAAAAAAGGTTTGAGGTGAAGGTAAAATTGGAACGATTGGAACGAAAGAACGAGAAAATACACTCGGCCGCAAAACTATCGACTCAACCTAAAAGCGCGTGTATTTGTACGTGTTTTCCGAAAAGTATAGCAGTTATCCATAAAAATCTAATGTCATTGAAAAGCTTAAGGCCTCAGCTTTACGTTGGTACCATTTTAATCAATATTTGGTGAGAAGTTTTAAAATTGATGCTCTTTGAGCGAAATCGTAGCAAAAATGAGCAAATATGAAAATAGTTTTTGGTTAGGTTTTTTCCAATTAAAACAAAAACTGTTGGAAAATAAGTTAAGTATTTATTATTTTAGTATTTGGTATTGCCTAATCTTTCTCTAATGACAGCTTCCAGTCGATTCTGCATTGATCTGATCAAGTTGCTGATGGTATCTTGAGGAATACCGTTCCACTCCTCTAATAGGGTTGCCTTCAATTCTCCAGTGGACGAAGGGACTGGATCTGGATTTCTGGCTCGGACTCTTCTCTTGAGTTCGTCCCATAAGTGTTTAATCGGATTGATGTCGGGACTGCGTGCAGGCCAGTTAAGTGACGACATATTGGCTTCATTCAAGAACTGTCGAGTGAGGCGCGATGCATGACACCGGGCATTGTCGTGCATCAAAGTGAGGTTCTCGCCAATAAATGCTGCATAGGGCACAACGTGGACTCGGAGATTATCGGTAACGTATCGCTCAGCTGTCAGCCCTCCTCCTCGGCCTCATATGGGCACGAATAGGCGATCCGTTTTTCCCTCCAAGGAAATGTCAGCCCACATCATACAGGAACCGCCGCCGTATGCAACCGTTTCAGTGAAACAGCACCGCGCAAATCGCTCAGTTGGACGCCTGTAGACTTGACATCTTCTGTCACTGCCATGTAGACACATTCTCGACTCGTCAGTGGACAATACTGAGCTCCATTCCGTATCGCTCCAAGTTAGATGATCTCGAGCAAACAAGAGGCGCGCTTGTCGGTGTCGTGCAGTCAATTTGAGGCCCCTGGCAGGCCGTCTTGGATTGATATTCGTTTCCCTTAATCGTCTCCTTACTGTGCAGACACTAACAGCTACTCCGCCAGCACGCCTCAGGTTCCACTGAAGTGGATCGAGGGCGGCCCGTTCTTGGTCTCGAATTAAAGCTACTACCAGTCTCTCAAAATCTTCTGCTAACTCTCGAGATAGCAGACTGACTCATTCCCAGACGGCGAGCGACGTTTCGCTGACTATGATTTTCCGACAATAGGGCTACAACTTGTGCCGCCTGATCTGGCGTAGTATCCATTGATTACAAAACAGTGATTGAAATTACTTCAGATGGAAGTTACCTAACTTTCCTGATGCACCTGATAACGAGAAACCGATTACGGGCGCTTTTATAGGGGTAGTTTACCTGAGCTGACCTTTACCTGAAATTTCAATTTTTCTGGGTTTTTTGTTACAAGTGGCAATATTTTAAAAAGTGCGAAGCAAATATTGATAAAAAGAGTACTAACAGGTAGCTAAAGTTTCAAACTTTTAAACGACATACGACTTTTATGGATAACTATCATACTTTCCAAAAAACACGTACAAATACACGCGCTTTCAGGTTGAGTCGATAGTTTTGCGGCCGAGTGTACATACTACACGGCGCTACAGTGAATTCACCCGAATTTTCCGAGGAAAAATCACTTTTTATCTATGAAATATGCAACTACAAACATTCTCACATATTTCATTTTCACCGCCACTAACTCAGTTTTTCGGATTAATAGAGCCTTTTACGAGATTCACTGGAAAGCATCATGAAAAATACATAGAAATCCGTGCCACGCATGGGAAAGCTCACCGAAATCATATTTTCACCGAAAATATTTATGGCACTGATAGTACCACCTATAAGAAGGTACATGCGATATTCAGTAATATGTTGTTTACACCTTACAAGTTATCACTTTACCAGCCGACGTGGTTAGCTATTAAAAAATCTTCAATTTGTATCACCAGAACACGAAGATTACACGAAAAATGAAATTCAGGCTCAAAGTTTTCGGTAAATCACTGGCACAACTCCTTACAGCGCACTTCATTATTCAAGTTTAAAATGTTGTTAAGGGATTTGAGCTAATGAAACTCACTAAAAACTTTAAATTTTAAAGTTATCCGTGAATACAGTTCTTAACGATGTGAAAACAGACTTGTCACTCATGTCAGAAGTTGGAACGAAACGGAATGAGCGAATTCCTCGCAATTTTCCTGCGTTTCTCAAAATTTAATGGAAATAAGTTTTGAAATCAGATTTTGGTAATGCGATTTTTTTGTACTTAAAATAAGTGACATTATAATTCCAACTAAGTGTTAGCTTTAATAATCCAGGAAGAATGTGCAAAAGTGAAAAAATGCGGAATTAATGTTAAATGAGGAATAAATGTTCAACAATTTCTTCCGAAAAAAATCAGTTGAGAAAAAAGGTTGAGAGCCAGTGTTATAATCGCAATTTTGGACAGTGACGTAAGAGAGGAGAAAAAAATTTCCGTATACGAATACGGCAAAATCAAAGTATGTGTGACAATTTGTTGTGGCTTCAAGGGTTGCAATAGAGCGATGTCTTCTCCAGGTATGTATCTCTTTGGTTGCATGCTATATTCTCGTATTTGATTATCTGGTTCACTTCGTGGATTTGAAGTTTGCATTTATTACGTTTGTTTTTCAGAATTTGAGCGTTATTGAAATCAAAAGTATGTTTATTAGTGATGGAGTGCATTGCAAGGCGGATATATTATCGTTAAGCGATTTTTTCGTGTCGTTCTTGTGTTGACTTAGACGAGTACCTAATTTTTGAATTGTTTCGCCGATGTATGTTTTGTCGCAATCTGCACAATCGATTTTGTATACAACCCCGGACTTATCTTGTGGTGGAATTTTGCTCTTAAGGTTTGTAAACACGTTACCATTCTTTAAGTGAGGACGCATTGCCACATTTAACTGTGGTACAAAATATTTACAAGACCTTGATATTGATTCGCTTAACCCATTAACGACGAGACCCTAAAATCTTACCGATTGAGCTGAAATTTTCCACGTCGGCTAAAAATGGCTAAAAACACATTTTGTAGAAATAAATTTCCCCCCCCGGAAGCCGGGTTCAAGCTCCCGGCACTGTTACATATATGTAACATCAGGCACTCGAGGTACTCGAGGGTGTTACATACGTATATATGTAACATCAGGCATGATACGGGGAAAGTGTGTTCAAGGTATATTTTTAAATTTTTTTTAAAAAAGAAAACATTTTAGTAAATTTTTTTTAATAAAGCGAAAAATACATGAAAGCCGATATTTTACATGAAGTTTGAAATGTAGATAATGCAACAATAACGTTCAAATAATACGAAATGTGTGCAAAAATTGAGCAGCCTTACAAAAATATTATGTCAAATATTGTATTATTTTATTTTATTATATGTGTTTTTGCATGTGGAGTTGTTGTTGTTTTATTGATAAGTTTCTTGAGCACCCACAGAACTAACAGATTTTACAGTTTGTGAATAGGAAAAAAGTTTATAGAAGTACAGTAGTTAACAATACAGATTTTGAGGATTATGGAAGATTTGCCAGTAAATTATAAAATTATTGTTTCAATTTTTTTGTCAATTTGTCCGTCCGCCCAATTTGTCTAAAAAGGACTCAATATAGAGCCTATAATTCCTCCTTGTCTATAATTTGGTCTACATTAGAAACCATTTCTTCTTTCGTAGCTCAAAATATATCCTTTTAAATATTATATTAGCAGAATTAAATAGAATAACTAATCCTTTGCCTCATGAATATAAAGCCTTGACTCCTTGCTTTGGATACCCTTGAATCCGGCTATCATTTTAATCCACATAGGACAACTATTGTATGCATATTCCGGATTTCTAGAGCAATTCTAATTCCGACTCTCAATATTTTTGGTATGTTTTGCCAAATATGGCCGCTCAATTTGCCAGTCAAGAAGACACAAGGGTCTAGAAAATCATGTGACATGACTAATTTTAAGGAAAACCCTAAATAATAGAATTTTTTTTTATTAAATTTTAACATTTATGAAGACTATTTATGCTATTTTCCTAGATAAAAATGTCTTGTTAAAATCCGGAAATTTTCGTTAATCCGGATTTTTTGGGAATCCGGACTTTTTTTTTATAATTAATCGGGACTGCCGGGTCAAAAGTGTAAAAAATCCATAAAATAAAAAAAAAACACTAACAAAGTACATACTCATATACCTCTTATACGAGGAGTGCATTTTCCCCATATCAGGAAGGATGTTACATATATGTAACAGTGTTATAAAAGTACTTATAAAACGTAAACTACGACAATATTTTTTTCATTTATTTTTTGTATTGTTTCAAAAAGACCATGTAATAACATACCATTAATTTTTTCCCAATTTTTTTCATACAATTAAATATAAAAATAAAATTCCTCTACTACTTTTGCCATCGTGACGATTTTCGTCAACATCGAAAAAACCATCAGAAAGAAACCTCTATAACTTCCGCAATAGTAAATCAAATTGAGTTAATTTGATTTCTGCGTATTGCTAATATTGTCTAGTACAGGATAAAACACTTTTCAGTGCCGAATTGATATCCTATTCCTTTAGCAGCCGTTTGAAATGAAGGATGTCTTACTGTTACATATATGTAACATCAGGCATTAATGGGTTAAACCGGGGATGTATGTTAGTGCCGAATATTGTTGGATGATTGGTTCAGTAGGTGGTGATGCTGCTGCTGTTGAGTCGCCTTCGATTGATAAGAAAGCATAGCTCATTGAATTTGTAGTTTTTTTGATATTTCGAACTTCGTTAATCATTTTGTCGATCATTTTCGTCGGATAGTTATTTTTACCAAGGATATTAAAAATCCGTTTCAAATTTTCGTTCCAAAAACACTTGTGACTAATCCTAAATACTTTCCTAATGAAATATTTCGCCACATTTGTTTTCATTTTTGTCGGATGATTTGAGTAATAGTTCAACACTATTTGAGGCAATAGGCTTGTAAAACCAATTTGTAATCACCCTATGGTATTCTGTACGGTATAGACTAATATCCAGGTAATCCAACTTACCATCTTTTTCAACATCATAGGTGAATTTGATTTTAGAATCATATTCGTGTAATGCTTCTAGCATTTGTGGAATTTTGTCCTTTGGAATGGCCGTTATATGATCATCCACGTAAGTATGCCAAAAAAAGTGGAACAAAATCGACTTTAAGTTCGTTTATCAAATCCTCCAGGACACGTTCAACTAATATCGGCGCTAAGCTGGACCCCATGAAAAGGCCGGATCTCATAGACAGAAATCGGTTTTTATAACGAAAATAGTTGCAGTCTATGAGGCAGAAACGGAGTAAGTTCATGAACTCCTTTTTTGGAATTTCCGTATGCTCACTAACACAGCGATCAAAGTCCCTTTCAATTAGCTTTAATGCTAAGTCGGTTGAAAAACAATTTGTCACATCAAAATAAATCAGTATGTGATCATTAGGTATTGTTCGTCTTACGATTTTTTTGACAAACTCTGTAGAATTCTTCAATGCGTAGTTGGACTTGAAAGCTTTTCGAAGAATGCTAGCCAGAAACTTTGATGTTTTATATGCTGCGGAATTTACTGTGGAAACGATCGGTCTCAACGTTCTCTCAGGTTTATGTAGTTTTAGTTGACCGAAAATACGCGGTGGAATCGCAGTGTAGGTTTTAAGATTAAAAATAAATAACAGGCGCGACAATCCAACATTGGACTAAGGCCGCAGGATGTGTTAGTGACATCCCATTTCCAAGAGCTTATCTGCTTTTTGTTGAGGTAATGAGATCAGCATCACGCTCAGCAGTGTTATTTATCCCCATAAATGGGTACTCATTTAACATCTGAGTGAGATCATAATCCGTCACAAGCTCGTGAGTTCGAAAAACACCATGATCCACGGTGAGATTCGAACTCATGACCCTGAACACCGAAGGTATGCGCACTAACCGCTAGACCAGCCAGACTACAAGATTGGATGCTTGATTTTCTGTGAGGTATTTCTTATCTGACCAAAAACAACAAAGTTGTAAAAGTTACCCCGCCAAAGAAAAATTAATCTGCCGCAAAAAGAATACATATCCCTCCAATCCGCCGCTCATTTGTAGTTTTGTTTTAGGTGTAAATGCTGGAGAAGTTTAAATGTACAGGACTACTTCTTAAATTAATTTGGTGGGAGCTTTAACATTTTATTCAGTGCCACTTTGACGGCTCCCTCCAAATTACCTTAGGAAGTAGTCCTGTACATTTAAACTTCTCGAGCATTTACACCTAACACAAAACTACAAATGAGCGGCGGATTGGAGGGATATGTATTCTTTTTGCGGCAGATTAATTTTTCTTTGGCGGGGTAACTTTTACAACTTTGTTGTTTTTGGTCAGATATCATATATTTTTGCATACTTAAATAGCCAACTAATATTTTTGATTTGGGATCCTGATGTCCCAGTGACCCAACTTCCTAATGTCCTTATGTTCTAATGTCCTTATGTCCTAATGTCCCAATGTCCCAATGTGCAAATATCACAGTGTCCCAATGGCCTAATGTCCGAATGTCCCACTACCCAAGTGTCCCAATGTCCCAGTATCGCAATATCCCAATGTCCCAGTCTTTCTGTGTCCCAGTGTCCCACTTAATGTCCTAATATCCCAATGTACAATTGTCCTAATGTCCCAATTTCCTAATATCCCAGTTCCGCAATGTCCCAAATGTACCAGTATCCTATTGTGATAATATACCAATGGCCTAATGTCCTAATGTACCAGTGTCCCAATGTACGAATGTCCCAATATCCCAACATCTCAATGTTCCAATGTCCTAAGATCGGAGTGTCCCAATGTCCAAATGACCCAATATCCCGATGTCCCAATGTCCCAATATCCCAATATCTCAGTAGCCCGATATCTCAATGTCCCTATGTACCAGTGTCCCAATGTCCGATTGTCCTATTGTCCCAAGGTCATAATTTCCCAATGTCTTAGTATCCCAATGCCCCAACGACCCAGTCTCCCAGTGTCCTAATGTCCCAATATCCAAATGTTCCCATGTCCCAATAACCTAATATCCTGATGTCCCAATATGCCGATGTCCCAGTGGCCCAATATCCCCACGTCCCAGTTTCCTCAGTGTGCCTAATATCATAATAATATCATATATAATGTAAAAATGTCCCATTGTCCCAATTTCTCAATGTTCCAATTCCTAATGTCCCAATATCCCAATGTTCCAATGTCCTAAATCGCAGTGCCCCAATGTTTCAATATCCCGGTGTCCCAATATCCCGATTTCTCAGTGGCCCAATGTCCCTATGTGCCAGTGTCCCAATATCCGATTGTCATATTATCCCAAGGTCATCATGTCCCAATTTCCTTATATCCCAGTACCCCCATGTCCCTGTATCTCAGTGCCCTATTGTCCAATACTCCAATATCCCATTGTGCCAACATCCCAATGTTCTAATATCCCGATGTCCCAATATCCCGATGTTCCAGTGGCCCAATGCTCCCACGTCCCAGTTTCCCCAGTGTACCTTATGTCCCAATGTCTTAATGTGTTAATGTCCTAATATCCCAATGTCCTAATGACCCAAGACCCTAATGTCCACATGTCCTTTAATCCCAGTGCCCCAATATCACAACATCCCGATGTCTCAGTGGCCCAATGCTACTCCGTACCAGTGTCCCAATGTCCGTTGTCCTATTGTCCCAAAGTTATAATGTCCCAATGTCCTTATATCCCAGTGCCCCATGTCCCAGTCCCCCAGTGTCCTGATACCCCAATATCCCAATGTTCCAATATCCCAATGTTCCAGTGTCCCAATGTATCAATATCCCGATGTCCCAATACCACATGTTCCAGTGGCCCAATGTCCCCACGTCGCAGTTTCCCCAGTGTGCCTAATGTCCCAATATCCGAAAGTCCTAATGTCCTAATGTCCCAATGACCTAATATCCCAGTGTCCGAATATCATGATGTCCCAATGTCACAATATCCAGATGTCTCAGTGGCCCAATGTGCCTATGTTCCAGTTTCCCAATGTCCGATTGTCCTTTTGTCCCAAAGTCATAATAATGTCCCTATATCCTAATATCCCAGTGCCCCATTGTCCCAGTCTCCCAGTGTCCTAATGTCCCAATATCCCAATGTCCCATTGTCCCAATATCCAGATGTCCCAATGGCCTAGTTTCCCCAGTGTGCCTAATGCCCCAATGTCTTAATGTCCTAATGTCCCAAGACCCCAATTTCCTAATATCCCACTGCCCCAAGATCCTAGTCTCCCAGTGTCCCAATATCATAATGTCGCAGTGTGTTTTAAAAAACTGTCAATGCAACGAGCCGAAAGACGCAATTGTTGGAAATCTTTTGTTAACTTTACCAATTAATTTACCGTTATTCCATCCACTTATCTAAATGGAAGACATTGATTCTTTGGAAGGACCACCAGAGGATCATTCATTCCAAATTTCATAAAAATCCCATCACGGAGAGAGACAGTAGAAGCAAGTCTTTCTGCAACTGTAGACTCCAGTCTGAAATTGGGTTACTCGCTTAAGTCTGTGAGGGTGAAAATTTCACCGTTTATTGCATATATCTTACCCGTTATTATGCCGATCGAAGATTTTTTTTGGAAAGGCACTAGAACAGGATATGTGGAATATTTTGGTAAAAATTTTTTTTTGGGGATGCTGCCTGGAAGGCTGTAGCCCGGTCAAACAAAAAAGCAAGTTGTCTCCGGTAATCATAGACTTGTTCGCTTTCGTTTTTTTTTCCTTTGGCGGACGATACGCTCTCGGGTCTCTTGATGTTTATTGCAAAGTGTTGCTATTAACCGATTGTTTTTATTCTGTAGCGATAATGTTGGATCATTACTCAATTCATATGGAAAGTATCTCTATCATTCAGAAACTCATCCATTTTAGAGTCGTATTCATTTTTGTTGGCAATGACAGTAATATTGCCCTTATCGCTATTCGACACGTAGATTTCCTGGTGTCTCTTAAGAAATTCAGCGGTTGTTTTTGCTGCAGAGATGAGAAATTTATCGATAAGATTGAATTTTCTCTTAGTCTTTATATGATGCGTTATCATTAAGTCAAGTGAGCACGCATTTGCTTTTTGATGTTCTCATCAGCGAAACGGGAGATGATGTTTTCAATGTCAGCAATTACTTCGAGTGTTGGAATTTGTTTTATGGGCAATGCAAATTTTGGTCCCAAACTGAGCAAAATCACCATTGCTCTTGGAATTTCAATATCAGAAACATTCTTAATAAAAGTTTCGTCAACGTTAATATCTTCGATTGGTCGTTGCTGAATTTTTAGTTCTGTGAATTTTCTGTATAGGTGTTGGTTGTTTACGTTCAGTTGTTGCTTATAGACGGTTCTGTTATACACGTCGACCGGGCATTTGCCTTAATAGTTCTTTGATGGTGAAATTACAATCGGCAATTTCGGCTTTTAATATTTCGTGTTTAAAGTGTTGTATGTACATATGAACGTGCTGACTTACAATTAGATGTGATGTAAGTCCGATTAGTTTTGTTTTCGATGAAACGAGGTGTGATGTCCCATCTTCTGCATTTTAGAAGAAAAAACAGTCTTGATTTTTGCTTCGCCAGTTTCCCAGCCAGCATTTAGCTAGCACATTTGTAATCATTATTTCATGCAACACGCGTAAGCACATATTGCTTATTCATTCATCACGTTTTCATACAAGCAGTATATGACGATGTCCCCCTATTTCATGTATATATGCATTTGCGCTTTATTACGGATAAACATTATAAAATCAATATTCGTAAACATTATGTAATAGTTAAGTATCATATCGATACCTTAAAGCACAAAAGTGCTAAGTCCATTTTTTTCGATTTTGAGTTTTTTGCATCGTATTATTCCTTGTCAAGTTCTCCATCGACTACTTAATCTTGAAAGAAAATTTACTCAGCTAAATTCAAGGAAATTAACATTTACAAGAAGCGCTATGTCCTAGGTTGATCCAAAAAAAATTGCACAAAAGTGCTAAGTCCAGTTATAGTGCTATTTTGTGCTAAGTCCATACTTGCAACAATTAGGAAGTTAAATTTGTGGTAATAACTGACATAAAACGAATGTATATCATTATGAGAAATAAATAGGAATAGCCAGGGTTGCTTCCCGATTAATATAAGGCGGGTTTATCTGCGGGATTGCAGGATAACTCTAGATGGGATGAATTGTCTGTAAAATGTTTACATGGGCGTATTCTTTCTTTGATTTGTATTGAAATGGGTAAAAGCCGATTGATCGTCTACCTCCGATGCAAAGGTTCAAATGAGCACTGGTGTTCAATTAAGCCCTCACATTTAATGGCTTAATTTGAATTCTCTATTTTCTCTTCAAAATGAAACCTTCAAAACATACATTGGAGCTTGTGTAAATGCCAGCTTACATTGAATTTTGTGAAGGATATCCCTCTCCAAAAGCTACAGTTCAGCTTGACACCTGGCATTCGCATATGTTCAACGCGTTGTAACGACATATTTTTATCAGCCATACTCACCCACTGTGCTCCAAAAGTTATACTTTCCAAAAGACCCGTTGAAAACAGTTTGATCATACTACGAAAAAGTAAAAATTGTTTTAGGCCAAAGAATTACTTACTATGTCCACATAAAATGTTTGGAAACTCCTTATCGTGCAGTCTGAAACACGGGTAATTCGGGTATTACCAAAACCAAACAACAAACTTGCATTTAAAACAACCAGAAAGGGACGATTGTACTAAATATACGCAAATTGGATTTTAACAGAGTTTAACAGTGGTTGGTGCAGTGAATAGTGTACTCGCCTTCGGAGCGCAGGGTCGTAGTTTATGATAGTTTCCAATTCATGATCCAAGTGGTGGAATATGGCCTCATTCAGATGTCAAACAAGTGCCCAATTATGGGGATAAAAACCTCTGCAGAGCGAGCTGTTGATCTAAGCAGTTTAAATCTTAGGGATTAGATGCGAAGGGCAGCTATTTATTTATTTATGACTTGATCGACATATTTCGAGAGTAAATTGAAGCTGACTCAAATAAAAGACTACTTTGAAAAAGATCTGCCAAATTAGAAAAAGTAAATGTATAACTATTGATATACGTCCTTAATCCTAATGAGTGTCTGGCGTTTGTATTTCACCAGCTAATGCATGCAGAGACTAGATAATATTCGAGTCGAAGCTACACCCAAAACTATATTCAAAAGAAAGGGGATGTCGTTTGGGACCGAGTTATGGGATGAATGTATGCATTTCTTTCTAAAAGTCCGGCGAGGTTGACCCTAGCCCAAATAGACCAGAGATAGGTCCGAATAATACATTTATTAATCAGTTGTTTGAAAAGATGTCATTCTGGCAATCTTATTTAACTTACATCTCTAAATTCGCAGTTCCACTGCAGGAATTTTGGGGCAACATCTTTGACCAAAACATGATGGTCACATAGCCATCGCACTGGGGAAACGCGATTCGACAATTAGGAGGTCGTCCTATGCCTCGTTCGTCAATATGTTGTACTGGGCGACTTGCGTTTAACTAAAAGAAAAACTATATCTTATATTGAAGGAGTTTAAAATTTTGTCGCCGTTGACAAAGAGGCAACGTATCCAGTGGCGGATTTACCAGTAGGCTGAGTAGGCTGGAGCCTAGGGCGGCAGATTTTACGGGGGCGGCAAATTTGGAGCAAATAAAAAATTTCAACGCCATGCCATATACCACTTATTCTTCTCGTGAAGTGTGTTTGTACCTCAGTGAGACAGAAAAGTGAAGAACTATTTGTCACCGGTATCTCCCAGCTTCAAATAACGAAACGATTTATTATTAAAGACGAAAAGCATAAAGGCCTCTTATAATTTGCTTGCTGGCTACAATTCGCAACAAAGCTCTTTTGTAGGGTTTTTTAGATTTTTTTTTTCGGAAAACTCTTATGAAATCGATTTGGTCCGTCCGTCTGTCCGTCCACCAGTTCACTTAAAATTTGGTAGGAATGTGTAACAGTCTTCGGCACGAATACCTTAGAAGTTGGTAGGGCAAAGATAGGTGTTCCGAAGAGATGACTTTTTTATTTCTTATCGGAGATGGAATGGACGTATGAATAATCAAATCAAAGGACTCGCACTCATCGAGTCCTTTAATTTGATTTATATATGTTACTTTTTTCCAGTTTAAAGTAACGGTAACGAAGTTATGGGCGTTTGAAGTTAAGCTTATGATATCACATTGGTTTTTCTAAACAGTTATGGGGGTACTGATATGAAACTTTACACAAAGTTAATATGAGCTGATACACGTTAAATACTAAGTCTTTTTACATTTGCTAAGAAAAAGTAAATAACAGTAAATTTGTGAAATTTCAATTTGTGCGTGTGTAGCCCCTCTTAGGTCTGCAAATATGAAAATTTTGATGAGGGTTCCTAGCAAAAGGCATGGGGAATATGTCTGCAAATTTTCATTCGAATAACTTTATCCAAACCGGAAAAATAGCGAATCTAATATCTAAGGCCGTTTCACAATACAGGGCCTTAAGCATTTGTTCCCTGCATTATCTTATCAATATGTTTGTAAAATTTATATGGAAGGTAAGCTGTTCTGTTTTGTACTCGACCCAATAAAAAAAACTCAAAATCATCAGCAAAAATGCGTCAAAATAAAAGAAATGGAATGTTGAACTCAAGTCTAAAAATTTACAAAAACTTGTAAAATGGGTGGCTAATATGTTCAAAGTGCACGAAAACATGTGATTTGGGCCAACATTCAAAAATTGATTTTTTCCAATGAAAATGTGTAAAAACCCAGGTCCCAAACTTGATTCCCCTATTCAGCACATATCGGCTCACGCCGATATTTTAACTGACACCCGAAAAAAAATTATAATTTTCCCAAAATCTTATTTGGACGGTCACTTTGAAGTTACCAAATAAGTTGCAAATGACTATCGGGGGCTGCAATAGCGCATTTTTTTTTTAACTTAGAACGATTTATAGGCAAAATAATAATGTTGGTTCTTGTCATATGAAATCACGAATAGTATTCACTGTTAACAATTTTCGGTGATTTCTGAAAACCAACGGCGAAATCAATTGGTTTTTAACCACTGTGCATATTATTATGCAAGATAAAAATGTATATTTTACAAACATATATAATTTGTATATTTGTTTGGGGCAGCCATTTTGTGCAGGCAAAATATCTCCTTGGTGCAGTGCAGTTTTGTCCCGAGATTCGGTTCAGAAAAATTGTATTGGCTCTGCCGAAATCCATAGTCATTTGCCACGTTTGCAACATAATTGGTTCGCAACCTGTCAGATTACGGGACAAGAGTATCTTGAACAAATATTTATTTTAAAAATATACCCTGATCCTATATTTGGTGAGAAAATAATACATTTCGTATACATTGCAATTTCATCCCAAGTACCCGATTTTTGTCAAGATTTACTGGTGCATGCGTTTGTTTCACACCACATCACAAACTAATTTTTGCTTATTTAAAACCACCTTTCTCTCCGAAGTTTACTTATGTTTTCTGCCTAACAGGCACGTAGCCAGGGGAGGGGTCTATGGAGTCCGGACCCCTCCCGAAATGTTTTCAATTATAACGGAGTTTTGAGTGATTGCAGTATAAAATATCAAAATATTCAGGTGGTAACATATTTTTCTCTATATTCTGTGGGACTGAACATCATAAAAAAATATCCGACATGGACAATTTATTGGTTTAAGGGAAGTTTTCTTTTCAAAACTAGATAAATATCAATACACCCTATACAACCCTTCAAAATAAATTGCGCGGAATCTATGCAAAAAAATGTCTGTTGTCGAAAATTATTATTCACTCTGATTTTATTTATTGGACGTGTTTTCATGCGAGCTTGGAACTTTAAACTTTCCGCTTCGCAGGTTCTGAGCATTGCTACAAAAATAGAGAATGCTATAAAATATTCTTTAAAGAGAGCTTTTTTTACAAGGAAACAATTTCTTTGAAAATTTTGACTAATATCAATTGTGAAGGTACATGATGACTGGTGTTTTTTTTTATGAAAACAAAAATAATTACGTGCGATTATCAGCCCTTTGGGTAGAGTGAAAGATAAGCTCCCAAATATTTTGCGCATGGCGATTGTTGGATTAAACGGAAACTTAGCTCTCGCTCGGCTAAGCTAATCGCGGAGATATAAAGGTACATGAAGCCCGTAGATAAAGAATGAAGTGAGAGTTTGGATTTGTTACTTTTATTGAAAAACGGAATATATACGCCTGCTTTAATAGTCTGTGCAAGTAATAGTTATGTAGTTAAGCCTTTTTTATGACCAAACGCTCAAGTTTTAACGAAGCAAAACAATTTTAAAGATACAAATGGTAAAAATTAGTTTTTCTAATTAGTCTCCCCTACACCACTGTATGCATATTCGCCACCTCCCGACATGCTTTCGGATATCTTTTTCGTAAAAATCTCGCAGCTTTTCACGGACTCATTCTCGCACAAACAATTTTACTTCTTCATAGCTTTTGAAACTTTCAATGGAACTTTCTCAATTCGTTCAATGCTGTAGAAGATGTGTACAAACTTCTGAGCGACAGAATTTATAGTTAATATTCAGAGGTTTTAGCACTCATCTGCCTAGTTGCTCATGAATATTTTCTCAATACTACTTACGTTTATGCCCAACTCCCCAGTCATGTAGCGTACACTACTTCGTCGGTCTTCCATAATGAGTTTTTCAACGGTGGCGGCGCTTACGTTTTCATCGGTGACACTAGGTGGCGTGCATGTGGCAACTTTCCCTCAACTTTTCGGCCTTTTCAAAACATTCATACACATGGGTCTTAGAGAGGCACTCATTCTGGAACTTCTCTAGTGTTTTTTGATAAGTTTCCGCGGATTTTATATTTGCTTTGACTAAAAAACAAATAATGATGCGTTCTGCGAGAGGCACTGGTACATCCATTTCACTCATGATGGTTGTAATTACACTAAAAAGTCAGGTTACGCGGTTCCAGCTTATTCTCAACGTTTCATATAACATACCAGTCTAATATTTAGTGTATCCACTTTTTCAACAATAAATTTGTCGCACGTCTGAAAATTCCGCTGGACCCCTCCCGAAACAAAATCCTGGCTACGTCCCTGCTGCCTAACAATTTTCACTGTCAAGATTGTTTGGGGCGACCTGGATAACCGGATGAATATTCTGATCAGCTGTTTAAAATTTGACGGAAATTAATTCGAAAAAAAAAAATGTTACTGACGGATCAAACAAATTTTGGACATTTAATTTCTTGTTTAAAATTTTTTAATCCAATTGAAGTACTTTGTCGAAAAATTTAATTTTACAAGGATACCGAGATCGTTAGTGACTCAGATTTGTAGCCATATTTTAAAAGAAATATTTGTGTAATCAAATTTGTAAAATACTCGCTCCGCGCCCCGCTCAAACTGAAAGACAGTGATATTTTTTGGCCCAGACCAGGTTTTGAGCTTGACACCCCTTTTGTAGAGCATGGTAGGGGCGGCAAAATGTCAACAGCCTACTAACGGCAAATATGTAAATCCGCCACTGAACGTATCTTGTGGCATTGGCTTCGCCCAATGGAATGACGACTTAAGATCATCTGTGTCATAAAAGTATGGCTGGGGCCGAGCAATGACAGAGCAGGTACATCACCCTCTCTTTATCCTCACAACTTCTGCAGTAGTAATTTTGTGATGAAGTTGAGTCTAATGCTAGAAATATAATAGACGCAGCAGCAGCATTGCATTGCTGACAAATATGCTGAATAGCAAAAATGCTGTTCTGCATTTTTGTCTGCAATTTAAAATGCATTGTGCTTGACATTTCGCGCTGCTGCTGTTGCTGTTGTTGCTTCTACTCTATTTCTACCATAAGTCTCCTGGCGAGCTTCATAATAGGACCACCATGTCCAGTTATGACCCTCATAACACTGCAAATTAGCTTCCTGGTCAATGACAGTAGTGGGATAGAAAGGACGACGTCGAGTCTTGACCAGATAATCTTTTGGTCATCTCGCGATCATTACCACTCTCGAACAGCATAAACTGATGAGACACATTTGCTTCATGGATACGAACTGGTGGAAACGGTGGAAACTCAATGAATTGCTTGCATCTCATGGTATGTACATATTAAAAATATTATCACTACATCCACATTTTACAATATTGTAACGACAATACGAACATTTCTCTGTCAAGTCCATGGTTGGTATAAAATTAAGTGCTCAATAGTGCCAAGTCCGTACTTTCTTCTTTTTTTCTCGATTTTTCTTTGAAATTGTGACGATTGCTTGCCAGATTTTAATACAATTATCCTTTTGACAGTGTAACCTGCTTGAAAAGCAAAAACAATTTGCAAAAATAAAGTTTTCGAAGATGGGAACACGGTTTGAAATGTTATTTTCGCGTTTTCTCCAAATGTTGAAAAATGGACTTAGCACTATTGTGTTTTAAGGTGTCGATATATTCAATGCATAAATGCATAATTTAAAAAAAAAACACACGTGCGACGGTGAGTCTCGAACTCATAACCCTATGCACGGAAGGTGCGCGCCGTAACCACTACTCTAGCCAGACTATACACTTTTCGTGATTCTAAACACCCCAGCAACAAAAATCACACTTGAGGAGAAAACCACTATATTTCCTGGGTTTCAAATGAAAAGATGCCGATGGCTTACGATTTCCGAATGTAGAAGGATTGTAAGTAAATGTTTTATCTACAGTTTTTTTTTAGTCATTAGATTATGTACAAGAGTAATGTGTATAAACTAATCTGTTGAGTTTTGAACAAACCGAGACCATGGTCCTTTTGGAACTAGGTAAATAAAGTATCACTTACTTGCAACGTTATGATTTCAGACGCACAAAAAAGAAACATTTTAAACACAATAACACTGAGCAAAAGTACATCAAAAATAAATAATTACTTCACTGCAATCGCGACGTACACACTTTTTAAACACTTTCGTTTAAAAAAAAAAAGTTTGTTTTTTCATCCGATTGTTGCGAACTTAGGTACGCAGTCTCAACGAATGGAAGAAATCACGAAAACTAAGCCCAACCAATATCCAAATAGTGGGTTTCAAATGAAAAGAAAAAAAAATAGCTATACATTGTAGTGAATAGCTGATGCGTGGGCATTCCTTCAGCTGGCCATCATGTGTTGCACTTCAACAGCGTGGTCTATCGATACAGAACGCCGATTCGTGATTCATGAAATAATGTTTATTTGTGGCGATGTTCACGGTATATGACGCCGATGCTGGCTGGGTGCCCAGCCAGCATTGGCATCATATATCGTAAACATAGACCAAAATAATCTTTACTTCATGCATCACAAATCGACGTTCTGTATCGATAGACCACGCTGTTGAAGTGCAACACATGATGGCCAGCTGAAGGAATGCCCACGCATCAGCTATTCACTACAATGTATAGCTATTTTTTTTTCTTTTCATTTGAAACCCACTATTTGGATATTGGTTGGGCTTAGTTTTCGTGATTTCTTCCATTCGTTGAGACTGCGTACCTAAGTTCGCAACAATCGGATGAAAAAACAAACTTTTTTTTTTTAAACGAAAGTGTTTAAAAAGTGTGTACGTCGCGATTGCAGTGAAGTAATTATTTATTTTTGATGTACTTTTGCTCAGTGTTATTGTGTTTAAAATGTTTCTTTTTTGTGCGTCTGAAATCATAACGTTGCAAGTAAGTGATACTTTATTTACCTAGTTCCAAAAGGACCATGGTCTCGGTTTGTTCAAAACTCAACAGATTAGTTTATACACATTACTCTTGTACATAATCTAATGACTAAAAAAAAACTGTAGATAAAACATTTACTTACAATCCTTCTACATTCGGAAATCGTAAGCCAGGTGATTTATAGATAATGTTGAAATAACTATAGTGATTCACAGCGTAGTATGGTATTGGGCGCAGCGCATAGTGTCCCATTGCTCTTCATTTTGATACCTCACAAAAACTAATTTTTATACTCTTCGCTTATTAAGCGAAAAGGGTATATTAACTTTGTCATAAAGTTTGTAACGCATTGAAGGAAGCATCTCCGACCATATAAAATATGTATATATATGATCAGCGTGACGAGCTGAGTCGATTGGACGATGTCCGTCTGTCCGTCTGTTGCGACGCGGTTTACTAGGCTAGTTTTTTGTTAATTTACATATATATAGGGTGTCCGGAAACTGCCGTATAAACGAACCGGATTGTGATTCCTCATGAGTATTTTGCAGCAGAAAGTTGTATGGAACATACCCTCTTAGCTTAACCCTTTAGCTGCCACAGGCATTTGAAGATTTTTAAAAAAATAATTTTCAATATCTCAAAAGCTAGACTAGCCAGAATAGCAAAATAAGATGATTACTACAGCCAACAAATTTACCTAGAAAATAAAACTAACGGCACTAAAATTCGATAAGAGGTTCGGTTTTTACAGAACTTCAAAGACAAATTTTCGTGATTTGACCCAAAAACAATATATTTTTCCATCTCAACTTTCTCCAACTTCTGCCAAGGTGAGGTGCTCGTACGATTCTTTTAAAAATTGGCGCATAGTCAAACGATAATTTCTTTCTTACATCATTTTATCCTATCTTCATTATTTCTAACAGTTTGAATGCCTTAAATGCAAAAAACTACGGGTTAATTTTAACTCGATTTCGACATACTTTGAATAGATTTTATCAATTGCAGATCTTTAGGAGCAGTGTGAATTGAATTGTATTGAATTCGAGCTAAAATTAACCCTAGTTTTTTACACTTAACGTATAAAAACTGTTAGAAATAATGGAGCTACAATAAAATTATGTAAGAAAGAAATGATCGTTTGACTATGCGCCAATTTTTAAAAGAATCGTACAGGCACCTCTCCTTGGCAGAAGTTGGAGAAAATTGAGATGAAAAATTGACTGTTTTTGGGTCAAATCACACAAATTTGACTTTGAAACTGTGTGAAAACCAAACCTCTTAGGTTAGGTATAGTAGCAAAAACTATGCGAATGAATACTAAAATTTCCTTCAAGAAGCTTTGTTTATATAAAAAAAACTTAGAGTTACACTGTTTTCATACAAATACCAATAATCCTATTTTCGGTCGGTTTTTTGTCTCCGGCCGATTCTCTCCATAAATCATCAATAAGCTTTGATACAATTGGTACAAAATAAAGATGAGACATCAAGCTTTAATATCATATGCGACTTCAAGGTAACCAAGGCCAACTTGTAAAATATACTTGAACACATTTAATTTGATTCAAGTGTTCATATATTTTCAATTCCATTGAAGAATATCGTCTTAAAAACTCTATCTCTCAAAAAATATATCATTCATTCCATAATATTCAGTAATCATATAAACCATTATAAATACATGTAGTATAATTCATTTTTAATCTTCACAAATCATGCATTATTGATCCATTTCGTATAAGCCATTAACATTCTTTACGAGCAATGCATTAAAAATATATGTTACATAAGTATTGCGTAATCTTTATGACTAACGATTATGTAGTCCTTACGATTGATGCATTAAAAATGTATGCAACGTAACTATTACATAATGCTTACGAATAACGATTTTATAATGATTATCCGTAATAAGGCGCAAATGCGTATATACTGGGCACCCAGCCAGCATTTAACACATTTGTAATCATTATTTCATGCAACACGCGTAAGCACATATTGCTTATTCATTCATCACGTTTTCATACAAGCAGTATATGACGATGTCCCCCTATTTCATGTATATACGCATTTGCGCCTTATTACGGATAATCATTATAAAATCGTTATTCGTAAACATTATGTAATAGTTAAGTATCATATATATTCAATGCATCAATGAATAATTAAAATAAAATACGGGCGACGGAGAGTCTTGAACTCATAACCTTATGCACCGAAGGTGCGCGCCCTAACCACTGCTCCAGCCAGACTATATGAATGATAATGATTTATTCGTGATTCTAATCACCCCAGCAACAAAAATCACACTTGAGGAGAAAACCATTATATTTCCTATATGCATGATCCGTCGACATTCCTTCAGCTGACCATCATGTATCTAACTTTCAATGCGTCCTATCGATACATAATGCCGATTCGTGATTCATGAAGTAAAGCTTATTTGTCGCTATGTTCACGGTACATGAGGCCGATGCTGGCTGGGTGATAACGTCCGTCCGTCAAGATCGGTGCCCATTGTTGGGTGAATTAGTGCTACGTTATCCATACGGTTTGAGTAATGGAAGCGAATTGTAAAATAAGCTAAATGTTAAAATAGCCTATGTTTTTTGTAAATTGCCGGGATCGATATTTTTCATAGATGTTTGTTGTTGTGTTGCCTCTGTGGATCCGCGAAAGTGAAACTCATTGTTTTTCTTCAGGTGACCAATATATTTCGGGCTGAGAAGTCCATCTTCAGGGTCGCTTATATCTAAAGGACAATGATTTTCACAATAAAAATGATAAATAAATAAAATATTAAAAAGTGTACCTAATAATAATGAACGATGACTTTCACAATAAAAATGATTTTCACAATAAAAATGATAAATAAATAAAATATTAAAAAGTGTACCTAATAATAATGAACGATGACTATATAAAAAGTGACAAAGAAAACGACTACCAATTAAATATTTACATACAGTAAAAATCACAGATGTCAAAAGTCAAAATTTCAAGCAAAATATCACAGATGTTAGGGCGCTATTACACAGTCATATATTGGTAATATATATTATAATAGATATTATCATATCCTTAACCCTCATTTAACCGACAACTTTGCCAACGGTTAAAGCCCAACAAGGTCCCCAGGGACCTACACTATACAATGATGCTTATAACAGTTTCATCTGTGAATATTAATTGAATTATCATTTTTTTGGGTTGAATATTAAATGCTTAGTAGTATAAAATATAGTAAGCCGTTTGAATTGAAGAAACTACAATTTATTTCCATTTTTATATTTATATACATAGTAAACAAAGTGCTATCAATTTTTTAAGGGGTAATACGATTTTGCATCGCAAAGCCACCAAATTGTGCTGGTTTTGTCAGTATGTACTGCGTGAAGTGAGTTCAGCCTCGAAAGGGGAACAATTGCTCGTCTACAGTCATGGACTCGTCTGGTGTATAGGCCATCTCCAAAATGTCTATTACTATGGTCCAGATGTCGTCTGTTGCAGCAGTCTTGCTTTCCTGAAGCCTCGTCTCCCGAGTATTGCTATTATCAAATCGAATCATTCTGTTTATTGCTTTGAAGCGATTTTTGGCCATGGCCGTTTTATATAGAGGCAAATGTGTATCGCTCCATAATTCTTTTAGAGGCTCCTAATTCGACGGATGGCCACCCGAATACAGCAAAATCCCTATATAAGCGTGAAATTCATTGAGGGTCAACCATTGCCTTGGTTTTGCATTTGGGTTTTTGGAATTCTACTTTGCTGCGCTTTCATTCCCTTTCCTATTTGTCTCGCGGATAATGATGTAAGCGATCTCATAAGTGATGATACACTTGAGGGTTCCTAAAAGATCAGCAAAATCTCCAGCAACAGGCCCTGGACGACATTGGGTATAGTTTACGACGTAATGAGTTACTCCACTAGCTGGTGGATTAGCGTACCACTTCTGGAAATAAAATGATGCCCTTCATTAGGATTTGCTGCTACAAAGGCTGTAGCGTTTTCAAACAGGTACTCATCGCCTGATGAATCTGAATAATCTACAACTTCAACCTGCGGAATATACTCATCATCAGTGTACTAATCGGCAAAGGGGTCATTTTCATCATCCTGTTCCAAGTATCTGGCCAAATACTCCATGGCTGCATCTTGGCCAGTGGCAGTCAGGCATTGAAAACGCGTTCGCCGGTTTTACGCCAGGTCTATTTTATCCCAAGCACTCATTTTTTCCAATAGTTATTACTTTCTTACAACGGCTTTGATATTGAGGGAGCTTTTAGCGCTATGCGTTGTAATAGTAGCACACACATAACTCAACGAATGTGTTCTGTGTAGCCATGTGCAACCATTACGAACACACAAATAACAAAAGTTGCCACTGATTACAAGAAAATGTAGCGACGATTTTTGTTTCTATTACCTTTTTCAATTTGAATGGTTTTTACCAATAAAATTGAAATGAAAAATTTCTTATCGTTCTCACTTCCAATGAATTCGCAAATAACGTGTAAACAATTGCTCTTAATACATGAAGGTCCCAGTGGACCTAGTTGGGCTTCACCGCCATATATCACTTTAGCTGGCTAGTTATGACAGAAAATTTTAAGGAAATAATTTGAAAAACATTGCATTTGCTTCTAAACATATTGATTGGAGAAGTCAAGGGAGCTGAGCCGGTTCGATTGAACCATATTCAAATGGATCTAATTTGAAAACGCCATAGGTCCCCAGGGACCTTGTTGGTCATCTAAGGGTTAAGCCTACTCGATTTCGTTTAGTGCACGTATCAAAAATTATTCGAGTAGGCTTAATTATATGACTAGAAATATGAATATAAATATGACTGTGTCATGGAGCCCTTAGGGTGGTTTAAGGCTAGGTACACACGGAGACTTTACTAAAAAATGTCACAGATGTTAAATTGCAATAATTGCATTATAATATTTCCATGTCTCATTATAATTCTAAATGCTAGTCGTGATTAAGTTTATATAGGTGTTAGTATAATGTTTTTTATCGCTCTTCTCGTTGCATGCTATATTCTCGTATTTGATTATCTGGTTCACTTCGTGGATTTGAAGTTTGCATTTATTACGTTCGTTTTTCAGAATTTGAGCGTTATTGAAATCAAAAGTATGGATATATTATCGCTAAGCGATTTTTTCGTGCCGTCCTTATGTTGACTTAGACGAGTACCTAATTTTTGAATTGTTTCGCCGATGTATGTTTTGTCGCAATCTGCACAATCGATTTTGTATACAACCCCGGACTTATCTTGTGGTGGAATTTTGCTCTTAAGGTTTGTAAACATGTTTTTGGAACGAAAATTTGAAACGGATTTATAATATCCTTGGTAAAAATAACTATCCGACGAAAATGATCGACAAAATGATTAAAGAAGTTCGAAACATAAAAAAAACTACAAATTCTAAGAGCTATGCTTTCTTATCAATCGAAAGCGACTCAACAGCAGCAGCATCACCACCTACTGAACCAATCATCCAACAATATTCAGCACTAACATACATCCCCGGTTTAAGCGAATCAATATCAAGGTCTTGTAAATATTTTGTACCACAGTTAAATTTGGCAATGCGTCCTCACTTAAATTATGGTAACATGTTTACAAACCTTAAGAGCAAAATTCCACCACAAGATAAGTCAGGGGTTGTATACAAAATCGATTGTGCAGATTGCAGATTAGGTACTCGTCTAAGTCAACATAAGAACGACACGAAAAAATCGCTTAACGATAATATATCCGCCCTTGAAAAGCACTCCATCACTAATAAACATACTTTTGATTTCAATAACGCTCAAATTCTGAATAACGAACCTAATAAATGCAAACTTCAAATCCACGAAGTGAACCAGATAATCAAATACGAGAATATAGCATGCAACGAAAAGAGCGATAAAAAACATTATACTAACACCTATATAAACTTAATCACGACTAGCATTTAGAATTATAATGAGACATGGAAGTATTATAATGCAATTATTGCAATTTAACATCTGTGATATTTTGCTTGAAATTTTGACTTTTGACATCTGTGATTTTTACTGTATGTAATTATTTGATTGTTAGTCGTTTTCTTTGTCACTTTTTATATAGTCATCGTTCATTATTATTAGGTACACTTTTTAATATTATATTTATTTATAATTTTTATTGTTAAAATCATTGTCCTTTAGATATAAGCAGCCCTGAAGATGGGCTTCTCAGCCCGAAATATATTGTTCACCTGAAGAAAAACAATGAGTTTCATTTTCGCGGATCCACAGAGGCAACACAACAACAAACATCTATGAAAAATATCGATCCCGGCATTTTACAAAAAAACATAGTCTATTTTAACATTTAGCTTATTTTACAATGAATTTGAATGTCACCATTGTCGGAAATAGTGAGTCATGTACAGTACATGTAATGATGCCCTTACAGTCGCGGCTGCTGCTTATGGAAATAGGTAAAGCGAAAAAACACTGGTTGAAAATTTGATCAATTACCTACGAAATTGTCTCTAGAGTTTAAAAAACTTAAAATTAAGTTTAATTTGATTTGATAATGTTTGATAGTGATTCAGATATAGACGATACGATACGATAATGAAATGCTCAAAAGAAAACAGAAGGAAAGGAAATCCAAAACATGTATTTTTTTGGTAAAAAGGAAAGTGGCCGGTCGTTTAAAAAAAAATGTAAGTTTATTCGTTTTCATACAAGAAGGTGGTCAGATTTTTGTTTTATATTTGTGTTTTCTATTAAAATTAATCTACATATGTATATAATATTAGTTTGTAGATTTGACCCAAAATGCAATTAAATTTCGGGAAAATTTCCACGTGGATTTCGCTTATAATGACCTCTTTTATAGCGACAATATCGAGGTAAACTTGAATCCCCTTGAATTTCGCATTGTTTTTCATACAAATTACAACGGTAATAACGTCTTTGTATATAGAACCTGTTTCGGTTATAACGCCTATGTGTTTGTTTCGGTTATAACGAAACGACCAATGTGAATTCAAATTTTTTGGAAATAAGTATTATTTTGGATGGAATATTATGTCGTATGAATAAAATGGTGCTATGCTTTTTATTAAACAGGCTCAGACAACAACAATTTACACTTAAATCGACCAGATCATCCAAGGATTCAACAAAGCATTTTTTATCCATACGGGCATAGTATTTCCGAAATCATATTTCTTTGATTCGTTGCGTATTTTTACGACAGTAAAATTTCACGGGTATGCCATTTCAATTTTGTAATTTGTATAAATATAAATCAAATGATTGTCATGCAGTTTCCACAAGATTACCGCAGGATTTTTTAGCAGAAAATCTTTCAGTAAATTTTCAAACGAATTAGGCTAGCAAGATTAGCTTTAGCTATAGATTCAGAAGCGTCCCTGTTACTTACTACAAGTAAGTCACATTTTCGTATTTAGAGTAGGTACTCTAACATCGGCATTTCACGTGAAATCCATACTGTCAAAATTTTGATGGTCGTGAAATCAAATTCGCTTGGTGGTACTCACTTCACATGAAAGTCTCCATACCGGTTTTTGACATTTCGCCAGCGAAAACAATGCAGTTGCACTTTATTTCACAGTGAAAAGGTGTAATTGACAATCAATTAGACCACTAGTGTATATTTATCTTAAATTTTCTAAATGATAAACATTCTCTTCTACATTGCTTACTGTAATTGTAGTCAGGATGCATGTTCCTCAAAGATCATCTACATCAGTGATTACCAACCGTTGGGGAGCGCTCCCCTTGGAGGGCGTGAAGATTGGCGAAAGAGGGGATCTAGTATTGATGCCATATTTTACATAATATACATACAAATCTAATATTGTGCCATATTATAAACTAACTACAAACTAAAACATGAAATTTAAGTTTAAAAACGAGGCAGTTTTGGGTGGGATTGACGAGCTGAAACGAAAATAAAGGGATCAGAAAGCATCACAACTTTCTTGATATGCACAAGGATACTTTTCTGATCCGAACCGCCAATATCGCCAGTTCATGTCCTATTGCATCACATTCATGCTCATCGCATCCCAGCATTCATTGGCTATGTCCACACATGTGCGCTTTCGTCTTCCCTATCGTCTTCAGGCTCCGTATCCACTTTCAACATTGAACATGTCATTGATTGCGTCAAGTGAACAGAAGAGATCAATGTCTCATTCTATCCAGATCTGTTCATTATTGATCGTTAAATATGTGTCACGGCTTTGGTCAGGACGGGTAAATGATAAATTCTTTCATGAATTGTATGAATAGATGATGTGTTGTTAATATTTCACATTGGCAATTGCGTTCAAGAATGAATGCGTTTCTTCAATAGCGCATACATCTCAAGTTTCAATTGTCAAAATGATGAAGACGAACGAAAATTGAAACTGTCTAGACAGGCACATTGTCTCCTTCAATTGACCACATCCTCCTCGAACACCATCATCCTAAAATAAGAATAATTGGATTTACTTGTACAATATTTTATTTTTATTACCGTTTGCTTTCCTTGCTTGCTTACATGACAACATGAATTACATTTCCATTAAAAATTATGCTATTTCTGGATGTTGGCAGCCCTAAATTTACGAAATGTCACACCAATACATCTAAAAAAGCGAGAAAAGGTACCAATACATACCCAAAGATGGGATACTCAGCTGATTTTGCATTAGTTCCGTCCTACTCTGTCTAATGGAATTATGCGTTTAAAATATTTTCCAAATGTGTGCGATTGGAAATCGTGCATCCCTTTCTACAAGAAATTTGTATGGAGTGCCACCCCCTTGCATGCAGTTTGTATGGGATGACAGCGGATTTACCTTTCCGTTTAGCTGTCTATTCCATTATCAGCTGATAAAATGAGCTGTCATGTGGCTATGGAACCGCATTTTACAACCATATCAATAGCAACAACCACAGGCGCTAAGGTATCAAATTTTCGAAATCGAATTTCGGCAGTCCGGCCTGTCTATCAAGATGGCGGTGGTAAGAACCCAAATTTTCGAAATCGAATTTCGACAGTCCGGCCTGTCTATCAAGATGGCAGTGCTTATATTTTGTTTGTGCTGAATGCTATTATTTACATAAATTTTCGATAAACTTAAGACGCAAACCATTTCGAACATAAGTTTAAAATACTAGAATACCACTAATATCAGAATTACAATGAAAGAGAATGCGGTATTGTTATATCAACGCCGTCTAGATGGACAGGCCGGACTGTCGAAGTTCGATGTCGAAAATTTGGGTTCTTAGCGCCTGTGGTTGTTTCTGTTGCTATTGTTGTAGAAAAATCGCCTACTAAATTTGCACTGTTTTGTTGTTCCTTTTATTTACGTCATATGTTTGTTGTTGTTGTTTCTTCGTATCTGTCCACAATTTAGTAGGCAAACGGCACGCAGCTAAGTTACGGCCTTGATGTATCGAGCTGGCGTTGATACTATCCATTCCTTCATTGACATTGGGTGCGGTTCTGAGACGAACCGGTCACATATGTTTCCACAACATGTTGTCCATTCTGATCCTATAACTGCGGTTTTGCCAATCAGCAATAACTTTCGATGTTTTCCGTATGTCTGCCTATGTGGAATATGTAAACGAAAAGATCCGAAGATCATTTCTCATTCGTAAAATCGCAGTTAAGCCCCGTCTCCATTGTAAACATTTGTTGATGAACAGTTGCTAAATATTGTCTACGAACAGTTGCGCAACATTTTGCTGAACTTTTCTGAACAGTTGTTATGCACGTTCACACGATGTTTATGAACAGTTGCGGAGCAAGAATCTACATTGTTCGTGAACAGTTGCGCAACATGTTCGAATATTTAATTTACTATTTGACAGTTCTATTTTTCCGTGTGATTTGTGCAATTTCTTGAATTAACTAGCGCGATTAATTTGCCGGTTCAAATTAATACTTTTATTTGAGTAACTTTACGCGTTTATCGTCGTGTAACCCACTTCAACATTGAAAAGTTGTGTTGGCAGTGTTCAAGTTTATATCAAACGCACCAGAATAAGAAATGAAGAACGAATCTTCCTTTGGCGGCCAGCGTTGTCATTTTCGAGGATTCGAAAGATCCTGAAGTCACAGATACGAGTATTTCGACATTGAAATGTTCGGCAAACCGACTTGCGTGCCGGACGTATTGAAATTGAAAGTTGTAAAAGTAATGTGACAAAAACGTGAATAAGTTTTTAAGCGGAACGAAAGTGGCTGAGGAACTCTAAATAGAAATCGATTGTCCTAAAAAAGAAGCTGTAATCGTTTATCCCTGTATCTTGCCAGTGGCCGAGCCATTATTTGTTGCCGAAGCCGTTGCTGTTGATCCATGAAGAGGAGGAAGAGGTCAAGGGGAGATAGCCGTTATATTTAAGTTTATTTATTTGTAACAATCGTTATAAATATAGGAACTCATATAAAAAAAAAGTTAATTGCATTTTAATTTGAATTAGTTAAGAAAAGTAAATATTATTTATAGGACCCGCCTATACATACAAATCCTATCCCTTTAGTTGTCTTATACGACAAGCTGACTGGTTTATTCTTCCCCTCACTTTACTCGGATAATCCGGGTTAAAAACGTCCTGTGGAGAAACACTGAAATTGGTCGAATTCGTTCAACCTATGCAGTTACATACTAATACATGTCCACAACTGAAAAACATAAAACTCGGCCGGAATCCTTTAACCAGTCTTTTTATATCTTCCACCTTACGGGTAAATAAAATCGACACGCTGTGCCCCACAAGTGGTTAAAGCACTGAACATTGTGTCGTTCTTCGTGATTGTCAACAGAATTCTTCCAGCATGTAGAACTTTCTTTTGTACTATATCTTCAAGTAGGTGCAAAGAAAACACCATACGGCCGAAAGTTAATGGGAATACATAATTAATGTAGTCACGCTCGCGAATATTAACACAACTTTGAACCTTAATAATTTCTAACTAATTTGATTTGCACTAAAAATTAGCTAACAATTAATTATTTATTGTTATTTCCGATAAAACTTAATCAGTTGCCATCAATGAAACTACTCATTTCTAACTATAATTCTCTTAATTCATGTAATGCTCCCTGTATTTTCCATTTAAATGGAAAACATCGAACATCAATAAATTACTTACAAAAATCAGTGCAACAGCTCGGCAACAAGCTCGAAACGAACTTGAGCTGCTTGCGAACATTATTCAGGAGCAGTGTTGCGATACAACTGTTTACAATGTAGACATGAAACAATTGCTCCAAAATATTTGCAACAGCTCAGGAACATTTGTTTACAGTGTGGACGTGACACTATTGTTCAGCAACTGTTCGCGAACAATTGGGGAGCACTGAAACATCATGTTCGTATACAGTTGCGCCACAATTGTTTACAATGGAGACGAGGCTTTAGAGGATCAGAATGGAATGTCGGATCATATTGTGACCGGTGCGTTTCGGAACCGTACCCATTGTCCATCACAAGACCCCCATGTCATTATTATTTCAGCCTGTAGTCCGCGGCTTGATTCCTCATGTAGGCAAAATAATTGTTTCTTTTTGACATGTATATGTCTTTGCGGAGGCTACCTGAGAAATACTGGGTGTCGTTCCGTGAAAAAGTGTGACGAAAACGTTTAACGCTTAAAATCGACCTTCCCTTAGTTCGATCTTCACCAAATTTGGAAAATATCCTTGGATACAAAATGTCCTTTTTTCTATGGGAATCCATTATAGACGCTGTATAAGGATATGGATATCAAAATACAGAATCCGTTGCGACGAGTCTTGTAAAATCTCGACAAGTTGATTTTGAGTTTTGTTAAAGGATATTACCACCAAAAAGTACATTTTTCTAGCATAGGAAACATAGTATGGGCATATTATTGGTGTCGTTCGAAAGGTGATATTTGGTTTCCAAAATTAAAAAAAAAAGAAAAAAAACTCCGAGAAGTTTTTCCTTAGGGGAAAAATCTTAGATCATGTATATGTCTACGTTATTGCTTACAAAATAATCCACATTGCATCAGCCGTTATCTTGTCACTCCAGAAGCCTTTCAAACCGATTACATACAGTACCCCAAATATCGACTTTCAAACGACAACCATAATGCCCATTCTTAGTTTCCTTAGAGAAGTGTCCTTTTTGGTGGTACATATGTACATAATATCCTTTGAAAACCCAAAATGAGCTTGTGGTGATTTTAAAGGGCTCAGCTCACCAAATACTGTATTTTGATATGCATATCGACTATAATGCATTTCCAAAGAAAGAGGGACCTTTTTTGTCCAAGGACATCCTTGTCATAACAAGTGCCGACACCAAAATAATAAGGATCGCACCACTTCACTTCCATCCGAGTTTCATCCAAATCGCTCCACAGGGGGAGCAAAGAGAACCAATTGAAAGAAAATTTTTCATTCGCTTCAACAGCGCATTTACCGCTATACAATTCATTTCTATTCTACGCTATGCAGGAGGAGTTTCATAGGGTGAATGGCTTCGGCCAATTCCTATGTCTCTCTACGGGGCGTTACTTTCCCGCATTATCCGAGTAATCGCTGCGCCTGAGTGCTGTATTAACATCTGCAGCGTCTCAGGTTACTTAACGTGATAAGTGACAGAAAACATTTAATTCAACCACTAAAGCAGCATCTTCGAGGCATGCCCATGATGGCCTTTACTCAACGATTAAACCCTATCATGGTTTACCGATGTGCCGACAACTCATCCTAAAAAAACTTCAAGTCAAGAAACCTGAAACAAAAGCATCGGATTAGACGGATACAAAACAACGACGACCCGCAAACGAACAACTGATTACTCTCGGATCCTGTAATGTACGCTCCCTGAATAGACCTGGGGCCTTAAGGGCCCTGCTGGATCAGGTAGAACAATACAATCTGAGCATAGTTGCAATCCAGGAAACTAAATGGCTCAAAAGCGAGAATAACGACCTCAATTCGCACACTATTTTTACGAGTGGTAAAGAGGAGGGCAACAAGGAGTTTGGAGTAGCTTTCATCGTGAGTAAGCAGCTCAAGGACCACGTTATCGGCTTCAAACCCATCAACGAGCGGCTAATCTCTGGCTCATTAATGCGCATGCCCCTACAGAAGTAAAAGAAGGTGCGATTAAGGACGAGTTCTACAACGACCTAGTAACACTCTTCGACTCACTTCCATCAAACGACGTCAAGCTGCTGCTAGGAGACTTAAACGCCAAAGTCGGAAACGAAAGCTGGCATAGGGGAACAACTGGAGGTCATAGCCTCCGCGACTAAAACAACAACAACGGTCAGCGACTTATCGACTTCGCGAGCGACAGAAACCTGGTCATAAGCTCTACATGCTTCCCTCATCGACGAATCCATAAGCAGACCTGGAAGTCTGCAGATGAATACACCGTGAACCAGATCGACCACGTACTGATCAGCAAGAGATGGGCTTCTAATGTCTTAGATTTTCGATCCTATCGAGGAGCCAACTGCGACTCCGATCACTATTTGGTGAAGACGACCTACAGGAGCAGAATCTCTTCGGTGCACCTAAGGAGAATCAACCCTGCCAAGATCTTCGAGGTTGACAATTTGATTGATGATGCCACGGCGGCTGCGTATACTACAGCACTTGGAGAAAAACTGTCGCCCATGCTTGATAACATCAATAATTTAGGCATCCATGAGTTCTGGGAGGAGCTCAAAGACAGGACCAAAGGAGTCGCAGAAGAGGTCGTGGCCTATAAAGGCCGGCGCAGACGAGCAGACTGGTTCGACGACGAATGCAGGGCCTCGATTGAAGCGAAAAATGAAGCCTATCGCCAATACACACAACGCGCATTCCGAGCCAAGAAAGAAAGATACAACGAACTTCGTAGAGTCTCTAATAGGTTAATTAGACCACATTTTGACGAGCAGTTACAGCAAATAAACCAAAGATTAGTCAGTAAGAACATTAGTGTAGTTCCTAGGTGATTTCAGATTGCAAAGTGTGATGGAGAAAATTTTTTTTTTGTTTCTTATGTTTTTTGGGGTGCTGAGCTCGAATCTGGAGCTTCCCACCAAAATTTCGTTGCGGAACAGGGTCAAAACCGCGAAAAATCCCAAAATTTTCGGAGTTTTCCCGTTTTTTTGTTTATAACTCCGAAAGTGTACATTTCTCCGAAAGCCTGTCCATGAAAATATTAGAGAAAACATAATTGCGGGTCCAACGCGCCATTAATCATTAAAATGTGTTAAGCGGTATTGCTACAATTGAAAGTCATTTTTTTGGCGTTTTTTTGCAATTTTGACCCTTTTTTGCAACGAAATTTTGGTAGGAAGTTACGGATTCAAGTTCTGCACCCCAAAATACATAATGTACAAGAAAAAATGAAACTTTTGCGACCAAATATAAAAACCGTTCAATCTCAAAATTTTATCCATAATATGGAACTACGTCAAAAATGGCAAATTTAAATTATCAATTGTAGTAATACTGCTCAACGGATTTATAATATTTATGTCTCTTTGGACGCGCAATTACGTGCTCTCTAAAATATTCCTGGAGAGATTTTCGCAAAAATAAATAGTTTCAGAGTTAGGGGTCAAATAACGAAAAAACAGAAAAAATTTTAGGATTTTTCCCGATTTTAACCCTGTTTCGCAACGAAATGTTGGTGGGAAGCTCCGGATTCGTGTTCAGCACCCAAAAAAACATAAGAAACAAAAAAAAATTTATCTCCACCACATTTTACAATCTGATGTACTAGGTTTATCACGTAGTAACTACACTACATCAGACAGGCGTACAAACTTATAAATAATATCAAGAACGGATATCAACCCAGGACAAGCCTATGTAAGGACAAGGATGGTAACATCATCAGCGACATCGAAAGCGTCAACAAACGATGGGCCTCGCATTTTGAAGAGCTCCTCAATGCATCAACATCCCCTGCGGAGCCAGCTCTTGAGCAGTTAGCCGAACCAGGCCCTCCTGTTCTACCCCCAACAGTAGAGGAGGTGAGTCGTGCCATACAGTCGCTTCAAAATAATAAAGCGCCCGGCGCTGACGAAAACCCAGCAGAACTGCTGAAGCATGGTGGAACGTGCCTGACCAACGCTGTACATGTGCTACTGCTGAAAATATGGAACGACGAGGTAATCCCCGAAGATTGGCGCAAAAGCATAATATGCCGAATCCACAAAAAGGGTGACAAGCTGAAGTTGAGAATTACAGGGGCATATCATTAGTTTGTACGGCCTATAAGATTTTATATAAAATTTTTGAAAAGAGAATTAATCCGTACGCAGAACGAATCATTGGCGAGTATCAAGGCGGCTTTAGACCTGGTCGCTCAACGACCGATCAGCTTTTCACAGTGAAGCTACTACTCCAAAAGTGCTGGGAACATAACATCGACGTATACCAAATCTTTGTCGACTTCAAGCAGGCATACGACAGTATCGATCGAAGTGTACTTTATAACATTATGCTGAATTTTGGTATACCGGCAAAGCTAGTGCGACTCACAAGGATGACGATGACTAATACCGTGTCGCAGGTCAGAGTGCAGAACCGACTCACTGACCTATTTAAAACTCGTACTGGACTCAAGCAGGGCGACGGACTGGCGCCGACGCTCTTCAACCTTGCTTTGGAGTATGTAATTCGAGCCATGAATATGGACAGCAGCGGAACGCTACTCATCAAGTCGACTCAATTAGTAGCGTACGCCGACGATATCAACATCATGTCTCGAAGATTGGGTGATGCAGAAAGCCTTCTGCATAACCCCAATGACGCCGCAAAGGAAGTTGGACTACATATCAACGAAAGCAAAACAAAGGCCAAAACAAAGACGCCAACAAATTCAAGCATCACAGTAGGGGATCTTAACATCGAGTATGTAGACAACTTCAACTATCTGGGTTGTAACTTTATCAAAGGACGCAAACGAAGCCGACGAAATTAAGCGACGGATACAACTAGCCAATAAGACATATTTCTCGGTCCTCCCTACGAAGCTCCGCGTATACAAAACGATCATCTCACCCGTGCTATGTTATGGCTGCGAAACATGGACCCTCACCCAAGCCTCCGAAATTTTGCTAGACCGATTCGAACGAAAGGTCCTTCGGCGAATTTTCGGGGCCGTTCGCGAGCGAGATCAATGGCGTATCCGGTACAACCATGAGTTGTATTAATTGTACGATGAGCTGGAAGTATCGAAAATCGTGAAGCTTCAACGTTTGCAATGGGCGGGGCATGTACAACGGATGGACGATAATCGCATGCCAAAGAAAGTGATGAACGCACAACGAATTGACGGAGCGAGGTTGTGTGGACGACCGAGAGCTCGCTGGGAGAACTCCGTAGGTGAAGACGCCCACCAAGGTGACGTAACTGCGACAGTCGGAGGTCTACGATTCAGGCGGCCAAGGCCTGACGTCGGGGTATCGTGCCAAATTGATAATGATGATAACTGGAAATACTTATCTGCTATCCCATGTAAGAAACAAAAACAATGCTGATCGCACACAAACAAACAACCTGAAGTTGTTTTCATAACGTGTGGGGAAATTCCCGGAATTGCCACATCAAAAAAAATTGCTGCAAATTCTCTAGATTGTCTATCCCTGAAGATCGTTTTCTATTTCCGCATGGAATATTTCGGGAGACGATTTGATTCCAAAAGGAGTTCGAAAAATGAACAATTTAGATTATACATCAAGTTGTATAGACCTAAAACCAGAATTTGCATCTAAAACAGTAAAATATTGAGATCCTTTCAATTTTCCTGTACAATAATAAATTGTAGGAAACTGTGGACAAAAAATTACTTTGTTTGATCAAGACATAAGCGAATTTAATCATTTAGCTTATTTACTATAATGACGGAGCTCACCCATTTTTAAATTTTTTTTAAGGGCATTAATTTCTACAACAGTTTTAACTCATTTTTATACTCCTCGATTTCTTAGCTTGCAACACATTGAAGGAAGCTTCTCAGACTATAAAAAGTATATACACATAAGTATATGATCAGTATGACGAGGGGAGTCGATTGGGCCATGACGTCATTTACGGAGTTACATTTAAGGAGCTGAAATTTTATTTCTTTTTGTTGCATTCTGTTGGTATGTTTGAATCAACAAAATCGATTTTCTTCATCTGTGCACCAATTTCGACCGAAAATCATAAAATGTATTTCTATTGATTTTCGACACTTTTAACTTTGTCATGAAGTTTGAAATGCATTGAAGGAAGCATCTCAGACTCTGTAAAAAGTATATATATATGATCCGCATGACTAGGGGAGTCGATTGGGCTATGTCCGTCTGTTGCGACGCGTTTCACTCGGCAATTTTAAAAGCTACGAAGCTGAAATTTGACACAAATGCTTCCTTTTGCTGCAGGCAGTTTGTATGTTTGAATCGGTAAAATCGGACAATGGGGTCATGGGGCTGCCATACAAACCCAACCCCCCCCCCAAATTCTTCCAAGAAAACCTTTTTTATTTGTGTATAAATGTCAACCAAATTTCACACAAATGTATTTCTATTTATGACACAAAATATATGCAAGAACGGATCAATTCGGACCATGGGGCTGCCGTACTAGGGTTAATTTAAGCTCGATTTCAATTCAATTCAAACTGCCCCTAATGCTACAGTCACATTTGGCGAGCTACTAGTACTAGTAAAGTTGCATTCGAGAAATCACCATAGGCGACGACACGTAATAAACAACGAAAACAGTGACATGTAAATGGGTGACTATGCGTTGTTACGACGTCGTCACCGAAAGTGTGATGCAACTAGACGCGCAACTAGTCACCCTATATACAGGAGTTAGTTGCAAACGTGAAATTACTACGGTGACGACGTCGTAAACAATCAACAAACTGTTGTGCAATTTGACTAGTAGCTAGTCAACAGACACATTTCCTAGATACTAGTGGAATAGGACATGTTCAATTCGACTAGCACCCAGCCAGCGAGTGAATATACGCTAAAATTATTTTTCGGTGGATTTCGAATTAACTGCTCAACCGATCGACACGAAATTCAGTGTGAATGTGTAAAATGGTAGGGTATTTGCTACGAATGCCTTCGAGATTACGAAATGGTAACAGGGTGTCCGAGACGAGGTGCGAAAGTCGATTATTCTATTTGTCATCGGAAAAGGGTGTATCGGCTCGTATATCGACATGAAATTCAGTGTAAATTTGTAGAATGGTAGGCTATTTGCTACAAACACCTTTGAGATTACGAAATATCAACAGGGTGTCCTAAAAAAGGTGCAAAAGCTGATTATAATCGGGAATAAATTTTGTTTGAATGTGTAGAATGGTAGGGTATTTGCTACGAATGCCTTCGAGATTACGAAATGGTAACAGGGTGTCCGAGACGAGGTGCGAAAGTCGATTATTTTATTTGTCATCGGAAAAGGGTGTATCGGCACGTATATCGACATGAAATTCAGTGAAAAATATGTAGAATGGTAGGCTATTTGCTACAAACACCTTTGAGATTACGAAATATCAACAGGGTGTCCTAACAAAGGTGCAAAAGCTGATTATAATCGGCAATAAATTTAGTGTGAATATTTAAAATGATAGGGTATTTGCTACGAATACCTTTGAAGTAAGGAAATGTTATCAGGGTGTCCCAAAGGAGGTACAAAAGTAGATAATTTTATTCGTCATCGGAAAAAGGTGTACCGGCTCGTATATCGACATGAAATTCAGTGTAAATATGTCGAATGGTAGGTTATTTGCTACAAATACCTTTGAGATTGGGAAATGCTTACAGGGTGTCCTAAACGAGGTGCAAAAGTAGATAATAATCGGCAATAAATTTAGTATGAATGTGTAGAATGGTAGGATATTTGCTACGAATACCTTTGTAGTCGGGAAATGTTATCAGGGTCTTTCAAACGAGGTGAAAAGTGGTTGTCATAATCAGCATACCCAACAAACAATAGCTAACAACACAATACAAAAATTCGAAAAACCTGCGGTTACAGAAAACATTCACAAAAAGTGACTGTTTGCTGTGCATTTTCGTCGAAGGGTCGCTACCCCTATTTTTTCTATAGTCTGTATCTGCGACTAGTGTCATTTTAGCATTTCAAATAGAAAAGGCAGAGCCAGGCTACTTTTAGTGTTTTGGAATCAGTAGAGGGCCAGGTGTCTAAAAACTGTTTTTGGTAAAAAAAACATGTTTATCATATTTATTTATAATTGTGACTAGCATATAAAGAAGAAGAAGACATATAAAAAGAGATGGAGTACATTGCATATTAATTACTAGTTTCCTGTTTAAAACAACCACATTGGAGAGGATGGGGTCAGAAAAAATTAAATGAAAAAGACTTGCTCTATCTTTTTTATTTGAAATACTAAAATCGGGCTACTCGCAGATAAAGACTATAGAAGAAATAACGCCACGCCTCGACGAATTTATACGGAATGAATCGAGTAGTCTACCATTCTGCAAATTTCCACTGAATTTCATGTCGATATACGAGCCGATACACCCTTTTCCGATGACAAATAGAATAATCGACTTTCGCACCTCGTCTCGAACACCCTGTTACCATTTCGTAATCTCGAAGGCATTCGTAGCAAATACCCTACCATTCTACACATTGAAACAAAATTTATTGCCGATTATAATCAGCTTTTGCACCTTTGTTAGGACACCCTGTTGATATTTCGTAATCTCAAAGGTGTTTGTAGCAAATAGCCTACCATTCTGCAAATTTACACTGAATTTCATGTCGATATACACCCTTTTCCGATGACAAATAAAATGATCTACTTTTGCACCTCCTTTGGGACACCCTGTTAACATTTTCCTACTTCAAAGGTATTCGTAGCAAATACCCTACCATTATACACATTCCCACTGAATTTCGTGTGGATCCGTTGAGCCGTTAATTCGAAATCCACCGAGAAATAATTGTAGTGCATATTCACTTCCCAGTAGAATAATTGAACTTGAACATGTCCTATTCCACTATTAAATACATTTTACTACTTACTAGTAAAATTGCATAACACTTTTTTGGTTGTTTACGACGTCGCGTCGTCACCGTGGTAATTTCGCGCATACAACTAATTTCTAGGTAGATAGGGTGACTATTCACGCGTCTAGTTGCACACACTCTCGGTAACGAACGTCGTAACAACGCGTAGTCACCCATTTATATGACACTGTTTCGTTGTTGACGTCGTCGTCACCGTGGAGATTTCTTGTATGCATGCACTAGTAGCTAGTACTAGCACGGTCTGACTGTAGCTTAAAGATCTGCAACTTGGTAAAATTTATTCAAATTATATCAAAATCGATCCAAAATTAACTCTAGTTTTTTGCACTTAAGGCATTAAAACTGTTAGAAATAACGAAGCTAGAATAAAATGATGTCAGAAAGAAATTATCGTTAGACTATGCGCCAATTTTTAAAAGAATCGTACACCTCACCTTAACAGAAGTTGGAGAAAATTAAGATTGAAAAACATATTGTTTTTGGGTCAAATCACAAAAATTTTACTTTGAAGTTCTGTAAAAAGTCTTATCCGATTTTAGTGCCGTTAGTTTTATTTTAGGTAAATTTGTTGGCTGTAATAATCATCTTACTTCACTATTCTAACTAGTCTAGCTTTTGAGATATTGGAAGTTTTAGTCGTACAAGAAAATGATTTTTTCAAAAATCTTCAAATGCCTGCGGCAGCTAAAGTGTTAAGCTAAGGGGGTATGTTCCGTACAATTTTTTGCTGGAAATCACGGTGCGTTTTTGCGGCAGTTTCCGGACACCCTGTATAGTGCTTGCAAGATTATCTACCCTCCGAAACTATATGCAATGTAACGTTTACTCGAAGTAGCCTATAAACGGCTGAGTGAACGCACCAAGCCCAACGGGACAGAGAAGAAGTCCAAAATGTAAATATTATAAAAAGGCAATTCCATTATAATACTTTTGAGTAAAATTTTCCAAGAAAAGTTTTATATATCATTGCAAAGGAATTTAAATGTAGTTTATTCCGTTCATTAAACATTTTAGGATCTTTTTTCTATTTAAGGTGTGTACTGAGTTCACCGAGCGAAAAACTTGCATACAGGGCTATTGGTTAAGTCGACCTATTCCCTGCAACACGTTATAATAGGGTAAAAATGCAACAAAATGAGGCCATAAATGTTAGGCCGATTTTCAACGGTCACTGAGATATTTGAATTTTTAGGTTTTTTTTAAATAACCTCGAATTTTACAATTTAAAGTAAGAATTAATAAAAACTACTAAGGTAATGGGTTAAAACTTATTTTTGGATTTTAGTCAACACTATAGCAGACATTTCTTAATCATTTAAAATTTCAAAAACCCAATTTCGGAATTTTTAATTTTTAATAAAAAAAATTATCTTAAATTTTTAAAGTTGATTTTTAATATAGTATTACTAAAAAAAATATATGACACGGACTCTGCAGACCACTGGAAAAACATACTCGTGTTGTCAGCTTTCCAAAAAGGTGTCAATGTCAATATAATTGAAACAGTTGGCTGCAACTTGTTCGGGGACCATAATTTCGTTTGATAAAAAACGACAAATCCATAAAACAATAAAAACAAGTCTGTCAAGTTAGCACTACCACTTTAAAATTTCGACAAACGCTATAGTGCATTAAATGTCGCGATTTTGTCGTAATTCAATGGAAAAAAAAAAAAATGTCGCGCCCCTCCTTCCCTTTAAAAACTACCCTTAAGTGCATTTGAGCCTCAGTTAACCAAATTCGAGTTCCAAGAATCTCCCCAATGCTAAAGGTGTCCAGTAAGATATCACAGGGGCTACTTAAAAGATTTCCACCCTGAAAAAAATTGTCGCGCCCCTCCTTCCCTTAAAACCTACCCCCGTCAAGTTAGCACTACCACCCCGGTAGCGGCCAATTCAAGCATTTCCGTAAAACAAAAAGTATCCAATTAATTGTCGCAGGAAAGGCATATTGCACGCTTCAAAAAATTTGTCGCGCCCCTTCTACCTCTTAAAAACTACCCCTAATTGCATTTCAGCCTTAGTTCGCCAAACTCGTGTTCCAAGAATCGCCCCAATACTAAAAGTGTCCAGTAAACTCTCACTACGGCTGCTTAAAAGATTTTCACCCTGAAAAAACTTGTCGCGCCCCTCCTTCCCTTAAAAACTACCCCCGTCAAGTTAGCACTACCACCCTACCACGAAAGAGGATTTAAGCGAAAAACTGACTTCTAATCTTTGTGAGCCTACAAAATTTATCCTCGGCCTTTACTCCCTAAAACGATTTCGGCAGCTTCTAGCAAACATTCTTTCCGTTGTTCGTCTAACTGTTGTTGTCGTATTGTATATTTTTTCCTGGAATCAAAATCAAAGGAAGCATTGTAACTGTTGAAAGAATGGGTGTTCTTTGGATATCTTATATCTATGTAAAATTAAACCATCATTTCTAAAACTCAGAAATAGCAGAGCTGCAAATAGCCATATAATTTCTATGTTTCGCTTTATAAATTTCACATAAATTGCTACTGTCTCATTTTTCAACTAAATAATAATTCTTAGCTAATGCGAATTCTCTTCAAATTTCTAATTTCTAAATTCGTACTAATTTAGCAAATTTCAAAGGTGATAAAAAAAACGCAAATTTCTCCAAACAATAATATAAATTCCATGTTATTATTATTTACTTTCGAACTGAATATAACATAATTCTCTACATCGACATCATAGACAATTTTACAACATGTGTAAAATACATACATACATATCAGATAAAATAATTTACAATTTTTTTGTTTCGTATTTGTATTCCTTAAATTATCCACGTAGAAAATGATTTTCTTGTTACTCATTAATCATTTGCATTACGTTATTTACGAAAAACGTTTAATTTTCATTAGACGCACACGTCATAATCTTTTGGCATTTAATTTTTGTCGCTTTATGCGTTTCATTGATCACTCGTTTTTCTAAAACTATTTAAACTTTATTCTATTTTACAAAAAAAAAAACATGAATTGCATTTGTGTTGCGATATAATTGTGTTAATTATTACTTTTCTCAAAAGCTTTAATTATTAATAATAATGTATTTTCACAAATATTCAATAATTAGAAATAATAAAAACAAAACAATTACAATATTTCTGACGCTATAATAATTTGTATAATTTATAATATAAAATAGCAGTAAGAAGTGTAGTCGAATATTTCACAATAATATTTATATTTTTTTTTTCGTTTTTGTATTATTTATTTTAAATATTATATCTCTATACAACGTTAACATTTTACATTAATCATAAAGTACAATAAATTTGATGGTAACATCGAATAGAACCATAAAATTTCGTTTGAATCTATGTTACTCTGTATGCGAGATACTTACGCATAAAAAATAGATTTATTTTTAAACTCGTACATTCGCACACGTTACGATAAAGTAGGAAACTGGGTTTTCCAATGGCATATTTTAAGTAACTCGAAATGCAATAGATTTGATGACTGTGAACACAGCTTGGGCTCATTTATTTATTAAGGATGAGTTCATGAGACATAATGAAAGGGTCATACAATTTCAATTACATACGTTCTTCTTCACATTAACAGATTACATTTTGCCACTGACCAGTTGACAGCTGAAGAAACCGCATTTACAAAAATAATTATTACTTCAATGTGACCCCTAAAAAGTACTTAAAATTTACCACGGAAATGTAGTTTTTTTTTAGATTATATGTATAGCGTACGCATGAAATCACTTTTCGTACTTTCCACAATAAAGTTACAACATTTTGCTTTAAGAGGTTTGGTCTCAACGACTTTGGTCCGATGCATGCAAACTATTGCCATTTGGCGTTGTTATAATGTCCCCGGCATTTGACCGGGTTCGATTTACTAGCAGTGGTGTTTTGGGTTTCGGAGTTTCTAACAACTTAATTTTAACTCGTCCCGTTTCAGGTGAATAAACAGGACTGTAGCGAGAAGGCTTAGGTGATGATGGATTGGAGGGTTGGGCTCCAGCTGGCAGGAAGACTTCATCATCGCTTGTGGGAATGGTGTCGGTTGCATAATATCGAGGACTGGCTGGTTTGTGAACAGGTTCAATGTTTTGTGTTTCTGCCGGTCTGGTTGCAATATTGTTGTTCGACTCAGGGGCATTTGAAGACTCGTTGTCCTTAAGGAGTGGTTGTTGTGCTTTTGTATCCTTTTCGTCGGCCGAAGGGTAAGGTGTTTTCTTCTCGCCATTTATTGGCTTCGCCATATCAGCTTTATCACGTGTTCCCATTAGGGGAATATGTTCAGGCGCTCCGTTCTTGTTGATTGGTTTACCAAGATTCTTCTTGTTCATATCAATAAGTTCAGTTTCGCGGGGACTTTCTGCATCAGACTGACGTCTTCGGTTGGCATTCCTGCGCTTGACAGCCACGAACACAATAAGCACGACCAGAAGAATCAAAACTACGGCCAACAAAATATATGTGTTCTTATTGGCACCTGTGTTAGCTTCTTCCAATCTATTGCTCTCACCAGCTACAATATTTTCTTTCTCCGCAGCCTTCGGATCCACGATAGGGCCGTCGACTTCATCACCTCCTCTCGGTTTTTCACCAACCACAGGCGCTTCGGCTTTCATGATTGGCTCTTCAACAACAGGCGCCTTGGTAACTGTATCAGATGTCATAATTCCCAATCCCGGACCGAAAATGTCATCAGGCGATTTTGTCACTTCCTCTTGAGGTGGTGCGATCGGTAAATTTTCATCGGTTTCGCGATCAACCAGATCATCGTTGTTATCATCGCCATCCTTATCTGAACTCGAAACAATTTTAGGAATGAAAGGAATCATACCACTGCCCGAACCTTCGTCGTCGTTTTCCATAAGCCTGCCTTGTTCGTCATCTTCCAATTCATTACCTCCTGATCCCATTTCGGCAGGGATTTGATCAACATCACTGTCTGTTGTATTCTCTGCAGCATTGGATGCACCCATCTCGGTTGAGGGGAATATACTGGTATCACCCGATCCTTCTGTAGCATCTAAATCAACTGAGCTATCGTCAAGCTTTTTTTCGACTTTCTCATCAACAGGCAGATAGTCTTTTCCCAACTCTTCGTCGGCGGTTTGTCCAGATCCTTCGTCTTCAATTGGCTGGTCGCCCATCATAAGCTCGTTCTCATCATCACTAGCAATTTCTTGTTCTTTTTCGATCAATATAGGTTGTCGGCTTTGCTCGCAAATTATCGACTGGTTGACATGAAGCCATGCCTTACCCTTTCCCTGTAGCGGATAGGTGCATGTGATATGATTGTCTGTAAATACTCGACTATCCTGCAACCAGTTCCTGACTTCTAGTGTTTCGCAAGTGCAATTGATCGCATTCCCCGTGAGCTCGATTGATTTCAAAGAGTGCAGTTTTTTCAAATCGGCAGGCAAATATGTGATTTCGTTATACGATAAATCCAAGTTTTCCACAAAAGTCGGGATCCTTCCAAGTTTACCGGATGTGATTTTATTGTGACTTAAATTCAAAGTTTTGATTCGTCTACCAAGTTTGCCGACATCGGCAAGTTGATTGTTCGACAAATCTAGATTGACTAAATCACGAAATTTTTCAAGGTGGTTAGTTATTCTACTAAGTCCCAAACTGGAGAGGTCCAGTGAATGAAGAGGAATGTGCTTTTCTTCTAAAATCCGTAATCCTTCAAGATTCGAACATTTGGCGTGATTTTGAAGCAAGCCATTGTCGGTTGTTACGCTACATGTGCAATTTTCGGGGCAATCGAACGATGTGGCCGGGTTAAGTGATACCACCAATATGGCTAATCCTAGTAGAATGCTTCGTGGTGACATCATCATTTAAAATGTAATCTGAAAATTAAAAAAAAAATATTTTATTAACATTGAGAAAGTCTGGCAAATATATATACATAATATAATTTTAGATGCTTAAAGGCGATTCAGACTATCGACAAGATTTAGTAAATCCTAGATTTAGTTAACAGTTGTACCATATTGTACTGCAATTTGAATAACGCAAGTGCATTCTACGATGCATTTTGATTACAAGATTACAGCATGCAAGATTTCATAGTCTACCTAGATTTTGCGGCCATGTGTGAATAGCCTATTATATATGTATGTATAAATGAGACTTTAAAGATTATATGATTGCCAATCTGAAGGATAAAAAAAGAATAAGATCAATAATTCGGTTTTTTACAATTAATTACAGATTTTTGATGTGGTAAGATCTTTATTAAGCCTTTTTAATGTGACTTTTACTAATATTCATTAAATTAATTAAGTATTAAGCTTAAGTACCAAGGTATTCACTCCGCATGGTTTTAATTAGTGTAAAGATTTATGAGGGGAATAAACACCTTTAGGAGGTCCTGAGTTATGTCAGAATCTTACTGACTAACCACAAACCAAATCTTTATGCCGTGGGTGCCTTTCGCAGTGTTACTTCACAGGGACAGCTGCCTTTTATCAAGCTCCGCGGTTTGCTGACTTACTCCTTACGGAACTCCTTGTGAATTTCTGCTGACTGCCTTCCAATTCTCGCTGGATTGCAATATTAAACCTACCAAGTTAGGTGTAGTCTGGCTGGTGTAGTGGTGAGTGCGCGCACATTCGGTGCACAAGACCGTGGGTTCAAGATTCACCGTGAAAGAATTCAGTTTATGGTGACAGAGTATGATCTCACTCAGGTGGATCTTGGAAATTGGATGTCACTAACACATCAGCGGCCTTAGTCCAATGTTGGACTGTCGCACCTGTTATTTATTTAAGTTAGTGGGATACTCTCAGTGCGCACCTTCTATAAACCGAGATAATCGATTTAGCATAACAGACGTATTGTAGGGCACTGTCCCAAATTATAGAGAAACATAATAATATGGATGTTACAATCCTAGACAATAAAAGTCTGCCAGCGGCCCTATATTTGGCATAATTCCCGATATAGAGCCACTGTTGCGCTGTCTTCTTGCATACATACTTCACTTCTGGCCGCCGTTCTTCCTCCCTCAACAGAGCGTGGTCTTTTTCGTGCCCTTACTAACAGCTTACATTTTATGATCCACGAGTGACAGTTGCACTGATTCCAGCCATAGTTTAATTATTGTTATTGCCTCGCTGACGAACAGTTTGACGTACCCCGGGTCTTTGGCGATGACGAACACCGCAATGTCGTCCCAAAATCCAACCACCGTTTTCCCTTATGAAGAGCTTCAGGATGGGATTGTATATCATACTCCACAGTAGGGGACCAAGCACGGAATCCTATGGAATGCCCGGGATTACCGTGTACTCCTTTGTTTCGTGACTAGTATTATATTCTAGGTTGCGACATGAGATCTTAATTATACCGGCCGGATCGGTAAACACTCCAGCAATGCGGGGTGGATACAGTGTCGGATTAAGACCCTTTGGGGCCCGTAGGCATAAAACAATTGAAGGCCCTTTTTTGTGAACTGTCTTCAAATAAAACTCTTAATTATGTGTAAGAATTACTTTCGTAAATAATATAGTTTACGAAATAAGAAAAATATATTTTATTTCGCAACAATTTTGGAAGACCTACGTAATCCGCAAAACAAAATCCCGCTTTTTACAAAAAATCCCGCTTTACATTATCCCGAAATTACTAAATCCCGCCAATTAAAAATACCGCCACTATAAAATCCCGCCATTACTAAATCCCGCCACTTAAAAATACCGCCCTCTAAGAGCTCCGCTGTTTACAAACCCCGCTAATGGATATTTTTAACTAGCGGTCTATTGAAATGGCGGGATTTAAATTGAGCGGGATTATTGAAATGGCAGGATTATGAATGTCGGCATTTTGAAAAACGGGAATATGATGGTCGGGATATCGCATCCAACACAAAATATTTAAAGTACATATATATTATAGTACAAAAACTTCGTTCTCCGTCACTGACAGAAGACGTCGTAAAATATATCCTTAAGGCTATCCCTCCTTCTCAGTACCGTATAGCCCCATGTGGGGCGAGGGTGCGTCAACTCAGCCGTTTATAGGCATTTCGAGTCATCGTTACATTGCATAGTTTCGGAGTGTATATAATGTTGCAAGCACTATACAGGGTGTCCGGAAACTGCCGCATAAACGCACAGGATTATGATTCCTCAGTTGATTTCCAGCAAAAAAGTTGTACAGAACATACCCCCTCACCTTAACCCTTTAGCTGCCACAGCCATTTAAAGATTTTTGAAAAAATAATTTTCTTGCACGACTTAAGGCCTAATATCTCCAAAGATAGACCAGCTAGAATAGTGAAATAAAATGATTATTACAGCCAACAAATTTACCTGTAAAATAAAACTAACCACACTAAAATCGGATAAGAGGTTTGGTTTTAACAGAGCTTCAAAGTCAAATTTGCGTGATTTGACCCAAAAACAATCTTTTTTTCCGTCTACATTTTCTCCAATTTCTGCCAAGGTGAGGTGCTTGTACGATTCTTTTAAAAATTGGCGCATAGTCTTACGTTCATGTCTTTCTTACATCATTTTGATCTAGCTCTATTACTTCTAACAGTTTTTATACGTTAAGTGTAGAAAACTAGGGTTAATTTTAGCTCGAATTCAACACAATTCAATTCGCAATTGGTAAAATCTATTCAAAGTATGTCGAAATCGAGCCAAAATTAACCCTAGTTTTCTGCACTTAAGGGACTAAAACGGTTAGAAATAATGGAGCTAGAGTAAAATGATGTAAGAAAGATATGATCGTAAGATTTTGCGCCAATTTTTAAAAGAATCGTACAAGCACCTCACCTTGGTAGAAGTTGGAGAAAATTGCGATGGAAAAAAGATTGTTTTTGGGTCAAATCACGCAAATTTGACTTCGAAGCTCTGTAAAAACCAAACCTCTTATCCGATTTTGGTGTGGTTAGTTTTATTTTATAGGTAAATTTGTTGGCTGTAATAATCATTTTATTTCACTATTCTAGCTGGTCTAGCTTTGGATATATTAGGCTTTAAGTCGTGCAAGAAAATGATTTTTTCAAAAATCTTTAAATGCCTGTGGCAGCTAAAGGGTTAAGCTGAGGGGGTATGTTCCGTACAACTTTTTTGCTGGAAATCAACTGAGGAACCGTAATCCGGTGCGTTTATGCGGCAGTTTCCGGACACCCTGTATATTTCCTGGACCACACCGAGATTCGATATCCGGACCTCTAGAGTACTAGCATCGTAGAGTGCGACTCAACCAAGTGAGCCACAGAACGGGTTAAGGCTATCGCTACATTAAATTTAAACGGTGGAACATTTCACTCGAATGTTTGTCCTGTAATCCCAATTTTTGATGCTCATGGAGAATTACTTCGTTTTCAAATTCGGCTAAAGTAAGGCATCCCATAAGTAGCATTAAAAAGTTTTTGGGGGGTAGAAATTTAAGCTTTCCGACGAAGCCTCTATCGATTTCTTATATACTATCAGATGCAGGGCATAATCTCTTGAGCCACTTTTCACGACCATTCGCCTGGCGTACCTAAGTGGGAACATGTTTTTGTGAGAAAAGTTTTGGCTCCTGAATGTAAATCTTCAAATTTAAGATTTCTAGATTTTTCAGTCATACCTTTTCTGAGACCGCATTTCAGAATTTGGTCTGAATTGGACATATATCATATAATTGTCGTAAAAACTATTTACCATTCAAGTACATACACATAGCCAATTTTAGATAAAATCAGTTTACAACTTGGTATACAATTGGAACGAAAATTTTTACTATTCTCAGAAAGGATAAAATTATGCCACTAGATCTATGACGTGAAGGGTATCATACCTTCGGTTTAGCTTGTTCTACTTTCCTTTTTCGTTGCGAGAGCATATCAAAGAACAAAAGACTTATAATCTTCTAATATATAAAATTCTCCTCAAAAATTTGGTTGCCAAAATCCTCCGAAACGGCAGGATCGATTTTTATGAAATTTTTTGTGTATTCTCGCTAGGTATGGGAATCGGTCGTAAACTATATTTCATGTCCCTAAGGGCCCACCTCCCTCTTTTAATCGAAATTCCATTTTGTATGAGAATCACCTGTTGCAATCACGTTTTCATCGACAACATTTATATTCAAAATGGAAATATTTAGTTGTCACTCGATCAAATACAGTGTAACTCCGATAAATTCTATTCAAGGTGATTACGTTTTTACGTACATACTTCCATCCTGGATTATGTCACAGCAATTTTACAATCAACTTCGTACTACTTCGGAAATCCGTCGATATCTCCGCAATCCTTTGGCGGAGCGAGATGATTGAGGTGTCGCCGGATTCGCCATAAATTGTCTAAAGGGTCATTGGACCCTCTTCCCCGATCAGAGCACAGGGTGGTCGGAAATCTTTCGATATCTCCGATAAAATGTTTTCAAGGTGACTACGTTTTTAGGTACATACATCCTGGATGTTGGCATAGCAATTTCACAATCAACTTCGTACTACTACGGAAATCCGTCGAGTCCGGTGACAGGATTGAGGTGTCACCGGACTCGCCACAAAATTGTCCAAAGGGTCATCGCATCCTCTTTTCCGATCAATGACCAGGGTGGCCGGAGATAACCGTCAAGCTGGATGTTGGCCATCTCCGCAATCCAATTGACGGACCGATACGTTGTATTGCTTTGACCCCTTAAAAAGTATTGGCGCGACGTAAATCTATCGTTTTGTTTCCATATCCACTTTAGTTTCACCATGGATACGTCGATCCTAATAAATTATAGTTAGCAGGTTGATTTGCATTCAAAACGCTCATAAAGTCAAATTAGTAGCGCGAGCGTAGCGAGCTCTCTTAGCTAGTTTATTATAAAAAAAAAACTAAAATCTCGCAGGGTCACTGTCAGTGTGCCTTAAGGATAATCCGGTACTGGGTGGATACACTCCCAACTAGCGGAGTCAAATTCAATTATCATATCTAGCCTCAGCATACAACAAAATGTGCCTTTGCGAAGAAAGTCGGTTGTTAAGTTAGTAGCCAATGTAACTGTGCCTACAGTTGAACCGTTGAACGTTATCGTTGAAAGCTATTGCTATCTATATACTATCGTTTTAAGATTTTCTCTTCTTAAAATAACAAATTATGTAATACGTTTTCCAGTGGCATCAAGCAGATAAATAGGGCAATACGAATTTGGCTCACCAGCCGGGTTTTTGGGTTTTGGAATAAGCACTACGTTTTGCTTTTTCCACCGTTTTATTTATTTATTTATTTATTTAAATAAATAATAATAATTTATTTAAATAAATAAATAAATGTCTGCTCAGCTAATCAGGTTTCATATGTCTTTGTTTGGAATATCATGGAGACTTACCGCCCTCCATCCTGGATGATGCTAGAACTATTTCGCTCTCTGTGATGGCGGCTATGCGACTTTAATTCGGTGCTTGGGTCTTCGATATCCAAATCGTTCGGAAGAAAAATGGATGAGACAATTTTCTCCAATAAATTTTTTCGGTCAATCAGTAGTTCTTTCGCTGTCCCTTAGCGGAGCCTTTCCTAGGCATACGAGTTTCTCATTGAACTCATAGCGCCCGGTTGTATTTAGACACTCAATCGTTCTAAAGTGCGCTGATTTTTTCTTTCATAAAGACCCAGGTACATTGAATGTACATATACCCTTCCATTGAATCCCCCCGTGTTTTCAGTTTGAAATAACAGTTCCCCCTTCTATGTGCGTCGAATCCTAGAGACATTCTCGCCCATCTCCTTCAGCTTCGGCTGGGATTTTATACTTTTCAGAATATCCGTATAGATTATTTCATCGAAATGCGATATGATTATTGCGTCGGTGTCTTATTCTCATTTGTAAAATTTACCAGCGCCCGATTCCTTCAGAAAACGTCTCAATAATCAAACTCAAACAATCCAAGCAAAAGTTAATTAGAAAGAGCTCGAAGCCAATTTTGGGCGCGGCCGAAATTTGGATACCCTTCACTCTCCTCGGGCTAATTGATTTTTTTCCGGCGTACCTATGACGGATGTTAAATCCACAAAACATATTTAGGAACGGATGAAATCGGAACGGCTGTCATATAAAAATACAAACAAACCTTTGAAAATTAGGTTCTTCAAAGAAACATTTTTTTCTTTATGAACCAATCTTAACCAAACTTCACTCAAGTGTTTTCATAGTAAAGCCTCAAACCATACGCAGGAACGGAAGAAATCGGAACACGTCATAGGGCTGCGGTTTCAAAAGAAACACATTTATATGAAATCTGATGGGAATTGAAACACATAAGAAAGTTTTTCGTATAAAAACCAAATTTGGGAGTGGGGTTTGTATGGCGGCGGCCCGATTTAATAGATTTTTATATGTTTATATGTTTTATGGCTTAGTTGAAACAAATAACAAAGTTGTTCTTAATAGAACCTAATTGGGCTGGATTTGTATGGCAGCATAACCCCATGTTCCGATTCCATCCATTTTATTAGCCGAGTAAAACGTGTAGGAACAGACGGACAGATGAATATCGCCCAATTGACTCCTCTCGTCATATCTACTTATCAATTATATGTATATACTTTTTCTGTCGTCGGAGATGCTTCCTTCAATGCGTTACAAACATCATGATAAAGTTAATATACCCTTTCACTTTTCGAACGAAGAGTACAAAAACTTTAAAACTCAGTTTTTTCACATCAAGAACTTCAATGTAGCTCGATAGCCCGACGTCGGGCCGTGGCCCTCTGAAACGTTGACCTCCAATTGTCACGATCACGTGACCTTGTCCTAAAGTTTCGGGGGGGCTCAGCAACTGGTGTGCGTCCTCACCTAATGAGCTCTCCCAGCGAACTCTCGGTCGTCCACGAAAACTCCCAAAATATCATGGATGAAGATTAATTTGAAAAGAAGATCAAACTTTTAAGACTCGGGAAATCCAGTATTTGATGAGGTAAACCTTACATAATGCATGTAGTTACACATATGTTAGGGTTTTCCTTACGGAAAAGCTATTGGCAACAAAAACGATGGTGTACTTATTATTTTGACCACGCTGAATATCCATTTCAAAGTTTATATCGGGAGGGACTAAGGTAATAGGGGATGTCATGTAGTTTTTCGGGTCGGTTGGCATTGTTGTACGCTAATTGTTGTAATGGCAATCTATTTGGAGAATTACAATTTTAAAAAGGCTATGAAAATTGGGCATAAGCAGGTACATGAGGGGTGTACTTATTTTTCTGTCCATATGTGTCATTCAGGATATTCTGTAATTAAATTTCGAAATTAAGTTTCTACGGAGGTTTTTGTAATTTTTATCTAGCGGTTTGTTCAAACCCGAAGACAATGTTAGTTGGCCCACGCTAGGTTTTGAGTTTGACACTCCAGCCTTATATTCTACTAGAATGCGAGGCCTATCACTTTAATTTCACTGTCACTTCGTTAATTTAAAGGGATTTTCTTTGTAAGAAAAGTATTGGTGTTGATTTTTGGGTCCTTGTTGTCACACTGTTTTATTCGAAAGTAATTTTCCACAACAAATTTATTATAATCTTGATTTTCATATAAAAATGACAAACAACTGAAAGTTTAGGTAGGAATCCGTGGTTTTCCTTCGGTTGATTTGTTCGGATGGAGCTTAAAGTGTTGTGCTCCAACATATGATCACAGAGCTAACGTTTTTAGGCGATGCTAGCTACGTGACGGGTGGTTCCCTAGAAGCGACTACAGCGACCACGACCATGGATGATATGTATATAAAGGGTTTTCCAATAGGGACGCTTGATCTTTGAAATGAAAAAAAAAATACATGTAGGAGAGACATTTGCGAATTTTTTTTTTTATTTGAAAGGTCCATCGACCCCATTACATATGGAATATGACATCATTCAAATGACCGCCACGGCTTCGGTTGGTGGCGCGCACACGAAAGGTCCAATTTTCGATGACTCTGGCGCACAAATCGGGCTGTATTTGATCGATGGCGTGGCGTATGTTAACTTTGAGGGCATCGGTGGTTTGCGGTTTGTTGGCATAGACCTGCGACTTAAGAAAACCCCACAAGAAAAAGTCCAGCGGGGTCAAATCGCACGATCTCGGTGGCCAGTTCACGTCGCCTCCGCGCGAGATGACCATGCCCGTAAATTGCTCGTGCAGAACATCCATCGTAGCGTGTGCTGTGTGGCACGTAGCGCCGTCCTGTTGAAACCACATGTTGTGCAGATCCATATTCTCGATTTCAGGCCAAAAGAAGTTGGTTATCATCGACCGGTATACAGCCCGATTTGTGCGCCAGAGTCATCGAAAATTGGACCTTTCGTGTGCGCGCCACCAACCGAAGCCGTGGCGGTCATTTGAATGATGTCATATTCCATATGTAATGGGGTCGCAAATATCTCTCCTACATGTATTTTTTTTTTCATTTCAAAGATCAAGCGTCCCTATTGGAAAACCCTTTATCTTGCCCCCGCTCCACAAAAACCATTTCATTTCTCGCAGACCCCAAGACAAAATCTTCCTTAAAGTTTAGTTAGGAATTCCAGGAGTATTTTCTCGATTTCTTTTGGTTCGATTTTAACATTATTTGAGTGGCGGCTCGTGCCTATGGAAATAGCTGAGGTAAAAAAAGCACATTCGGGGGGGTGTTATATTCATAGAAATTAATTTTAACATTATATAATAACCTACAAAATTGTCTTCTAAGTTAAAGAAAAATGTTTACGTTTTGTGCAATTACATTACCCAACTTTATTCAACGCATCATAATTTTAAATATTAAACTCCATCCAACATCAATTTGAAAATTGTTGTCGCCAAAATATTGAAATCATGCAGTGACAAAAAAAAAACAACTATCGATTTTACTCCTTTTAAAATCAATGCAACATAATCAAACATTTTCTTTTTCCAATTCAAATAAAATACAATAGAAAACCAAAACTTTAAATTCTACCCAATAAGTTCTTATCTCAACTTAATTTTGCAGAGCTACATTTCAATGCGCAAATAGGTGTACAGAATGGAGCGAATGTATCGATTCGCGTTTACGAGCAGATGATGTTCGTTGGGTCGTGAGGTGAGGCGCTGCCTCAGTTGCCTCATCTGAATAGACGCCACTGCATTATTTGAATAAATTTTACTAAATTGCAGAACTTTAGGGGCATTTGAATTGAATTAATTGAATTCGAGCTAAAATTATCCCAGTTTTCTACACTTAAACTGTCAAAACTGTTAGAGATAATAGAGCTAGAATCAATTGATGCAAGATATGATTGGAAGACTATGCGCTAATTTTTAAAGGAATCGCACAAGCACCTGATTTTGGGAGAAGTTGCAGAAAATTGAGATGGAAAAAGAGATTGTTTGTGGGTCAAATCACAAAAATTTAACTTTGAAGCTCTGTAAAAAAAACCAAACCGGTGCGTTTATGCGGCAGTTTCCGGACACTCTGTATATTTTTTAATTATTCATTCCCTGACTATAAGAGTATCGCTCTGTTAAGAAATCTAGTAAGATGCGCATATGTAAAATAGCACGTGTCAAATGATTGTTTCGTTCTCCTGCCTGTCATTGATAAATGTAAGCACTCTGGAAAGAAAACTTTTCATTTCTTGCCATAATAGCGGTTATTAACTCCGAAAAGTGTGCATACAATAAGAGTAGAAGCTCGGAATACGAGAGCTGCGATTGACCATAAGTGTTAAAATTACCCCTTAATGGCACTACTGAACGCAGCAGTACTCGTATCTGTATATGAGATGCAACTTAAATTTATTCCAACAAATTGATAAATCGGTGCTATTGTGGCCATAACAAATTGATTACAGCACGTACGACTAGTAAGTATGTAGCACGAAGAAGATCACTATGTGTTGAGCGTTAAGTGTAACTTGAGACAAGTAAGACGTATAAAGCAAACAATAAGTTAGAGTGTTCCGAATGACGTGAATACGGTTAATGAGTTTTGTGAAAAGAAGAATCGAATAGTAAAAACGCCAGAAATATAGGCAGTTCTGGTAAAAATACATTTTATAGTATCCCCTTTGATTCGCTGGATGGATGTTGCTATAACACAAGTTCATAATTGTTTTTCTAATTGCTGAAACCCTTCAAACACTACGAAGAAACCTATAAAATGTTCCGCTAAATGGTCCCCACAGGGTTTTCATTTATTTGTCAAAATAAATATTTTACCAAGTACGTATATGTTTGCTTGAACTGAGGATGGTGGTATATGGATTTAGTTCCTGTCTCGCAAATAGGATTATTCCAAAAATAAATATTTATAATCCGAGATTTTTTGTCTGGATACGGGAATTGAATTAATTTCAGTTACCCCACTTTTCCCCGTGAAATGAGTACCTTCGAAACATCCATACTCTCTCTTCTATGCGAGAGTACAAGTTGATCAAGTGTGTTAAAGTCAAGGGAGATTGAGTGAATAAATTAAATAGTTTTCAACAAAAATCTGAAAAATTAGGAGAGTTGATTTCTAGGTTTTTAGGCTATAGATCTGCCTATAAGCCTAGAAACCAACCAAAATAAAACATAAGAGTACTTAAAAGTACGATGGTGAAAATAGAAACACGATCCTCATTTTGATTTCTTAGGTGGCTCGGGTTATGCGAAGCCTCCAGCTCCTAGGCTCTACACGATCGCTTATGTTGGATTCCTCCTCCACGAGGAAACACTGCGTCATGTTCGACTGCCTCTTCGAAGGAATAGGGGAAAAACCAGCCATGCCCGAATGCTCTTTGTATAGATCCACGCCATGGCGTATCAACAATACAGGCCCTTGCGCTGCTCGCTTACGTGATGGCGCAACTCACCCAAAATATGTGTCCAACTACCCAGAATGCTCTGTGTCACATGGACACAGCCTCCCCTGCGGGAATTTAAAAAAACAGTATAAAATCATAACCCTACATAATAGGGCTATCGGGTAACTAGGGGGTGAATGGTATCCTAATTTTGGCCGCGGCGAAATTATCATTTTTTCTCATTAAATTTTCTCAATAAATAGTAATACGGAAAAGAAATAACAGGGCGTCTTTCACACACCTGCACAGAGCGACATGGACCTAGGACCTAGGTTGGTTTATTGCCATTGGAGGACACCATCATACAATCGGATAAAAACTTAGAGTACCTTTCATACAAAGTGAAGTGACACACCAGGATTTGGTTTTATGCACTACTCATTTTATAAATGAACGAGTACTGTATAACAAAGTTTATTGGTTATGGACATGTCGTTTTCCCAAATTCAAATGGGGTAAAAGGGATAATGGGGGTCCTTGATAGGAGCGACTCATTTTCAGCAAAACTCAGCTTCAACATAATGTGAATACTCACACAGTTTCACGACTGAACTTGCGTGTTCTCAAGAGTTATGGAGCTTTTTAAAATAGGTTTAAAATGAAAATATTCTAATTTATTTTTTTTAGTCTAGGCGAGTCTTTCAATAAAATTCTAATGTGTTATGTTATATGTACATCATTGCAAAGGAAATTTAATGTCGTTATATCAAGCGCCTAATTTTTCCAAAAGACGTCTATATATGTATAGTATTAAATATCTCACAAAAACAACTCTGTTGTAAAAAGTTTCCGCCAAAGAAAAAGTTGTCAGCCGCAAAAAGGATTGATATAATACAATCCCGCCAAAATGATCGCAAGGATATGCATTCAAAAGTGATTGAACTAGTGTGTACTGCGTAACGCACCCGCGCTGCTTTGGTGGAAGCCAATTTCTTTCATCGCTTATTGGCGGGGAGCTGACGAGGGTGCTATTTGCTGCTATGCTCTTTTCTTGATCAGATTTAATCTCGAATCTTCCAGCCTTGTAAATAAAATGTGTTTTACAAACTTTTTTTGCTTTCCTTCCTATAAACGATTTTTCCCTTTTTTATACAATAAAGTTCTTTCGTAATTTTCATAAGATTGGTTTTATCCTGCAATTACCCCTATGAAAGCTCCCCGCCAAACAGCAATGCAAGAAATTAGCTTCCACCAAACCAGCGCGGGTGCGTTACGCGGTACACACAACACAGACTTATACAGAAATTGGCAAATTCAGCGTGGTCTATCGCGGCGGAAATTATTTCACAAATTCTGACGCATAGCGCACCACGCTGTTTTCGTGGAAACTATTAACTAATTCAATCACTTTTGAATGCATATCCTTCCGATCATTTTGGCGGGATTGTATTATATCAATCCTTTTTGCGGCTGACAACTTTTTCTTTGGCGGAAACTTTTTACAACAGAGTTGTTTTTGTGAGATTTCATATTTTTTTGCAGTTTTCAATTGACAAAATCAACTTAACATAACAATAAATGAATGCGTTTATTTTCTTGAAATGAAGACGATATTCACTGCCCTTTTATCACGACCATGTTTGAGAACATAATAACAGTAATAACCCTCTTGGTAACCTTTGTAACCTTAGCGTTCTTCGTAACCTGAGGTGTGTGTGTTTTGCGAACCTCTACCGTTTGCTGGAAGCTTTAGGATCATCGGGATGTTATTCGTTCATTCAATATTATAGTAATATGTACGTACTCGTATAAGAGACGAACCAAATCTGGAACTTTGAGCCCTTGCCGCCGCTCTTGCAGACGCTTTACATCTGAAAACTTCAGAGAACATATACAAGGGATTGTTCGAAACAGTCCTGCCAAATCACAAAACTATACGATTCTTTTCTAGGCATTTTTCGGGCCTATCCCCGACTTTTGCAAAATGCTTCCTTTAAAACATATAAAAAGATTTAAGCGAGAAACTCTATGTATTTTTTCACATTTTCCGCTGTATCTTTTTTTCTACTCCACGGATAGGAGCAAACGATAGCCTATGCACACCTTCACGACAGACTCTATCAATGGGAAAAGAGACCAAATCCCGAGATGCCCTCTGCAAGGCTGTAGCCCTGTCAATAAACGACAAGAACAACAAGAACAACGAGAACAAGATTTTCGAAAAAATGCGATTTTCAAACTCTTATATCTCCAGTGTTTTCCATCGTATCTTCTTGAAATTTTCTACACTTCGTAAGACGGCGCGAACGACAACCTTTACCGAATTTGAACACTCAGGACCAACCAGGGTCCGAGCTACAGAGGTCCGAAAACCCGTACTTGTTCCGTCGTGTAAACATAGTCTTAGTCGCTTCTCACTTTTGATTTGTTCAAATTTCTTCGTTTTTCTTTGGCGGGCGGGACGCTCCCGCGTCGCTAGATCATTGCGAAGGAAATTTTATGTAGTTTTCATTTCCCAGACCATTTCTCTGTATCTTATGCGGTTTTTGAAATATACATAATCGGTGAAAACTCAAAAAATCCCCTCCTCTCACTCCTTTTTTCAAGGTTGCGAACCCCCAATCGGTCAGGACTTTTTGCCTGTCATTTCAGGGTCATCGCCAACCATCCTGCAAAAATCCAGAGATTTTTTAATTTTGCCGCTCGATGGCAATATTTTGGGTTTTTTTCTTTGGCTATTATGGTGTCACATTGATCGGCCTCTGGTTTAGTTACATAGTCCGTTCTTGCTTATATATCTTAAGGTCTAGTTCAGCAACCAATTCTGATCCCAAATTGCATATTTCTTGAATGAGGCTACATTCTTAGTATCGGGTAGCTCTGAAAGGAACATGTTTGTGTGGAAAATATACGAGTACACATATGGTGCTCAGGCTGTTTAAGTACAATCACTGAGCCATTATCAGGTAAATCGTCTCTACGAACACAAACCTTTACCATCCATTTAACGGATGAATGAGTAACTACATTTGGGTACGCTTACTTAATTGAAATGAATTTAAACCTATGAGATTGCGCTTTAAAGCATTATGACATACACATACACATACACAATGCTTGTACTCATACTATACATATGTATATGTATTAGTACGTACGTACATATTATTGTGACGAAATTATGATGACTGCAGAATGTATACTGTACATATAGGAAGTGGGCATTTTCCAACAAATGGAAATGCATATGGGTCGCATGGATGCATAAGTCCATCCATCATTGGGTGAGGTTATAAAACGGAACAGTAGCCATTTAACTAACATTTTACGCAACATATAGTCTAAGAAAAATGGCATATTTGGTCGGCAAAAATCCTACATCGGAAATTTTTTTGGATTATGGTTGGGGATGGACCCCAGATTATGGCATTAAAAGTCCCAACCGATTGGGGCCAGCAACCTTAAAAAAAGGGGTAGGGGGTATTTTTCCACAACCGTAAAAAAAGGGGGAGGAGGGCGCATTTTTTCGTTTTTTGCGATTATTTCAAAAACGGTAAATAAAATAAATAACAGGCGCGACAATCCAACATTGGACTAAGGCCGCAGGATGTGTTAGTGGCATCCTATTTCCAAGATCTTATCTGCTTTTTTTTGTTGAGGTGATGAGATCAGCATCACGCTCAGCAGTGTTATTTATCCCCATAAATGGGTACTCGTTTAACATCTGAGTGAGATCATAGTCCGTCACAAGCTCGTGAGTTCGAAAAACACCATGGCTCACGGTGAGATTCGAACTCATGACCCTGTGCGCCGAAGTTGCGCGCACTAACCGCTAGACCAGCCAGACTACTCAAAAACGGTAAGAAGTACAGAAAAATGGTCTGAGGACGAAAGAAACTACATAATATCTTTGCAATGATATATAACACGTTAGACCGGAAAATAAATTAGAATATTTTCATGTTAGAACTTTTTGAAAAACTCCATAACTTTTGAAAGAATGATAGTTCAGTCGTAAAATTTTGTAGAAGTATTCACAATAAGTTTAAGATCATTTTAAGTTAAACAAAAGTCAGCTCATTCGGATAAAAACTAAGGGTACCTCCCATACAAAGTGAAACAAGAAAACTTTGTTCTACAGTTTATAAGATGAGTAGTAGGTAGAACAAACTCCTGAGGGGTCACTTTGTATGGGAGACCCCCTTAGTTTTTATCCTATGACTAGGACCTCCAATCGCAACAAACCAAAATTTAGCACTCTGCTCCAATTGTGGGGGGAGTTATGGCCGCCGTTTTGATAAATTCAAATGGGGGATAATGGGGGTCCTTGACTTATTGTGAATTCTTATACAAAATTTTACGGCTGAACTAGGATTCTTTCAAAAGTTATGGAGCTTTTAAAGAAAGGTCTAAAATTAAAATATTCGAATTTATTTTATAGTCTACGCCGAAATATTCAATTAAACTCATTGCAAAGATAATTTTATGTAGTTTTTTTCGTCCTCAGACCATTTTTCTGTATCTCTTACCGTTTTTGAAATAATCGCAAAAAAACTAAAAATGCGCCCCTCCCCCCCCCCTTTTTTTTTAAGGTTGCGGACTCCCAATTGGTTAGGACTTTTTATGCCATCATCTGGGGACCATCCCCAACCATAATCAAAAAAAAAATTCCGATGTAGGATTTTTGCCGTTCGATGGCCACATTGTGGTTCAATTTTCTTAGACTAATATTCCCTTTCCGTTTCTTATATTCCGCTGCACACAAGCGGGACAAACGAAACAGAAATGGGAACATGTTGTGTTAAAATGACGGTTCAATGACAGTTGTTACGTATGTATTATAACCTCACCCATTCACCAGTACCATTGTAACTTACAAGAAGATAGTGTTAACCGACCATAATATCAGCCATAAAAAAAGTTCAACTATTTCTGAAGCTATAGTTGAATTTTCTAATGCGATTGAACTCGATACTGGTTGAAATTAAATTTAATGGGTGAAAACCAGCACTGATGTGGAACGTGTGCAATGTGCATTGAGTATTATTTTTTTGTTCTGTTTTTATACTTTTTAGAAAATAGGTTAATGGCTAGCGGTAAGACTAAAATGATCCACAATTTTAAACAAGAATCTGCGATTTGTATGTTTATAATGTTCCTATTGAATGCTCTTTAGATAAATTTTTGATCTTTTCTAAAATCATGTTGATACTATCATCGGCGCTTAACGTATGACAACCCGTATAAAAATTAAAAATTGCATTGCCATGTGAGTATGCAATTATTTATAATGTAATACGGAAAAGGATATACATTTTTTCTGTAGACTGTAACATTCACCCTAAAACGTGCAATTTCGTGCAATATACCCTGACAAATTCAATTTCGTGCATTAACGTGCAATTGCACGAGAATCCGGGCTCTAATTATAACCAAACCTCACACAAATATGTTTTATCGAGATAACGAGACTTATGTGAAAACGGAAGAAAAAGAATGGGGAGGGGGGATAAAACGCAAGTCATAGGTACGTCGGGAAAAAAAACTATTAGCCCGAGGAGAGTAAAGAGTATCCAAATTTCGGCCGCGGACGAAACTTGCTTCGGTTTCGTTTTCTTTCAATTCTTTCGGGGGGGGGGGGGGGGGGGGGGGATGTTCATGGGCGGTCTGCATTACATCATTAGAAAAGGGATGTTTTGCCCACCCTGTATATTTTTGCATTTACTCAATGAAGTGTGTCATCCTAAAACTCATACTGCAAAAAATCTGCAGACTTGAGACACGATTATTAAAATGTATGCATAAACAAAATCCGTCATATAAAAAGACTTTTGAAACTAGTATTGAGCATTGTCGATTGATTGAAATTATTACTACTATACGAACAAAATGCAAAATAAAACTTTGAATGTTATGCAGATAAAGGCCATGACACTGTTTAACGCCTACGATGTTATTATAATTTTAAATTACATAAATTTGAAATAATTTTTTGGAATAAGAACAATACGATGTCTTTAGAGTTGCAATTATTGCAAAGCAAAAAGATGGTAGAAGAAAGAGATAATAAAAATGCAAATAACAAATTAAAATTACCAAAGACTCTCTCTCTCTAGTAACTTGCTGATGAAACATACAATTTATCTACGTGTGCAGCATTATAATCTCTATTTAAAAGAAAACTTCCGAAAGTCAAATCATCCGACACATTCAAACAGTAGGTGACAACATAAATTTGATTTTTTAAAACACTTACTTAAATTAATGCTCCATATATATACTGTAAAGTCGAAAATATCCTGTCTAGGACATGAAAAGTGTCTAGTCTTTTTGGGACACAATAAAGATTTTCAAATCCTTGAATCACTGTTCACTGTACGAGATGGAACTGAGAAAATAATCGAAAAAATAAATGTTTTTCATTTAAACTGGTAAAAGAAACAACCCAGAGAGAAGTTTATTTGGAATTCAAAAAATCCCAAATTCAGAAATTTGTGTTTAATACAATCATTCCATGCTTCTTTTCGTTATAGATAAACAAATGTAGGTATATTCACTTTTGCTTTTTCTATACACAAAATATTGCTTGGTAATTAAAATGGCACAACAAAAGAATAGATACATTTATTGTATATTAAAATGTTCGCTAATTAATTCAAACTTATTAATCTCGTCTTTGTAACGTTGGTGACTACACACGGTAATCATCAACGCACCATGCTCCACTAGGAGTTACGGTAATAAAGAGCGAATCTCGAAAGAAAGAGTTCGTATATTTTTAGATCATAGATAGTTAACTCATTAACTGGCATGAGCATTGAAATTTCACAGGTGGTTAGCAACATTAAAGAAGTTGAAAATACGAAATTCGCTTCAGGCTTACTACCGGTACAATCTTCTTAGTCTGCCGGACTATTTTAAGATATACATATAATGTTATTGAACTCCATCAGCAGTTATACATCATTCACCGAAAACATATTTCCAAAATTACAAATGAAGAACTTTATTATGTATTAGATACTTCCATCGGACCATATTGAGACCATTAGCCGCAGACATTGGGGAACCATGTCGGACCCAGTTTTTTTTATTCGGACAGTGGGTAAAACGAGTGAAACAAAAGCCGCATTTTGTATCTTATTCATAATAGGACGGGAAGAATATGACAAATAGGCCGAAAGCACCCCACAAACCAGGTGTGCAGTTATTAAACTTTGTTTTTGAAATGATTTTTCGCAAACCCCGATATGTTTAAGTACGTAAATATAAAAACACCGGATTTTTGGATTTGCAGGAAAATTAATTTTTATTAATATTAATTCGTATGCATTTCGGGTAGTTTTCCACCCATCCTCAGCAACACGATTGAAACATTTTTCTAAAGTAGTATGTGAAAAAGAGAGTAGCGGTATTTTAAAAATTATTAAATTTTATACGCATATGGCTTACACGGACACGAGTACATTGTATAAATAACAAAATTGTAAAAGGGACATTAAACGAAAAAATTAATTTTAAATATTGCACAAATTTTAAAGCGAAGTTTTTTGAAAGAGTCAAGAAAAGGTAAAAAAAAAAAAAAAAAAAATAAAATTAAGTTAACATATTAAAAACGCGAATACAAAAGGATAAATTAAATTTATAATAATATATCAATTCAAAAATAAAAATTAACAAATTAATAACTTTACTGTTTAAATATTTCGATTATGTACTATAACAAATAAATGGGAATAATAAAGAGCGTTTGTAAACTGGTTATCATTTATAATCTAAGGGAGACTTGTTCATATTTTTATAAGAGGTTGAAAAGTTCGGATTCAATAACGAACCCAGGAAATCAGCGTTCGCTTCCCATATCATTGAACAACAGCATCTACCCGTGTCAACCAGCGAAGTACGTTTGGTTAAATGGATAAACGACGATCGGAAGCTTGATGCGTACGAGAGTATTTCCATACACACGAACGCCCACGCATTAAATCTCGACAAAGGCAACATTGAATCCGAACTTTTCAACCTCTTATAAAAATATGAACAAGTCTCCCTTAGATTATAAATGATAACCAGTTTACAAACGCTCTTTATTATTCCCATTTATTTGTTATAGTACATAATCGAAATATTTAAACAGTAAAGTTATTAATTTGTTAATTTTTATTTTTGAATTGATATATTATTATAAATTTAATTTATCCTTTTGTATTCGCGTTTTTAATATGTTAACTTAATTTTATTTTTTTTTTTTTTTTTTTTACCTTTTCTTGACTCTTTCAAAAAACTTCGCTTTAAAATTTGTGCAATATTTAAAATTAATTTTTTCGTTTAATGTCCCTTTTACAATTTTGTTATTTATACAATGTACTCGTGTCCGTGTAAGCCATATGCGTATAAAATTTAATAATTTTTAAAATACCGCTACTCTCTTTTTCACATACTACTTTAGAAAAATGTTTCAATCGTGTTGCTGAGGATGGGTGGAAAACTACCCGAAATGCATACGAATTAATATTAATAAAAATTAATTTTCCTGCAAATCCAAAAATCCGGTGTTTTTATATTTACGTACTTAAACAGGTGTGCAGTTTTAAATTTGTGAAACTTAGAGAAATCATAGTTTAGCTTTTGGCGTTAATTTGTTTCTTTCGATTAGGTTCAAATGACAATTTATAAAGCTACATTGAGACTTTTCGCCAGAAAATCATGCCGTTTGTAACGTGAGAGCAAAGGCGTTAAACCGTTTTCTGTTAAATGATGAATCAATTCAATTACCGTGTCATTATTCTGAATGCAGCATTCCCAAACGCAAATATTTATCTTATTGGAACAATTTACATATGTGATAATTTTCCTATGGAAAACGTCTGAAAACTTCTGAAGCACTTGCCTTTAAATCAAACGTTTCACAATAGCAAATTTAGTCGACGAAAAAATGATTGCACTGGTGTGGCAAAAACATACATTTTGGGGGCATTTTATTTCCAAGTTAATACCTAATATCAGAGTCACATTCATTCATTAGAATACTTTTGGACTCTTCTCGCAACGCTTTTATTCAGCAAAACGAGTGCAAGAATAGTAGGTAAACAAGTCCGTATTTTATAAAATGGAAGGAGCCGCTTTTATGGTGAGGAAACTTTATAACTAAGCTCATATGTTTCTTCACATTTAGTGTGGAGAGAATGATAAAACACGCCTTCCATACCGTACATTTACTGAGCGTCCTATTACATTTTAAATAACAATAGGTTTATTCAAATTTACCGGCATAGTGTGAAAAAGGAAGAAGAATCGGACATTTTCAACTTCAACCACAACACGACCCGACAGATACACTTACGCTAAATTGATCAGACGTAGAAAATTTTGATTTGCCGTAAACCATTAAAAATTTACAGCAGTTGGTCATGATCATTATACTGATACCAACTCTCGTTTCGCTGAATAAAGTCGCAGGGAATTACCCCAAGGAGGACTAACAAAATAGTGAAATTGGAAGAGCCTGCAAATACGGAAAGACACATTAGGTGATTTCGCAGACTGATTCTGGTTTTCATCGAAAGAAACTTTCCAAATCGTCCCAGCCACTTGCTAAAAAAAAACTAAAATATTTAGATTATGTATTTCAAAATTACAATTGCAATTTTGTGTAGACTACTCAAGCGATTTTTTCCTTTAGAATTTCCTAGACCTGGGCATTAGTAGTCCGACTTGCTAAGACTCTCTAAAAATTATTGTAAGAAAAAAAAAACTTTTAAAAGAAACATACAACCACCTTACCTTGGTCGAAGTTTGAGTAATGTGTGATTTAAAAATAATCTGTTTTATGGTGAAGGGCTGTCTGCCGCATGTCAGTTGATGGAACCAAAAGGGACCACACCAAAAGTAGCTACATTCAAGGAAGCTTGTCCATAGACCAACCCCAAAACCGAAAAGCTCTATGACCGACATTTATTGTGTAGGTATGTCTGTATTTCTTTTTTTGCTGGAAATCATATCAGAAATCATTTTCGGTGCGTTTATGCGGTAAATATTTGGACACCCAGGAAATAAAATTAAACCTGGATGAGTCAATCAGATTAGGATTTGTTATGAAAGTTCACATAATGTAGAGCAGGTTATCAAAGCAAAAAAAAACACCGACTTAGTTGGTCTTGACATTGAATTAGAATAAAATATCTACATATCTGCCGGCCGATTCGCTTGCAAAATACAGAGCTAGATAGAGATGCTTTAAGTAAAGGGTGTTTTTTAAAGAATGATAGAACTTCAAATTGAAAAACAAAAACACACAAAATATTACATTTGAATCAATTTTTTTTTTCAGTATATACTATGACAAATTATAATGTTCAGACTCACGCCTGAAGAATGCTTCCAAAGTATCAAAATTTACTTCGAAAATCAGTCGTAGATTTGAGCAACTTATAGACGACTTTTTATGGTGAATCGTCCATCTGAGCAAGACATCCGTCGAATTGTGAATAGATTTCGTACCACGTACTCTCTAAATGATGCAATAACACCAACACGTAGAAGAAACCATCAAAAAAATCAACAATCATTAAAGTCAATGAAGGTCGTGCGATTTAACCCCTCTCGATTATCTCCTGTGGGGTTACGTTAAATCACAGGTTTATTCTGATAAACCTGCAACAATTGACGCCTTGGAGGCCAACATTGTTCGTGTTATTGGTGGCATACGGCCAGAAGTACTCGGAAAAAGTGGTCCAGGATTGGACGTCAAGAATGCGCTTCGTCATTAAAAACAAAAAAAATGACTAAAAGTTAATATTTTGGGTTTCTTATTTCAATTTGAAGCTCTATCATTCTTTAAAAAACACCCTGTATATAGCGTCGTTAACTTCTTTTAGACCATTTAGATATCTTGTTCGAGTGGGTTTCTCTGTGTCGGAAAATTCATTGAGAAAGTTGCATATTATAAATGTTAACATTCACAATCATGTAAGAGTTGTAGCTGAATACACTCACTCGTATTCGGATGTGATTTAAATCTGGACATGCATATTAAACTTTACAATTAAACAAAAGTGGGTCAGGAAGGAGTAATGACAACTACGTAGAGGACCGGTTGGGTTAACTCAATGGAAATATTGCATCAACATATTTTAGATTTATTATACAAACATGCAAAAAGATCGTAAATTAACATGTAGTACTTGGTATATGTAAGAATAGAAACGCAGACATACATTAAAAACGCTGAAATAAGAAGATTAAATAGGTTTATTGGTAATTTAAAATGTTGCTATATCCAATACTTTCATTAATTGCATCTTCTCACATTTCAAAGTGTTCCAGATGTAGATAATTAAGAAAGTTGAAAGATATCGGGTTATTTCCGTTAATTTGAACTAAATCAGTTAACACTAATTTATTATCTATCTATATCCCAGCCTCGTTATCTCTCATTCTAGTCTGCTTGTTTTTTAGATTTGGTGGATTTCGTCGATACGTTTTCTTCGTATCGCGGGTAAATCTGACTCGAAAAAAACGATCGCGTGTAACATCCCGGATAAGACCAAACATACGACATTTGACAGTTTATGCGCATCTTTGACTCACCTTCGTCGGCTTATTTTTTAGATCTGGTGGATATTATCACAAAAGATGATTATTTCTTTGCAAAATCTTTTCTCGTGATGAGACAAACTCTCACATTTGGTTTGAAAAGACAAATTCCCTCATATTTCCCCTATTCGTCCGCCATCTACATTTGATTCATCTAAGTTCTATCCCGTGTAGGTTAGTTGCACGCGTGAACTTTACCTGGGTAAGTGTCATTTTTTTTATATGAAGCTCCACCCAAACCTGCACGAGATAAACACAATAAAACGTACCTAACGATTAATCTGCAAAATCTGAATACAACAATAACAAACATTTGCAGGTTTATTTGAATTGTTACTTTTTTTAGTCACTCAAACTTAGAAAAACTAAATTTCCTAAAATATTCCCCTAAACTCTATCTCGCGCAGGATAGTGGCACGTGTGAAAATAAAATAAGTAAGTGTATTTTTTTCTATGGAGTTCGTTACTCAAAACTACTCGAGATTATCAACAAAATGTAACTGGCATTTTTTAATGAATGTTCAATGTTCAAAGTTTTTAGTAAAAAAATTAAACATTTTTGATGGCATATAAACTTATACTTCCACGTTACTAGACTAACGGTTGCACTTAAAACATGTACAGTACAGCAAAGTTCTGGCGGCATAGAACTCGAAAAAATTAACTCTAGAACTAAACTGGGATTTTTCTATAAGGAACAGTGCATTTTAATAAGATGCCTTTTAGCATTTCTTTTACTATTAAGAAAAAGTCCGAGGAAAACGAATAAAATTTTCAATTAAATTAGCAACTAAATTTATTATTGTTTTCAAATTCTACTGAACGGAATAACTTCTATTATCCAGCATAGATATTGTTCGCTGGAGATAGATAGATTTGTGTAAGAATGAGCCATCTGCATTGTATAACAAAAAAGGCAAATCATTTTACAATTCGCTTTTTTGTAGCATTATGTTATATGTGTAGGTACTGTTCAATTAGACAAGCCAAAGGACTAAGGGTCTGTGGCGGCTTTAACACTGTGTGACCGTTTTCTACTGACATTGCCACCATATCTGGCATCCGAAAATCATAGACGTAAACGGTGTGGAATGCTGTGGGCGCATGTGACTCATAGGCATGTTGTTGAACGCCGGATGGCATAGATCGTGCATACAGAAATTACTGTATTCTATACTTCAAATGCAATTTAAGCCCGTTTCAATCACTGAGATGGAAGCAGAATAAAATAAATTGGACGTCGTCTTTGATATTCATTTTTATCTACGGGAAAAAAAGGTAAATAGGACATCGTGCTTTTACTTTTTGGGACATTTTCACTCAATATTTTTTCTATACGCAATATGGATGATAAGTCTCAGTTACTTAACATTCTAAAAAGTTGAGAAATGCGTTTTAGATTAGTATCTTTGTCATATCATGGCTTTGCAAACACAAAACAGGTTATTATGAGAGACTCTGAACTTAACCTTTTATACGCGTAAGATCGAGATACCTGGTTATGTGCGGAAACGCATTTAGGTATAGTTTTTGAAGGGGGGAGGGGTGTGAAAAATTAACGGATATCGAATGTCCTCGACGTCTCCTTTCGTATTATATCGCACATGCCCGTTCCGTGTGACGGATATTTTTATGTCCTTTTTGGTTCGTTTTTCAAATAAAAATTAATTGTTAACCTAGCTCAATACTTAGCACCCAAAAGATTATAAAACAAAAAAATGGCCTTTGATTATTTTTTCTATCGGAAATTCTAAGAGAATTCTACTATTTAAAATTCTGTATAAAAGTCTACTTTTTATAACTTGGTAATAAATGATAACGGTAAAATAATGAGGTTATATCATTATTTAAATTATATGCAATAACTTATAAATCTTAAATTTACTAAAAACTTTGTATTCGATACTAAATTTTTTGTTTTCATACCGCTCCCTACCTCAACTCATGCAGACTTATATGATTTGCGGTATTGATTTTTACTTCTAACTCAGTGAGTGAGACGTGTTGAAAATTTGGTTAAATTCGCTTTAGCGGTTGAAAAAATATTCATAAACACACAAAATTTCAATTTCACATTGGATTTTGATGATTTGATGGCGAACTTCAAGATCGATTTTCGGACCCATTTTTTGAATTTTGGCAACTGCGGTTTTCACCATCGGGAAGAGCACACTTTTTCCTGTGGAAATCACCAAAAAAATGAAAATCGAAATTTTTACACGATATCCCCTTTTAACTTTCCCGGTCACATATGTGTTTTCAGTGTATTTTAAAATTTCAAATTTTCAACTTTATGTGAGTATAATTATAATTGGGTCCATAAAGAATTACTTTTGGGGTAGTGCTTTTATTTTAACCGTTCCTACATATGTTTTAGAGAACTCGATAAAGGCACTCTTCTTCGTATGTGAGTTTTGATTAAGATGGGTCCATGAAGAAATGGCTTTTTAGAAAAAGGGTAGGTTTTTCATGACAGCCGCATGATCAGTGGCGGCTCGCCCATATGTGCACAAGTGCACGTGCACCCCCTGACAAAAAAATCGTAAGGGCACGTATTTCACCGATTTCTTCAAATCGAAAATGCGTATCCCAAATCGCACATCCAGCCCGCAACACGGCCTTATTCTATTTATACCAAGATACACATTCTACCTACTGAATCTATATGCCCATCTTATATCTATGTATGAATGTACACTATGCCGACTGCTCACTGCACATACGACATGGTCACGACACTGCGAGCAACAACCTGCAATCACGATGGGTGCACAATCTGGAAAGAGGAGCACACGCTCAAATTTTGGATATCTCAGCGGTTTCCGGGGAAAAGGGGGTAGTGCAAAATTTACACTAGAGCTTGTGCACAAAGAGGTTGTGCACAGCGTCTTGTAAATTGTATGAACTGAATTCTAAAAGCAGAGAGATTGTGTCGCATGCTCGCCTCCGTTTGTTCTGTTGAAATCGCGATGAATGAAATTGCAATGGTCGATTTTTTTAAAGCAAATCTTAAAAATCTTCTAATAGAAAATAAGATTAAAATAAAAAATCTGCGGAAGAACTACACCCTTGATTTCTTTAGTGCAAGAGTGCAAGCGACGGAAAATAAGAATTTCGGCGTGAAATTAAAGCGGCAATTTAAGCGGAAAACACGTAGATTTATGGGAATATGTGGAATGTATGGATTTTCGTTCTGTCCAATGAGCTTGTCCACAGGCCGATTTGGATTTTGACAGAATGAAAATTTAATAAAATCCATGGACTTCCCATGTGTGTGTTTTCCCTGTTTGTTGTGCGGGAGTGAAAACGAACATTCCAGCTAACAAAAGTCGGAAATAGTCTGCGGAAGAATAATATGTAATTTAAAAACAGTATTTTTTTTAAATGCAAACTATGAAAAATTTAGCTACATCACTATTCTTGCCATATAATCAATAAATTTCTATGTTTCCCTGTGAACCCACGGTATTTTCCACCACGAGCCGCCACTGCGCATGATTCAATGTTTGCTGTTTTGGTAAAAGCATTGATCCATAAAAAAATGGTTTTACTTAGAATAACATATTTTGCGAGTTGGCAGCAATGACCTGAAAGCGTACACTGAAAGATAAAGGTACCCTGAAGCAATGAAATTGTTCATTAAAGTAATGAATATTTAACCGATATCCCACCGAAGACGGCTTTTATCAGCCTATAATGAATCTGATTTTATCAAAACAACGAACAAAAATTTCATTAAAATTATGAACTAATTCATAAAATTAACAACTTGTTCATTGACATAATTCTTGAGTTCATCAATAAAAAAAACTGGGGCAGGCCGGCATCAAGCTTTATAAGTGTTGACGACATATATTTTACCTCTGCTCTGAAAAGTCATTAAAGATTACCTACCTACCTACCTACAGTGGGAATCGATCCCGGGACCCTATGATTTGAAGACAGACGCCCTACCTACTACACCACGCAGACTATACGAGATGAAGGTTTATAAAATATACTTAAAGTGATAGTGACATCAATATGTAGGTACTTATGATCAATGTCATGTAATTAATGAGCAATAACATCAAATTTTGTTTTATTTACTTACTATCGCGGCTAATGTATGGGTTCATAGCCGGAATGTACAATGCATAAGATTCTACTGGAAGTTCATTGTGTTCATGATCGCTTTACATTAAGTTAAAATTTTGTTTTCGTTATACGAACGACCGGTGTTTCGTAAAATAGATGAACTCTGTATTATTTTAAGGAAGAGAAGGTTTATTTACTATGAACGAATTTATCATGGTAATGAAAAAAAGTCTATACTCCTAGTTCATTAATATTATGATGTATTTTTTTTCTCAGTGTACCCTTCCTTATTAGAGTCTAAAACATCTATAATATTAAGGATCCTACATCCAAATATCAGCATCATCCTTACAATAGAATTGAATATGTATGTTAAAAATATCCCATGGCAGCTTGATGATTCTATCATGGTAATTTTCCTTTTTTTCGTTTCTAGGTTTTATTTATTTATGTGAGTTTTGGCTGGGATTGATCTTTGAAGGATTTTTTTCGTTTTTGTAGGTTGTTATCTAATAAAGATATACACTTGAATGAGGTTTGATCAACATTGGTCCACAAATAAAAAAGTTTTTCAAAGAAAGACCTACTTTTTGACGTAGATTTTATAGCATGGTAGCTATGACCTAGAACACTTACCAAACCTCTTTGTAGCCTAAGACCACTCCGCAATGACAAAGATTGTACATACCAAATTTCAGCCAAATCAGTGCAGTGGGTTAGGAGAAAATGGATTACGAACCCAATCACAGTTAAATTTTATACAGGGTGTCAATTCATGTTGGAGTAGATTTTAATGGTAGGTAGTGTGTCTCATTTGGGGAAAATTAATGTACAACGGGACCCCTCAATTTTTAACCGTTACAATGTAATCTTTTGTAAATTGTGTCAAAATGGCCGACTAAATCACACACCACCAAACATTTTATCCGAGATATGACTTCACTTTCTGAAACTACATAAAATTTCCAATAAAACGACACTTCGTCCGTTACGAAATTGATCGTATCTTCTGAGATACACCCGTTCAGATTTAAAAGAAATTTTAAAATTTCATCAAAAATGCAAATGATTAAATCGTAGACGTAACCGTAACGACTCATCTTGCTTTAAGTAATAGTGGTTACTAAGAATATTACCACATTGAAAAAATATATGAAAATAAGGTTCAGCATTTATTCATAAAATACATCCGCTGAGTGATCATGCCATGTCAAACGTCTCTACCAATACAAACCTTTAGAAACCCCTTTGGTCCTTACCCAAGCGTAACGATTTTTTCAGTTTCAAATGGCGTTACAAACCAAAATATGGCGTAACTATGTATATAAAAATAAATAAATAACAGGCGCGACAATCCAGCATTGGACTAAGGCCGCAGGATTTCCAAGATCTTATCTGCTTTTTGTTGAGGTAATGAGATCAGTATCACGCTCAGCAGTCTTATTTATCCCCATAAATAGGTACTCGTTTAACATCTGAGTGAGATCATAGTCCGTCACAAGCTCGTGGGCTCGAAAAACACCATGATCCACGGTGAGATTCGAACTCATGACCCTGTGCACTGAAGGTGCGCGCACTAACCAGGCTACAACTATGTATGTAAAGTAAACAGAAATTCAATTCAATATTCTACTGTAAAAGCTTTCGGAAAATTGTGTGCAAGACGTCTTCACGATAAGACTAACTACTAGATAAGATTAATAATCGGAATCTGGCTGATGAAGTGGTTAGTGCACTCATTTTTGATGTACAGGGTCGTGGTTCGAGGGTCACCCTGAGAATGTATACAGTTTATGGTGTCTTAGGAGCTCAAATATTCATGGTACTATGTATATTTTAATCATTACCTTTACCGGAAAATGGATCTAATTGATCTTGAAATACGTAATTGTATAAAAATCTATGCGCTATAATTAGTTATTCTTCATGTCTGAATGCCTGCTCTGGTGATCATCTAGTAACGTGATTTGTTACGTGAAAAGAAAATGCTATAATGAAATCCTGTTCTAATAATCACATCATTGCAACGAGTATTTATTTGTCTTGTGATAATCTACTTTTTGTAAACATTCAGTCTCTTAGCTATAAAGAGTTTACATCAATGAGTCTTCAGAATGTAGTATAGATACTGACTGTTTGATTCGAAATTACTACAAAGCGGACGTTGTATTGACTCAGTGCCAAGAGTGTTTATAAACAAACTAATGGAAATATTTTTACCCATGTGCGTAAAATTAACCTTGTACCTCGGGCACTTAAACTTCATATAGTACATAATGTGTATCTAACTCGAAAAGTTTTATGTATTTTCAAAAGAAAATCATTATTAGGTAGAAGTTCTACATTTATAAATATTTGATGGTGCTACCATACAAACGTAAGGATGTATTATATGATTAATATGTATAAAATACAAACATTTAATGATCTTCATCTTCACCACTAAATTCGTTGACGAGGTATAAAGTGAGAAAAATGTAATCGGATCAATTGTCTTAAGCTATACAAACTATGTATGTATGTATTTAAATTCCTTTACTTTTGTTTGAACTAAATGCTGTTATACCTGGAAAAAAAGAACACATTTTTTTTATTATTTATTCAGTTAGATACAAAATAAAATAAATGTTTAATAAGATATAAAATAACGAGACCGAGGCTAATTTCGGGCGCGGCCGAAATTTGAATACCCTTCACTCTCCTCGGGCTAAAAGTTTTTTGGGGCAAACCTATGACTTGTATTTAATCCTTCCCCATTCTTTTCCTTCTGTTTTCGCATAATATTTGATATTGACAAATTCTGTGGCGTCGGTATATATGTATCAGAAAACTTTATTGGGGGGATGCGGGAGCATGGCCCCATAGTACGATTCCATTTGTTTAACTTTTTTTTTGTTTTGATAAAGACGCATATAGGTTTTTTTAAATTGGTGTAGAAAAAATGTTTCTTAGAAGATCCAAAATGGGGAGGTTGGGCTTGTATGGTAGCACCATGACTCCATAGTCCGATTATTTATGGCATCAATTGAAGTGCACTTTTACGAGTTTTGGTTGAAAGTGGTGCACAAATAAAAAAGTTGTTCAATTTAGGGGGTTGGCTTTGTATGATAGCCCCATGACGCCATCGTTCGATTCCACTCATTTTTACACATGTTTTGTGGCATCAAATGAAATGCACTTTTATGAGGTTTGATTGAAATTGGTGGACAAATAAAAAAGTTTTTCTTAGAAAAACTCACTTTGGGGGTTCGGTTTGTATGACAGCCCCATGACCCCACAGTCTGATTCCATTTCTTCTTACATATATTTTGTGGCATCAATAGAAACACATTTGTGTGAAATTTGGTTCAAATTGGTGCACAAATGAAAAAGTTTTTCTTAGAAGAACATAATTTGGGGGGTTAGGTTTGTATGGCAGCCCCATGACCCCATTGTCCGATTTGATCCATTCTTACATATGTTTTGTGTTATCAATAGAAAAACATTTGTGTGAAATTTCGTTGAAATTAGTAAACACATGAAAAAGTTTTTCTTAGAAAAACCAAATTGGGGGGGTTAGGTTTGTATGGCAGCCCCATGACCCCACGGTCTGATTTTAGCGATTCAAACATACAAACTGCCTGCAATAATAAGAAACATGTGTGCAAAATTTCAGCTCGATAGCTTTTAAACTGGCCGAGTAAAACGCGTAGCAACAGACGGACAGACGGACAGACGGACAGACAGACAGACGGACATCGCCCAATCGACTCAGCTCGTCATGCTGATCATATATATACATATTTTATATGGTCGGAGATGCTTCCTTCAATGCGTTACAAACTTCATGACAAAGTTAATATACCCTTTACTCTACGAGTGAAGGGTATAAAAATAAAAAATTTAATAATTTATGAAAGAAATCAATATACATAAATGTAAACGAGACGGAGTTCTAATTATTGTTCTATTCCCACGCATAATATACCTACTCATGTACAAAACTAGAAGACACGCAAAATCCAAAATATGTATTCAATTTCAAGTTTTCTGTAGGGGAGGAAGAAGTAGATGGGTCGGATCTGACACTAAAAAACATACATTAGAAAGAATTAAATCATGGAGATGTCATTTTGTATGGTTGCCATACTTATGCATGTCATCAAGGGCAAAGTCGTGTTTATTGTTTTCAACTGCTGCATATTTCCGGCATTATTCCCAATCCGATGCAATCCAACTTCTCAAAAACAAACTTTATGGAATACAGTTAAAGACGGATAAGTGCAACACGCTTAAGTGCAAAACTCAGATAAGTGCTATATTTCAAAACGGATAGTGTAGTGAGCTATGAGTAGAATTTGACGAATTTAGGCGATCCGATATTTAATAATTCAAATCGATACATAGAAGAAGCGAAACCAAATCCAGTAAGTAACCGATTTTTGTCTTCAATTATAAATCTGAGTTTCATAAATTCTTTGCTGATGGAGCCACTTAGGGTTGAGATTTTTGTGAAATAAATGGATTGAGTTTAATCACAGCTTGCTCTTGCATAAATTGGGAATTTTCATTGAAACTTTAGTTTTTATTTCAACTTTTCTTTTCAAATCTACAAAGTTAAAAAATCACATGAAATTCGTTAATACCACTATAGTTTCCAATCATCATCTGGAAACTTTGTCCGGAAAACTGATGAGTGCAAAACAAATTGTGCATTATCGATGTGTTTTACTGTATATGTACAGAATTTACATATTTAATACTTGTCACTCATATTAATTTATTTAAAATAGACATGACATCTCAATATCTCTTACTATTTATGACACGATTTACATTTATAAAAACGTACCATACATACATACATATGTACATATGGATGTACATGCCATATCAAACAATCGGCTGTCAATTATTTTACCAATTCGGTAGCAGAACGTCAATTTTGCTGCTTTTCAAGTATGTACTACGTTAAGCAAGAACACAATGTTGATTTTTATAATTCATACTTCCCTGGAAGTATGTATGTATTGTGTTAATTTCAACAAATATTTTCTTTTCGTCATGGTGAGAAAAAGAATACTACTTGCGCCATTCGAATAAAAGAATTTTGGCTCAGTTGCCAATTCACGAAAATATTGAAATAATGTGCAAATTTATTTTAGGACTTTGTCATCTTTGCACGGCTATACACATCGCTGCTGTGTTGTCACAGAAAACAAAACAGCACGATGCGACTATCGTGCAAAAAAATATTACATACATACATATATGTATAAGCAAATCATCATCTGAGTTACGAAACACGTAGCGCGGTGCCTAAATAAATCTGGGACAGAAACTTGACATTGAAATAAAAGAAATTATTATTTGAGTCTCTGTTTTTTTTTTATTTTCTTCATTCATATCATAGGAATATGATGAAAGGTGTATTGCCGAAGATTTAAGCATATTATAAAGCCCTATCTTAAACCTTACTTTTATGATAATGGCGGAAATTAAAATGCTGCTTCATAAGCGATGAAATTATTAAAGCGAACGACAGAAGTTCTGAAAGGGGAAAATAGTTTCTGCTTTGTTAAATAATATTAAAAGATTAGGTACACTGCGCGACAAACGCTGCAAGGTACAGTATCAATTTATTTTGAAAATGCCAAAGCGCCATATTTTGAGGGAAATAATTTGATTAATACGGTTTTTTAGTATTCACCCTTATGCGTGAACTTGCAGATAGCTTTAATTTAACGGAAATATTACCTACCCACGTTAAATTGGGTTAGCTACGATATTTCAATATTTATATTCCCGCTTTTCAAAATCCCGCCTGATCAAAATTACGCTTAGTTAAGGTGCGTGTTCGTAGAGACAATTCATGTGATGATCGCTTAGCGATCATAGTTTTGCATCCAATTTAAGCATTTTTTTAATGGTTCTACTTTCCTAGTATCGACTAAGGACTAAAGGAACATGTCTGTATAGAAAATATACCCATATAGTGCTCAAAACCGGTGGTTTAACTACGATCGCTGAGCGATGATCCCATGAGTCGTTTCTATGAACACAAACCTTTAGCAATTTGGAAATCCAAAGTCTCGCCCCGTTCATTCTAAGTGCTGTCAATATGTCGCTTTTTATATCCTTCGCTCGTAGAGTGAAAGGATATATTAAATTAACTTTGTCATGCAAAACCATAATTTGCAGTCCTCCTGATGACTTAATCCAAGATTTGATTTCAGTTTCAGAAACTACATAAAATTTCAGAAAAACTGAAGTTTTTCCTGTTGCCAACATTATCGCCACTTTCAAGACAGAGTTACCTAATCTTATTAGATATTTTAAAATAGATTTTTCATAAAAATTGAAACAGTAATTTCATAACGGTGCTTTATATGTAGAACTCTGCAAAGTTGACAAAAGTTGCTTCAACATATTGGCTTTCCAACGATATATCATTTTTCATATTCACATTGCGGGATTTTGGAATTATACATATTGGATGTAAAGAACAAGGTAATCACTTTCTTATCGGATTATTCAATCTGAAATTTTATTCATTTATTTTTTATATTTTACTATCGCAATTTTGAAAATTTGTTAAAAAAAAAATGAAAATGAAGTTTTGAATATGAGAAAGAACCAATAAACTAAAAATATTAACTAAGGATTGACAGTAGCAGTCAAAACAAAAATCAAGTGTCAATTTCTACTCGCGACTTTCAAAGTGAAATTCTCTTGAAATATATTGTTGTATAGCGCGATTTTAGACTCGATTGACTCTCTTTGGTCTATCCTAATACATTACGTGAAGATTATGTAATTTGTGCGCGCGCAACTTTTCTCATCTGATCTTATATCACTTTCTTTGTGTTCTCTTACTTTTCTCATCTGATCTTATATCACTTTCTTTGTGTTCTCTTGGAGCGAATTCGCCGAAAAATTCCATTTCTCCGCATACGTTCACTGGGTGGATTCAAGTAGTAAATATCATCATGCCTCTCGTACCACTGAATATATGCTCGGTTTGCAACAATAATCTGAAATCGAATGTCGATAAAGTGTCCTGCGAGATGTGTAGACGCCCGCAACATTTATTTTGTGCTGGAGTCTCTAGAACGGAGTCCGCTTTGATTAAAGATAAAAAGCAATTTTTCATATGTAACTGCTGCGCAAAGAAGGAAGATGATTCATCCAAGCTTCGCGAACTAATGAATAAATTATCTGAGGAAGTTGAGTTGCTCAAACAACAACTGTCGGTTTCGAACACCGCCAAAACGGGATTGAATATGGAAGACATTTTCTTCGAAATTGAAGATCGGAAACGCCGGTCGGATAATGTAATCCTACGCGGGCCACCCGAAGATGAATCTACTAGCGACAAGGTCAAAACAATGGAGTTATTGAACACCATCGTCTATCCGAACACTCTTACCCTCGAAGAAATAAAAGTGTTTCGTCTCGGTAAACCTGAAACAGGGAAAGTACGGCCACTGAAAATAATAACACCGAGCCGTGATATAGCTGTGAATACTATCTAAGAAACGGCTTCACAAACACACAGTCAAATAACTAAAAACACTTTCGCTATATTATCAAAACTTCAGATGTGTATCAACAATACTCGATGTACTTCGTCAAAATATTTTATTGTCAAATTTCGATATCATCGTTTTTACCGAGACGTTGTTAAAACTTGTACACAACACAAATGAACTCGGCCTGAATAATTACAATATTTATCGAGGCGATAGGGATTTGTTTACTTCTGACAAAACAAGAGGTGGAGGTGTACTGATCGCAGTTAAACAATCGCTAAGATCGAAACTAATCAAGTGTCAGAATACTGACATAGAACAACTTTTCGTCTACCTACAGCTGGGTTCATCGAAAATCATAATTTTAACTGTGTACCTCTCCCCTGATGTTGGTAGTGACTCTTAAGCCCACACCGACCGGAGTGTGGCACACACCGCACAAAAGACCGGTTCTAAGAATGATACCTTGGAGTCGCCCAACCACTTGCTGCACTGCTGCCGCACGATTTTTTGTATCAATCTTTTCTGCGGTGTTTGCCACACTCCGGTCGGTGTGGGGCCGGCTTTATGTGGAGCATACTTGAATGTTGGGTTTCCATCTTAGATTCTTGTCCAGGATAACACCAAGAAATTTTGCCTTGTCAGCAATCACAAGTTGGGAATCCCCTAGCAAAGGGGGGTTAATAATAGGAATCGTTCGCTTTCTTGTAAAAAGAACAACCTCCGTTTTGGCTGGATTGATTCCAACCCCACTGAGACTTGCCCACTCAGCTAAAATAGATAACGCGTTCTCCAATAACCCACTAAGGGTTTCAGGAAATTTACCTCTAACGGCGATAGAAACATCATCAGCATAGGCAGTGACTTTGCATCCAATCCTTTCTAGATTCAAAAGCAATTGATTAATCGCTACATTCCAGAGTAAAGGAGATAAAATTCATCCTTGTGGTGTGCCCCTACATACAAACCTAGATACGGACGCAGAACCTAAAGTGCTGCGTATGCGTCTGGAAGTAAGAAGCTTCTTTACGAGGGTACAAATTGGACCCTCAACATGTAAACCCAGAAGAACATCTGTGATTGCCTTGCGTTTGATAAAGTTGAAAGCGCCTTCAATATCTAAGAATGCGACCATCGTGTACTCCTTATGATGAAGTGATTTTTCAATATAACATACCGACGAATGTAAAGCTGTATCAACTGACTTCCCTTTCCAATATGCATGTTGTGACATACATAGATAATAGGTTAGGTGAGATAAACGTTCGTAGATGAGTGTCGATTAGTCGCTCCAACAATTTCAGCATAGTTGACGAGAGGCTAAAGGGGCGCAGGTCTTTAGGACTAGCATGTGAACTTCTGCCAGTTTTCGGAATAAACGTTAATCTCACATCTCTCCAGATACGAGGAATATAAACCAAATTTAGGCAAGCTGTTAGTATGCCCTCTATCCATGGGTAGGTGATGTCTACACAGTGTTGCAGGTCCGCAGGGATGATGCCATCAGGTCCAGCCGATTTAAAGGGCTCAAAACTAGATATTGCCCAGATAATCTTCTCACGGTCGAGTATAGATGTATCACAAGACTCTGTGCGACCTATCCGGAGGTCAGATGAGTCAATAGCTGAGCTTCCCGGAAAATGCGTATCAAACAGACACTCAATGGTTTCGATACTTGATGACGTCCATGATCCGTCCTCATTTTGAAGAAAGCTTGGCACGGATGGGTTCGACGCCAAGACTTTCCTAAATCTAGATGTCTCTGAAGACCCTTCTATGTTTTTACAAAAACTTCTCCATGCGTTGCGCTTTGCTCCTCTTAACTCTTTCTTGGAAGACTTTAAATGTTCGTTATAGAAGTACCAATCGGATTCAAGTCTCGACAACTTAGCTTTGTTGAAGCTTCTCCTACACGTAACCCTTAACTCGGAGATCTTAGGGGTCCACCAAGAAGGTTTTTTCTTACCTCGAAACGCATTAACAGGACATGATTGAGCGGTCGCAGCCCTGATAGCTTCCGTGAAAAGGTCAACCATGTTATCCAACTCCTGTCCATTGTTTGGCATGTCCGGTAGTGAAGGTAACTCCGCAAGGAGAACCTCTTCAAATCTAGACCAATCTGTTCTTCTACGATTGACAGTAGGCGGATTCACAATAGGGCGCTCCGCCAGACTGAACTGTAAATATCGGTGATCCGAGAAGGAGTGTTCCGCAGATACTCTCCAGTCTTTGATCAAATGAATCGTATCCTCTGATAATAGAGTGATATCCAAAACCTCTTCTCTGTTTTTTGTGATGAAAGTAGGCTCAAGGCCCACATTGCAAATAAGGAGATCGGTACCCAGAAGGTATTCTAGAAGTAATTCACCCCGTTCGTTTGTATCTGAGCTGCCCCAGACTACATGATGCGCATTAGAGTCGCATCCGACGATGACACTTATATCTGAAACCTTTGCTGCCGCAATGGCTTTCTTTAAATTAGGAGGAGGTATAGTATCATCATAGGGCATGTATACTGAAGCGGCCCAATAGATCCTTATCACTATGATTAGGTAACAAGAAAGCCTTGACGGTTTTCCTTACAAAGACGCAGGAACGCGGTTTGCCCTGTCCTCTAACGTAAAACATGGTGAAATCAGAAGACCCCAGACCCTTGACCAATTCATGGGCAACCCAGGGTTCCTGAATAAGAACGACATCGTCATTACTGTGAGACAAACGATAGAGAACGGCAGCTGACGCTGCCTTTGAATGGTGAAGATTAATTTGTAGGAACCTCACCATTATGTCTTCTCCATCACCATAACGTTCTCCTCCTCATCCGTTTGGGATTCACCGGAGTCGGTCAGTAACGACGCATGAGACGCCGTATCTAGGGCAACTAACTCTGAGCAGAGTAAGAGGCTGTCGTCCTCAACAATCTCAACTGCAGACCTAGCAGCTTCGACAGACTGGCAATCAGTTACGGAGACTATACGATCTGCATGCTCAGCACGTTCAGAGACGGGCTTATAAGCTTTTTTTTTATGTCTCCCTTATAAACTCTGAGCTTTAACCTAACAAACCCAAAGCTAATGACTCCATCTGATTTGGTTAGCGGAGCTAACGATGGTGAATTTAGCAACATAATCGCACACCTGTGAATATTTACCGGTTCTTTCAACTTGACGATTCGCCAATCATCAGTTGGAATGGAAGGGTTGCAAGTACGAATTATTTGCAATATGTGATCGGTTACTGAAGATGGGAGGCTCACACCGATCGTCCTTTGCGACCACCTCCAATCTAGCGCCAGGCCACAGTTCCCCAGCCTTGCCGATAGTGAATTTGAACATAGAAACCGATCTCAGGTCGGCGAACTTCATCAGTTTCACACGACTTTGAAACCAGCCTCCATCTTCACACACTGGAGGCGGACCAGGGAAAGCCTCCATGGCGAGCTGAAAATTATTAATGATACTGCCTTCAACCAAAACCCATTTATCAACCGACATGCCACCATCGGCGTCACTGCGGTCGATAATAGCTACTTCGATCCAGCTTCTTGCGGCATCCGCGTATGAAGAAGCCGAATTGTTTGATTTAGCGACTTTATGTCGCTTCTGTCCCTCCGCCTGATCTTCCAACGACCGTTGCCGTTTGGTACCCTGCTTATCGACAGGAAAATCAGCGATGACACCAAGAGCCCACTTGAGCGACTCCCTCTTCCTATCGGTCCTTTGCGACTCCTCGAATTTTGAGATAAAGTGGCGGACACAAAAGGCATTGTTCGTCATACGCGAATGAGCTTTTGATGGGGCGATGCGCTTACGAGCTCCATCCTGTACACTCGGTCCCGGTTTGACACCAGCACCAGTGTTGGATGTAGCACCTAGAGGGGAAGATCTTGACGAGTCTTCCTGCGTGCGGCGAGCACCCGTTGAGTCATTACTCTTGTGAGAGGTAATATCCTCCCGGGAACTCGCTTTAGATTCGGAAACCCTTGACGGGACTTCCTGACTGACAACGCTGCCAGCGGTTGAGGCTCTTAACGAGACCTCCTGACAGGCTGCAGTCCATTTAAATTCGGTATTCGATGTCATTGCAACGACCTTGCGAATACAGTGAAGTTTAAAAGGAAAGGTGGAAAAAGAAAAGAAAATAGAAAAAACTGGGTCTGTGTATTGTTGACAATGACACCCCTGCCCAGTTTACCTGTCGTTGCGGTCTACAACAGAAAAAGAGGCTGCCAAACTTCAGACAAAGCCACGCAGAGCCGCAAAGGGGATCCGCTTACACTAACGTCGTTCAGCTGATGACTCAATACAGCGATGACGACACAGGACACTGCTCGGTGTACCACACAGCCGCGCACACACTGCCGGCGAGCCGCGTTGCAGAAAACACTATTTTATATGTGTATGTATGACCGGCCATAAACTTCATCAACGCTCACGAGCTTAACGGGCGAACGCACGAGGGAGGTTCACGCGCGCCAACCAATTGTATGTATACGTGTATACTGGCCCCGAGTTCACCAACACTAACGAACTTAATGGAAGGAGCCCGTGAAGAAAGAATGCGAAAGAATGGAAAATGCACTAAAGAACTAATATTAGAATTTTAATAAAACGAATAGAAGTTAAAAAACTATAAAAGAAGCACTAGCGGAATACACAGGCGTGTCGCATGTATACAGGGTGTCCGGAAACTGCCGCATAAACGCACCGGATTGTGATTCCTCACGTGATTTCCAGCAAAAAAGTTGTACGGAACATACCCCCTCAGCTTAACCCTTTAGCTGCCACAGGCATTTAAAGATTTAAAAAAAAATCTTTTCTTGCACGACTTAAAGCCTAATATCTTCAAAGCTAGACCAGCTAGAATAGTGAAATAAAATGATTATTACAGCCAACAAATTTACCTATAAAATAAAACTCCTCTCTCTCTCTTGATTACCGTAACTCCTAGTGGAGCATGGTGCGTTGATGACTACCGAGTGTAGTCATCAACGTTACAAAGACAACTGAATTCGGAGTGTGATACGGTTGTCAGCCATACCACTTCCTAGTCGCATTGTTAGTTTATTATTCTACGATAAGAATATTTCTTATCATCTTCTTCTGAATAATAAACTTGCGACGAGTCGTGCCGAGTTTGGAAACTCGTTTCTCTATGAGTGTCTATTTCACAGAGTGGCGACCGAACCATCACGGCCACAGAGCACGACGAATTCAATACAATTCAATTCACACTGCCCCTAAAGATCTGCAATTCGTAAAATCTATTCAAAGTATGTCGAAATCGAGCCAAAATTAACCGTAGTTTTCTGCCCTTAACGAATAAAACTTTTAGAAGTAATGGAGCTAGATCAAAATGAAGTATGAAAGATTTGATTGTAAGACTATGCGCCAATTTTTAAAAGAATCGTACAAGCACCTCACCTTGGCAGAAGTTGGAGAAAATTGAGATGGAAAAAAAGATTGTTTTTGGGTCAAATCACGCAAATTAGACTTTGAAGCTCTGTAAAAATCAAACCTCTTATCTGATTTTAGTGTGGTTAGTTTTATTTTACAGATAAATTTGTTGGCTGTAATAATCATTTTTTTCACTATTCTAGCTGGTCTAGCTTTGGAGATATTAGGCTTTAATTCGTGCAAGAAAATGATTTTTTTAAAAATCTTTAAATGCCTGTGGCAGTTAAAAGGTTAAGCTGAGGGAGTATGTTCATACAACTTTTTTGCTGGAAATCAACTGAGGAATCATAATCCGGTGCGTATAAAAAAGATACTGTAACGGTGTCGCATTGCGTACCACTATGCACTATACACGACAAACGCACGAAGCAGGTTCGCGCGCATCACACGGTAAAATAGAAGAAATACCGAAAAAGAAAAGCGAAAATATTTTGATAAATAGCTATTAATGTATTAAACTTGATGGGTTAACTTTATATTCACAAAGTGAGTTCACTCGCGGGAACAATCCAAATTAGCAAAAACACTTCTTTAACGCGGAAATCCAAAAAAGAATCGGGTTGTCGCGAATCGTGCTCACAGAGCAACCTCTCTGTGACGCTACTCGCTCTCGCTCTCTTCTATACAGACATGCTCCTTTGGGTCATAGTCGACATAAGGAAAGTAGCACCGTTCATAAGAGCGCCGGCACACTACAAACTTTTAATCGGTCGATAGTTTGATCGTTCTTCTAATCAGCACGAGACCATATGGAAGTGCGCACACTTGATCTTACTTGGTCTCGTGCTTATTAGAAGAACGATCAAACTATCGGCCGATTAAAAGTTTGTAGTGTGCCGGCGCGGCGCTCTAAAATATGCAAATATGTCACGGAATTGGATGCAAAACTACGATCGCTGAGTGATCATCACATGAATCGTCTCTACGAACACGTACCTTAATCGAGGCGGATGGAAGCTATTGCTGATGTTTCATAGTTTGGAAAATATAAGCGAACCAGATATTCCCTGTTTTACTGATTTCGACAAGAAAAGATAATTGAACCCAAGCATTTATCGCGCAGCATACTATTACACAATAATAATATCGGATATAAGGCATATTAACAAATTTGTGGTTAACTCTCACCCATTTGCATATAACATCTATTAAACCAATTGTTCCTTTATGCTAAAACTTAAGCTAAATGCAATTCTCAAGGTTGCTTCAAGTAGAGAGACATGCCTGTACTAAGCACATCATCATTGCTTCTTATCGTGGGATTACAGTCGTTCTTTGAAGATAGCATCCGGAGTCCGAAGTTTGAAAGACAGAGAAGATGTGAAAGCATCCTCTTCTAAAACACTATTGAACGGCATAGCATGATGCGTCGCGACGCGCCGTAATATCAAACCATATATTTGCTTAATATCTGACCAAGATGCTATGTGTGTACATAAATATGTCTATGCAAAATTGCAAATTAAAGAGTTGATTTAAATTTTTTCGAATATAACAAGTCATGCATTTGATTAGACAGGAAGCCAGGAAACAAGACTATGCAAAGTACGTATACATGGTATACATGTATGTACTATACGTATATATGTACGAAAATTGCGCTCATTACGATTAGAATGTTTAGATATGTCGATCTGCCTCTTACTTATTTTATCTTTTTAGATGATAACCTCTCTTGGCTGGTCCGTCATCAATTTACGACATGGATTCAATTCGGCGCGTATCATATGAAAGATGAGGAAATGTTCGATAAAATGTTTTAAACTACCAATCAAGATCATGTTTGAAGCTTCAAATACGAATACCGCTGAACTCAAAACTCAACTTTCTTCAACATCATTCAGATATTATAATGTAAGAGAACGTTCAGGATTTATACCATTTTGACGAGAACCTTCATTACATTAAAATATTAGCAGCAGAGTTTTGTTGAATTGAGTGAAAACATTAAATATATGTAATATACAAATATATAATTAATCTGAGAGTTTTTGCTTATTCCTACTAAATTCATGATGCAATACATTTGAAGGCAGCAAGTACAGAGTTGAATGGCCCGTATCCATCGGTATTCACACGAAATACAAACCTCAAACTCCTTAGTAACCGCTCATCTGTACATAGTGCAACTTCAAAAATAACTAGGGGGCTTCGCCCCCTGCTCGCTACGCTCACCAACCCCGGAGGCCGAAGCTAATTTCGGACGCGGCCGAAATTTGGATAGCCTTCGCTCTCCTTGGGCTAAAAGTTTTTTTTCAGGCATACCTATGAATTGTAGTTAGTCCCCTTCTACATTCTTTTTCTTCCGTCTTGACAAAAGTTCTGGGCTTGGTTGAAATAAGTGTGCAAATAAAAATATTTACTCAGAAAATTTTATTGGGGTTACGGAAGCATGACCCTACAGTACGTTTCCATTCGTTTTCAACTTTTTTGTTGCTTTGGTAAAGACACATTAATTCAAGGTTTTGTGAAATTGGTGCAAAAAATGTTTCTTAGAAGAACCAAAATCGGGGGTTGGGTTTGTATGGCCACTCCATGACCCCATGGTCAGATTCGATCAATTCTTAGATATGTTTTGTGTCATCAAGAGTAACACGTTTGTGTATAATTTTGTTGAAATTGGTGCATAAATAAAAAAGTTTTTCTTAGAAGAACCTAATTGGGGGGTTAGGTTTGTATCTTTTGTGTCATCAAGAGAAACACTGGAAATTGATTGAAATTGGTGCACAAATAAAATAGTTTTCCTAGAAGAACTTAAATTTGGGGACTAGGTTTGTATGGCAGGCCCATTACCCAGTGATCCAATTTCGGTGATTCAAACATACAAACAGTCTGCGACAATAATAAGCACGTGTGCAAAATTTCAGCTCCGTAGCTTTTATAGTGGCCAAGAAAAACGCGCTGCAACAGACGGACAGACAGACAGACGGACATTGTCCAATCGACTCATCTCGTCTTGCTGATCATATATCTATACTTTTTTATATGGTCGGAGATGCTTCCTTCAATGCGTTACAAACTTCATGACAAAGTTAATATACCCTTTGACTCTACGAGCGAAGGGTATAATAACCAATCCCAAATAAGTCCTAGGACATTTTCTCTTTCGGCAGATGATCAGGTGATAGAAAACTGGACACTTATTTTCCTGAATGGGACTCACTCATGGTGTTGCCACATAACATAAATCCCCTGGAAGAAGGGTGTCAAACTCAAAACCTGCCCCGGGCCAAATAACACTCTCTTCAGGCTAGGGTGGGCCGCAGGAGGAAAAATTTCAAAAACTTGTATAATAAATCTTGTCACGAAAATTGATTACAGAATATTACTTTTAAAATACATATGGCAGTAAGTCTTGATCACTATAGCGGCTTGGGGGTGAGAACTTCCACCCTTCGAAAATGTACTTAGAGAACATTGAAACAAGAAGCAAACACGCGAAAATTTGATTAATCTTCAAGTACCTAACTATACTATTTGTCAATTTATTTGCACCAAATTTTGGACAGATGATAGAAAAATTGTCACACCGGTCATCCAGGTCGTTCAAAACAACATTCGGAGCCAAAATTGTCAGATTAAATTACCTTCTGTATATAGGTGGCTAAAAGAGACAAAAAGTTTTTTGTGATGTTGTGAAACAAACTCATGCATCAATACAGCTTGATAAGTATAGGGCTAAAAATCAGGCACTTAGGATGAAATTGCTACGTTTAAATTTCTCTTTCAGGTAATTTAGTCACCATTTCCAGGATTTCCGCAGTTTTATGGAAAAAAAATCTCGATTCATGCTCGGTAAAGCCAACCAATTCTTTGTTGATGAACCGCCTTATAAGCCCAAATAACCGAATAACCAGCAAATGATTTGGGGTATTTAGATAAACATTTCTTACATACATAAATACAGTTTAAGCTAGCATAAGCCACTGACTTTCTGACGAGTTTTAGTTGTTTTTTTAGCTTGAGTTCAACGGCTGAATTTTTGTCACCTTACCAATTTTACGATTTCTGTGTTGGTACACATTGTGCTGCTTCGACATAACTGCGGGCCGCACAGAACTGTAAGGTGTGCCGCAAGTTTGACTGAAGAAAAGAACTAATTACAATTTGACATTGAAGACAAAGAACTAATTACAATTTGACATTGTCATTAGTTCTTTGTCTTCCGTCATTGTCACAACTTATGTAATTTGTCCACTTTTTGAATATCAATTGAAAACTAAAACCTGAAGATGGTCTTTTGCTCGAAATATATCGGTTAGACTACAATTTTGGAATTTTTCATTTAGGTTCAGCTATCGAGGCAACACAACACGACTTCGAAGAATAGCAACGTTCCCGGCAAAACAAAACCCTTGTGTTACAACAACATTAATAAAAAAAAAAGAAATCCTCTTCTTTAAACTGTTTGTTCCGAAATTCGATTCAGAAAAAAGTAATTAGCTTTGCCCAGGATTAAAGTTGATTGCCAATTGACAGGGTCACAATAAAGTACAGACATACATACACACATAGTGAATCACTATAATAAACTCGGGCGCGTACCGTACACAAAATAAAGGAATTGAAAAATTTAATAATCGTGACACCACCCGAGAGTCTCGACTGTTTAACGTAGGTCAAAAAAACGTACGCCTTCTTGGGACAAGCTAAATTATATTCATACCGTTTTGTGAAAGCTACACAAGCGAATTACATTTTCACATTTTCGACACCAACCAATTCAACCACTTCCAAGGGATCGATATATTCAATTCTTTGTAAAACATTAAAACCTTCTCTATTGAGCTTGAATAATTGCCATTTTCCCCATTATGCAAACACGCCCCTGCTTTTGATCAATGAGCTAGTAAATTTTCGGAATTAACCGCCTTTAAGGTACGTTGTCCTCGACGCGGCCGCACGACAGCGACTCGCTCATCCCATATAAAAATTTGTTCTCTCTCATTTTAAAAACGAGTGTTTATATGGAATGAGCGAGTCGCTGTAGTAGTGTCGAGGAAAATGTACCTTTAAGCTTTACTCTCACGGCAACACATTAGTCTACGTGACCCAAATGCTTGAAGGACCTAAATTCGATAAAACACTAGCTCAGCCTTTGGGTTGCGAGGAATAGAACATCCAACATGTGAGGAAAGCCTAACCCTTAAAAATTAATCACAGTGAGACGAAAATCCGTTCGATAGCCCGTTGAAGCCGAAGATAAAATCGTCTTAAGGTACATTTTCCTCGGCACGACTTCAGCGGCTATAGCGACAGCGACCCGCTCATTCCATACAAAAACACGTTTTTAGAATGAGAGAAAAATTATTTTTTATATGGAATGAGCGCTAGAGGCTAGAGCCACTGTAGTCGTGTCGAGGAAAATGTACCTTTATAGTCATAAAAATTGTAAGTTATAAACCAGAGTGTTTGTTATAGCCGGGATTATTATATCCGAACACAAATGTGTTTTTTTTTTTCAAATTTGAAACGGGACTAGCTGAATTCGTTCGTTATAACTCGTGTTCATTATAACCGAGTTTCACAGTATTCTATACTTTATACAGTCGCAGGTGCTTTCTAATTTTATAATAAAAATAAAAAATAAATCGACGAGAGTGAGAGAAAGATGCAAAACAACTGTCAGGTGTCAGCTGTTTGAGCGAACAGGTGGTCTTAACCGGAAAGTTATCCGCGATAGTTTTATGAGTCAGACTTAGCCGCGATGATCAAAAAACGAGAACGAGGCTAATTTCGAGCGCGGCTGAAATACCCTTCACTTTCTTTCGGGCTAATAGTTTCTTCGTTACTGAATAATTCTTGTAACTTGATTTTTGGTTGTGTGGTGTCTGCGGCAGCTCCATAACCCTTCGATCTGATTAGTTTCGTTTTTAGATATAAAGGCCTGAATAGAGATCGGGCGGAATGAAAATGAAATTTTTGTCCGCGGCGATTTTCTCAATGAAAATGCATACTTACTGTCGTGGAATATGTGGTAAATGATGGGGTATTCCATAAACTAAAATCCGAGAATGGTTTCACAATTTGTCTCTGCCATTTTATGTGTTATTTTTCGATTCCCCGGTCATTAGATAATTTCCGCGATGAACTCGTCGTGGACAGTGAATCGGTTTGACGTTTGCAAAACTCACCACGCCCGACGGAGAATATGCTACAGAGTCGACTCATTTTCACGTTGAAAATGCATTCGGACAATGGGGAAATTATTTTTTTTAGTTATTTTTAAGATTATGTAGGACGTAAAACGCCTTTGTATCAATTTTCGAAGCTAAAATTTTAAATTCACCACGGTTTTTATGCCGGTTCATTACCGTTTCATTTTCATTCCGCTCGAACTCTATCCGGGGCTTTAGTTACGAAACATCGATAGAACAACATTTGTGTGAGGTTTTGTTAGGAATGGTGCACAAAAAAAAAATCTTAGAAAGTTTTATTGGGGGTAGATAACCCCATAGTAGGACTATGTTTGTTTAAACATACATACATTTTTTGGTTTCGATAGAGACACATTTATACGTAAGGTTTGATTGGAATTTGAGCAGAGAAAACGATTTTGACTAAGAATCAAATTGGGGGGCTGGGATTGAATGGCCCCATGGTCAAATTACTACCGTTTTTATATTATTATGTTTGGTGGCATCAATAGAAATACATTTATGTCAGGTTTGGTTGGAGTTGGTGCACGTATAAATATATTTTTCTTAGAAGAACAATATTGGGGGCTGGGTTTGAAGGGTAGCCCCATGACCCCATGTTCTGATGCCATTTTTCCATATGATTTGTGGCATCAATGGAAATACTTTTTGTGAGGTTGGGTTGGAAGTATTGAACAAATAAAAAAGTTTTTAGACCCCATCGTCCGATTCGATCGATTTTTATACTCTATACCAATAAGACGGTATAGGGTATATTGTTTTTGTTACGCCAATATTATGTAACACCTCAAAGGAGCCTCCGGAGGTATGGCAAAGTATATATATAAATTATCAGGGTCGATCCCTGATTCGAATAAGCCATGTTTGTCTGTCTGTCTGTCCGTATGTGTCTATCTAGTCGCACGATACCTCCCGAAATAATGAAGATATAGCGCATTGAAATTTTGGTCAGATGTTTGTTTTGATAAAATCGTGGACAGTATTGAAAATGGACGAAATCGGACCAAGGGTTCCCCTACCTCCCATACAAATTACCCCTCCTTGATATTTTAATTAGGCCATAACTTTCGATACAATATCGCTACCGACTTGAAATTGTGATCAATGCCTCATTCGCACATATACTTTAATTTGATGGAAAATTGAGCAGGTCCGACTATTCCTATCCCTACCTCCCCTACAAAGTTAAAATTCAGCCATACCTTTCGATAGAATGTCGCGAAGAACTTCAAATTAGTGTCAAATGGTAGCTGTTGGATGCCTTGATAAGATGTTAAAGATGTGCCAGGTCCAACCCATCCATACCCTCCCTCCCCTACAAAAACATGAAAATGAAAATGTTGGGTTTTGCATGTCTTCTATGTAGATCTGTACATGGGTATAGGGTATACACTCACGTGGCTATTCGCACGATTATAACTCGGTCTCGTTATATATGTTTTGTGGCAACAATAGAAATACATTTGTATGAGGTTTGGTTCCAATTGGTGCACAACAAAAAAAAAAAGTTTTTCTTAGACGAACCTAATTTGGGAGGCTGGCTTTATATGGCAGCCCCATAACCCCATGGTCCAAATCCATCCATTCTTATTTATGTTTTGTGCCATCAAAAGAAACACTGACACAAATGTGCCTGTATGCCAATAAAAAGCAGCAAGTGTACAACATGTCAGCTCCATAGTTTTTAAATTGGCCAAGTAAAACGCGTAGCAACAGACAGACCGAGCAACTCATGGCTAAAAAGAATCCAGTTTTTCACTGATGCGTTAATTAAATATGCACATTGTTCACGCACTTTTATAAATAATAACATTCATTAGAAAATTTAATGAAGGTTCTCTTAAACCTTCTGTCTGCACCTACTACATTATGCAATATGCATATCTCTTACCGTTTTTTAAATAATCGCAAAAAACCGAAAAAAATGCCCCCCTTTCCCCCTTTTTTTAAGGTTGCGGACCCCCGATCGGTTGGGACTTTTAATGTCATAATCTGGGGACCATTCCCAACCATAATCAAAAAAAAATTCCGATGTAGGATTTTTGCCGTTCGATGGCCATATTTTGGTCCAATTTTCTTAGACTAATACTTAGGTAGTCCTTACTAATATGGAAAAAGTAAAACTCGTTTGAATTTCCTTGAATAAAATACCGGTTCATTAAGTGATTTTATAAAACGCGATAAAATTAGGCATACCCATTTTCCTAACTTCACGGCTCCTTAAAGCAAAATCTCGGAAATTTTTATTGTTTATAGTACAAATTGAATTTTAAACATGCTCAAACGAGATAGAGTTCTAATCGCGTGCGAATAGCACGATGAGTGCAAATTATATGTACAGTGCAAGTTATATGTACAGGCTTAGAAGGCACTCAAAACCCAAAATATTCAATTTCAAGTTTTTTGTAGAGGAGGAAGGCGTAGATGGGTCGGATGTGGCACACGTTTAATATTTTATAACATCCATTTAAAACAAATATTTTCACCACATCTTAACCAAAGATACGGCTGAATATAGCTTTGTAAGGGAGGTAGGGGAAGGAGTAGTCTGACCTACTCCATTTTCAATCAACTCCAAGGATATATCACAATTAGGCATTGATCAAAATTTATGTCTAAAGTTATGGAATCCACCAACATTTCAAAAGGCTAGCTTCATTTTTGAGTAGTTAACGTGCGGACTGACGTATACGGACGGACAAACAGACAGACATACAGACAGAAGGACATGGCTTATTCGAATCAGGGACCGACCCTGATCATTTACATATATACTTTGCCAACCACCGGAGGGGTTCTTTAGAGGTGATAACAAAAACAATATACCCTATACCATCTTATGGGTGTAGGGTATACAAATTAAACGATTTTTTTCAAATTTTTGCACAATGGTTCTAAACAATTATTTTAGGATATCATGAAGTAAGAAGTAGCTACGATATCATCTTCGATACTTTTTTGAACGAAATATAGTGACAGACCTTTGTGCCGACAAAAGGGTTAAGCAACCTAGTATTTAAGTAACATGAACATACTTTGTATTTTAAACTCACCACTATTAGTCAATATATCGTCATAGAACACCAACGATAAGTCGCGCGTCGTGCGTGCATTTCTCGGCTCTTAATTATAGTGAAGTACATTACTAGTGGCAATGCAAAATGATAAACAAATGATAATTAACCGTAACCATTGATGTAATAGAATAGGTTGCAAATTATATTACAGCTCTTAATATAATAGGCACTCATTGAGAAAAAAACGTATCTTAAATAAAAATTTCTTGATCACATTGGATAGTTATTCAAAGTCAATGTAATTGTGTATTACAAGTTGTTTGATATTATACAAATGCGGTTAAAATTATGCATTAATTTTCTGGTTAAAAAAAATCACACTACCTAATTTGTATGAAAATGACAAGGCATAAACTGAAAGGTTTCCCTCAAATATCACAAATGAGCAAAGAAGAAGTGTTGGGAGACAAAACATCGATATTCGGATGGGTCCCGGGCATAGGCCGAAATAAATCAAGTCGTAAACGAACTCGAGATATTAAAGCCATCAACGACGATAGACAAGGTAGCAGATAGAGCATATGACTTATTAAAGATCAGACAAGCCTGCGTCTTACTAACATTAAATGCTACTCGGTTGGCTTCACCCCAGGCAATGATTTTCGAAATATCCCGATTCAACGATGTAAACTTTGATTGTCATTGGATTGATGAAGCGTTTCAACGGGACGGTAGAGTCAAAGGAATATCCAAAGTCAAGAGTGCTATCGTCAGCAAAACTATGAATACGGCTGGATGTTAAACCTGGATGAAAATTAGAAAAAGAGTTGGAGACAGGGCAGTGCCCTGAGGCACTCCAGCGATAATTGCATGGACAGACGACGTCTCAGTGTGTGACCAGGTAAGTCATTCTACGGAAAACCTTATTTTCGGGTATTAGAAAGTAGCACTTTTCACACTTCAATTCATTCAATACGAGTAACAAAATTAGCTGTTTTTTTGTTTGTTTAACTAATAAGTTGAGGTTGAGGGGAGGTTATAGCAATTGGGGAGACATTCGCACATAAGTTGATGTAACTCAGTTTTTGAAACTGGGATGTTTTGTGTTGCCGGGACTTGTATAATTAGCACAGATAATTGCATCAGCATGGAAGTAGTAGTCTAGCTGGTCTAGCGGTTAGTGCGGGCACCTTCGGTGCACAGGGTTATGAATTCGTATCTTACCGTGAATCATGGTGTTTTTCGAACTCACGAGCTTGTGACGGACTATGATCTCACTCATCTGTTAAACACTACTGAGCGTAATGCTGATCTCATTACCTCGACAAGAAAGCAGATAAGATCTTGGAAATAGGATGTCACTAACACATCCTGCGGCCTTAGTTCAATGTTGGATTGTCGCGCCTGTTATTTTTATGGGCGTAGGCAGGGAGGAAATACCGCCCCCCCTCCTGGCCGATGATTTTTTTTTGTATTGAATTGAATATTAATAATACTGAAAGAAAAAAATGCAATCATAGATCATTTTTAGCAGTTTTGTTTGCAGTTCACATGTTCTAGAAACCACACAGTAACATTTCCATATCAGTTTATTACAAGCCGTTCTTATACCTTACAAAGTAATCAACAAAGATACGTATGGACATACCTAATTCTATTCTATTTCGTCCAAATTTACAGCAATCCTGAGCGCTATGGATGGTCCTTTTTAATGTATATACAGTAGACTCGCGTATACGTGAACTGCGCCAAACGTGAAGGTGGACAATTTTATGTGAGCCCAGACTACTCTGAAACGAGAACAAGTCTTGAAAGCCCTAAAACATGAACATTAAATGTCTGGAAAAATTACTTATTTTTTTGCTATTTAAAATAAGTTGCAATGCAAAGTGCGAAAAAATGTTCATTAATACTATAGGGCACCTTAACCACTTTTGGCAAATAGAGTATCGACTGCACTTACGCCCCATAATGTATACGGTTTCTCGCAATGTCTCCTAATGTGACCACAGTTTTTCAGTGGAACATTATTCATTCAGAGATCTAACGTGGATTTTTTCAGCCTGTTTGCATCGACCAGTAATGTAGGTACGTAATGAGTGAACCCTGTCACTTTCGGTTGCGATTTAATTCGCTAGCTTAGCTAAGATCTTAAGTCTTGACGATTGTTTGCTACTTTTCTGTAGTTACAGTTTTCCAAGTACTGCTCCCTAGCAACAGCTTTGGTTTTTACAATCTTGTTTGCAACATTTTGGACAACCCACCGAAGGCACTTGGCTGTGGAATGCTCGTGATACCGCCACCAACGGCAACAATATTCTCTGAATAATATTTATGGGGGAGTTGAATTTCCACTCAGACTAGGCACTTTGGTTTTGTTTAATTTTTTCAGTAGCCCGACTGCATTTAACTCCTTCTCGAGATCCAGAGCTATAACGCTCGCAGATCGTTGATTTTGTGCGAGAGTACTTAAATGTCGAAACTTTATCATACAAGTTCCACGGTGTCATGTCGCGGCAAATACTACCATCGGAAATAGGATTCAATCCTGCCCAACTTCGTTATAAATTTAACTGTGAGATTTCGTTCTGGGGAGGATGAGTTAGAACTTCCGATGTTATTGAAGAAGCGTAGAGGAGCATTGATTACTATAGCATCGTAGAGTGCGACTCAACCAAGTGAGCTACAGAGCGTTCCTTTTACCTATTGAAATAATTTATGAAATTACTTTTTTCTTTAAACCTCCAAATCAATACTATCGGATAAAATTACACAATTGTTGTATAGTGCAAAAAAAATCTTACAAATCTCCATCTTCCATAAAATTAAAAGTTTCCCTGCACTAATATTTGTAATTGATCCATTTGAGATTTATCTGCTAATATGACTATACGTGAACAAAGAGTAGTAACGTAGTCACACTTCCAACAATTTCCTAATACATCATCTAATTCTATAGATTTTAGTACACAAATTTATTTGCCTGGTTGGTAAAGTGGTTAGTGTGCTTGCCTTCAATGCACAGGGCCGTAAGTCCAAATCCTACTCTCGGTCGATTCAGTTTATGATGATTTACGAATTCACCATGTGATGGACTATATGATCTCCGATTTAAACGAGTACCCATTTATGGGCAGAGTATGCTGTTGATCGCAACACCTCTACAACAAGCAGTCAAGATTATATAAATGGGGTGTTAAACACTTCCGCGTCTTAGGACCAATGCGCGGCTATTTATTTATTTACAGGCATTTCGCACTACAATCGCTTCAAACATCAAATGCATTTACGCATATATGAGTACTCATCCATATCGTGTCAAAACAATCTTCTTACAAAACCAAAATGCGTACGTTACTTGCATCTTGCGCATTGTGCAATTTGTAATTGGATAGTTGCGAAATAATCGCAATTATTCAGGTGTACAACTATCAGTGACAAGACGAGAAGCACAACCGCAAACGGCAGAGTTTAACGTTGAAGACCTTCTTGCGGAAAGTCTAATTATTATCTTTGCATCTATTTTTCCAACAGCTGGTTGGCTTGATTTTTTACTCAATCAATGAACGTATGTATGCATGTAAACATAGTGAACTCCATCAGCTCAAACTCTACTAAATTATGCACTAATCAATTCAACAGTGCTTCTAACAGTTCCCTTGCATTGCACATAATCGTTTTGTATGATTAAAATCAATTGTTATTCACGAGTATACATATGTTATGTATGTACTAAGAATGGTGTTTATTAAATTAGTGCAATTAACCTCAGTATCAGCATTTGACGGAGAATCTCAATATGAATCTTATAGTGCAGATATCTACTGATTGTAGTTTCATATAAATACATGCGTAAGAGGAATTCTAGCAGTACACATTACTCGAAAAATCCAGTCATCGGCAAACTTCAATAGCATTTATTAGTAAGCTTTTGGTATCCCTGGATCCTCTATCTATCTAGTTTGAAATCGCGCACTGATGTGATTGCCCCATTTACATATAACGCTGGCTCCATTTTACAATGCAAAACTATTATCCACCAAAGCGACATTCTCCATTTATTATAGGTGCATCATCTTGCCAATTTATTATTGTAGCCCTGTCTATCGTGACAATACCACTGAGATGGGTAACATTTGGTGTGGACATCCATAGTACCTACTTACTTACTTATATGCATTTATCAATTGAAAAAATAGCTAACGCGCACGGTTAACAAGTGGGCTTTCCTGCTATTCGTGGATTAATAAAATAGTTCTTACTCGCTGCACTGTTGCATAATCGTGAACAGTAGTGGCCCTAGACGAGAACTTGTGTGTGCACGGCCAGCCCACTCTAATAATAACATATGTCGCGGCCGACCGTCCATTAAACAGATTTGTATGCTATAGCAGCAGCTCACTTGACTTTGGCATTGACCAAATGCGAACAGTATTTAGACATGATCTTGAAAATGCTTGGCAAAAATAGCGGCAAGGGTCAACATTGTTGTAGACTTATAGAGAAAGTTTAAATCAGAATACACTATGGATTTGCACATGTGACTCCATGGAATATATTCGATTTGCTGACGGTTTCATGAGAATTTTGAATATGGGAGAATTTTATCAAAAATAAGGGTGCCTCCTCAGCACGATTTCACTTCCATTCTCCCGGTATCGGATGTACCCCGCATCCCCTCCCTTGTTTCATTTTACATTGCCCTAAAACGAAATGCTTGAGGAGCATGGTGCGATAACGACTACCGTGTGGAGTTTGCAGCGTAAAAACGCAAGTGCCTGATCATTCATTGGGAGTCAAGACTTTTAAGGTCCATCTAGATTAGTCGCCAAATGGCGTCACGTGCAGCTAAATGGCTGTTGTCATTCCAACCAAACTGATCGCCATTTAGGTGTTCGTCCAGTTTTGATATTCAGTATGGCAACTCAACCAACCACTTGTCAAATTAAAAGTGACAATTTTGCAACTTTTCTGCGTTCTTTTGTGTGAAATTGAATAATTCTTGAATGGCCGTGTATTAATTCAAACGCGCAGAGTCCGATTTTGATAATTAAATTAAAAAAAAAAATCACCAAAATGAAATTTTGGTTATGCCATTTTCTGTATGGCTGTTCGTGATGCCAGTTTTTGGACGCGCAGCCATTTGGTGACTAATCTAGATGGACCTTTAGATTAACATCATTATCATTAGGCATTACGGAACGTGTAATTTCCGATCGGCTCATTGAGAGTCAAACACTTTTATTGCGATTGAAAACATAAGAGAAATATGAATACTTGCAGTTATTAAGGATAAGAAAACAAAATATCGTTTGCATTTGGCGTTAAGTGTAAAAATCCATGACTTTTTTTTCTTTCGAGCACACTGTTTTTATATTGACGTTGAGTTTCGGAATACCCTGTAATATCCAGTACGTGCACACACATTATATTGGCCCATACTCTATTTTAGAAAACGGTATCGGTCATGGCGCTCCGTACGGGTTGTTTATTGTAGAGAATCTGTAGTGTAGATGGATTTGAAATGCTGTCTCGTGTCTTCACTTTAATGCTCTCAATATTTTTGTTTGCCTTATTTTCAGGTGACCAGACATGATGATTTAGAATAGCGCCTTTTCTAATTTGAGGCAATTCTATTTAAAATAGTTATCTATACAATATTTTCAATCAACATTTTGCTATAACCTGGACGAGTAACTACAATACTCGTATGTCAAGAAATAACAATTTTGTATTTTGCCTTGACTAGTAAAATTCATGGCGCAGCGAGTCCATACATCTTTATATCTATGTATATCTATAATACATATATATGTATGTATATAAAAGGAAGTATCGTATTAGTTACACCATTTATAACTCGAGAACCGCTGGACAGATTTTCATGATTTTAGATTTGTTGGATTAGGCTCTGGGCAGAATAGCATAACTATTGAAACATGCAAAAAATTCACTCTTTATTACCCTAACTCCTAGTGGAGCATGGTGCGCTGACGACTACCGTGTGTAGTCGTCAATGAATCTCTATATCACAGAGTGAAGACCGAACGATCACGGGCATAGAGCACGACAAAAATAAATTCACAATGGGCTAAAATTCCCAATGGGTTCTTTTACACCACTGTTTCCCAACAGGTGGTCCGCGGACTGTCTGTGGTCCGTGAGAGCCCCGTAGGTGGTCCGCGGGGAGACCCTGGAGACTTTTTACAAAAAAATATATTTTTTTCTGAGTTATTAAAGTCACATGCCAAACACGCGCTCTCATCATCATGTAACAGATTATCCAGTCTTTGCTGCATCCGTGATTATGGGAAGGATATGGGTTGCTGATGTTCGTTGCTTAGCCCAATTGCAAAATTATTAGAACTTATTATCAAAATTCGAACTCGATAGCAAAAATTCAAAAGGGTTTTCGCGCTGAGCATTGTTACAAATCCCAGTCTAAACACCTAGCTATACCGATTACTGGGTAACTTTTAATCGAAGTTAGCTCTTCGAAACAAGACACCTATGCGAGAAAAATTTCAACTGGTGAGGCTAGTGTTGATGCGAACAAAAGAGTTTTTATCCCTTCTCTCAACCTGGCAAACATGGCAAATCTTAAATCATGTTCCCTAACAAGATGGTATTAGTATTCAAATTCCAGCGTAATGACAATCGATTGCATCTGGAACTTCTGGACTCCGCCTTCGAAAAGATGGAAGCCGAACCTATTTTTCAGTAAGTCATCTTCCTCAAACTACGAGTATAGCACCAAGATGACGTTTGTATGTGTTATGCGAAGGATTTTTATATGATAAGTGCTTTTCCACTTTTTTTGAAGTAGGAAATAACAAACAAACAAAATAATAAGAACAATTTGTGATGGGAGATAGAGCGTAAGCTTTTGAATACAATACCTCGACAAAAAAATTGAAACCTTAATTCGTTTCATTATTACTGAATGGTGGTCCGTCGAGATCCATTTTCAGGATAAGTGGTCCGCAGACGTTTCTGAGTTGGGAACCACTGTTTTACACCTTTCTTTCCCAATGGGTTCTTTTACACCTTTCTGCGTGTATTTCTTTATCACATGAGCGGATTTCAGTAAATTTCTTCCACAGGATTGGTCTCTACCTAAAGTAACAGGACATATGAAAAATTCACAATGGGACACAATTATGAGACAATTTTTTTTCTTATATTTCTTTCTGCCTTGCTTGAGCGAATTAGAGGATTTCAGTAAGTTGACCCCACCTTATGGGGTCAATGGTTATACTGCCCTTCCAACCAGAACGGAATGTATATACAGGGTGTCCGGAAACTGCCGCATAAACGCATCGGATTATGATTCCTCAGTTGATTTCCAGCAAAAAAGTTGTACGGAACATACCCCCTTAGCTTAACCCTTTCGCTGCCACAGGCATTTGAAGATTTTTAAAAAAATCATTTTCTTGCACGACTTAAAGCTCAATATCTCCAAAGCTAGACAAGCTAGAATAGGGAAGTAAGATGATTATTACAGCCAACAAATTTACCTAAAAAATAAAATTAGCGGCACTAAAATTGGATAAGAGGTTTGGTTTTTACAGAACTTCAAAGTTAAATTTGTGTGATTTTACCCAAAAACAATTTATTTTTCCATCTCAGTTTTCCCCAGCTTCTGCAAAAGTGAGGTGCTTGTACGATTCTTTTAAAAGTTGGCGCATAGTCTTACGATCATACCTTTCTTACATCATTTTATTCTAGCTCCATTATTTCTAACATGCTACATGCTTATTTCTGTTGCAGGTTGTTTTCAATCGTTTGAATCGCTGTGAAAATACAAACTCAAACGCACCCCCTCAGCAACTCCAATCAAACGTCAATCAAATGTATTTCTTTTGATGCCACAAAGCATATGTGATCGATGGAATTGGACCATGGGGCTGCCATACAAACACCAAATCTTTTATGAATGTGTCTTCATCAAAGAACAAAAATCTTTTTGGAACGTTCCAGCATGGTAGCAGTTGGAACTTTTAGTGACAGAAATGTTGCCATCAACAAATGCAGGGGAATGCTGCGATACCCCACTTTACTCCTATACATAGTGAGCAACTGTGAAGTATTCTTTTTAAGTGCCGAAACTGTAGGCGTATTATTTCTTTGGAACTTCGAACGATTGGCTAGGCTATAGTTAAATTTGGACCTATCAAGTTCAGCGTCACTACAAAGTCCTATTGGGAACTTTGAAGTACCATTTTAATAAAGGTGCGACGAGCTATGCCGAGTATTGAAAACGGTTTCTCTATAAATCTTTATATCACAGTCGCGACCGAACGATCACGGCCACAGAGCACGCCAAGACTTACATTTTGAAAAAATCAGCTTACCTGAAAGAGAAAAAAATATATATTATTGATTGAAATAATAATAAGTGAATCAATCATGATTTTTGCATAATATACAGTACAATAAAATAAAATAAATAACAGATGCGACAGTCCAACATTAAACTAAGGCCGGAGAAGTATTACTGACATCCAATTTCCAAGATCTTAACTGCCTTTTTGTTGAAGTATTGACATTAACAACACGCTCAGCCAGCAGTGTTATTTATCCCCATAAATGAGTACCGGTTAACATTTAGTCCATCACATGGGTCGTGAGTTCGAAAAACAGCCTAAACTGAAATGGTTCACGGTGAGACTCGAACGACCCTGTGCACCGAAGATGTGTAAACAACCACAACACCAGCTAGACTATAGTATATAGAACAATAAAAGAGGAAAAAAATGTTTGTTTTATTTTTTTCTTAAAGTAAATTACTTTAAGAAAAAATAAAAAAAAAATTGTTAAATCGAAATATTCGAAAACATAACTTAGGCCTATAATTAAGTTATCGTATTCGTCGGAGAGCGAGAAGTTGTAGAAAATTGCCTAATTATAGGCGAATTTAGTGATTTTTATCAATGTCTTTCTAGTTAGTGATCCTAGAATGAATTGTCGTATACAAGTCCTCAAATCAAGGTCATAGGTCAACCAGGTCAATGGTTGCCGTCTTCCACGGGCCAAGTCAACTAGGTGACGATTTCTTCGCGGTTAGAAAGGTAGGTATTTATAAAGGTAGGTCCTTAAAACATATAGACTGTAAGATCAAGAGTAAGGCATACATTGAAAACGACTGCATACAGAAACATGTCATTTCCTGTAACCTCCGCCTTCTCGAATAAGAAAACGCATTTTTAGAGAAAGGACTCTATTCTGTTTTGAATAGTTAAGGTCGATTCACACTTTTCAGTCGTACAGTCACAGTTATGTTGAAAGTCAAAATAAAAAATATAGTTATGTCCAAAGTGTATGGCGTTGTCCATACACACTATGGAATATCACAGTAAAAAAAAACATTTTAGGCACCGTTATTTTTTTCCTATAACTGCCTAGTGCTTTACGCCGCCAAATAAATTTATTTAGAGTCTTAGAAAAATCACTTTGAATTTCAATGAATGCTATAACAAGCCAGGGTGAACACATTGAGTGCATTCAGCGAACGAAAAATGCGGCCGGAAAGTGCTCTTCCAATTAGATTCTCATTCCACATGGGGGCTTTTCAGCGAAGAAGGAGGTCGTTGGCGGGAAATTCTTGTAGCATTTCCAGTAAATTTCATTCGCTGAATGCAGCCAGTATTTCTCTGGTAAAAGCGAACCACAAAGATCCGTATGATATGAAAATTAGGGAACGAGCAGTCTCGCGACAAAGTTTATTGAATGTGATGGTTTCAGGTCGATCAGTGTAGCGAAAACGTTGTGAAGCAATGGAACCGTAAAAGCGCTTGCAAATGATATCGAAGTATAGAAGCTTTTGGTTAAAATGATAGCAGGTAAAGCAGTTATCGCTCATTAAATCGGAGATATGTGACAAAAGAAAAATATCTAATATTTGCATATAAGAATGATAGATTTTAGAGAATTTCGCGTGTGAACTGAAAAGTGAAAATCGACCCTTATTTTGTGTTCACAGTCCTTTTAAAAACAATAATCATGTATTTATACAATATCATACTCGTATAAACTAAGTGATAAGTTATATTAATTTCAATTTTGAATGTCATCTCTACATTCTTGTTTGTAGAAACCTTAGAAAAAGCATAGTAACCCATGCCATGCGTTAGTCCAGAGTGGCTATGTGATCACACAACCCATATGTGTTCGACTCCAAATTTATTACACTACACTCCACGAAATAATCCAAACGTCAAAATATTGTCGATGCAATTATTAACCCTTCTGTCGCCGCCCACGAGCTATTATGCCTAAGGTGTAGCTGAATTTTCTGTGAAATCAATCTTAATTTTTGAAGAGGTCTAATTTTGGATCTTGAAACAGTTTACATACTATGTCTTACGATGATGCGCAGTTTTTTCGGTTCCTTTGAAATATATACATATGTATGGAAAGAGGTGGAAAATATTGTTGAACGATATTTTTCATCAAGATATAGTACCAATGGTCTGTCTGGATCTATACGCCAACAGAAGGGTTAAATATCACGTTGGCATTTTTAGAGAGTAATAAATATTACGTGGATTTTATATTCTCAATTGTAAACAAAAAATTGACGTTTGAATAAAATTTTCACGCATACTATGAAATACAATAGTGTGAAAACGGTGCCATTTTTATTTTCTGATGGCCACTCTGGACTAACGCATGGCATGGGTTACTATGCTTTCTCTAATGTAGAAACAAATTACCTATTAATTCAATATAATAGTCTAAGAAAATTGGGCCAAAACATGGCCATCGAACGGCAAAAATCCTACATCGGAAATTTTTTTTGGATAATGGTTGGTAATTTGGTCCCCAGATTATGGTATTAAAAGTCCCAACCGATTGGGGTATGCAACCTTTCAAAAAGGGGGGAAAAGGGGGCATTTTTCGTTTTTTTTGCGATTATTTCAAAAACGCCAAGAGATGCAGAAAAATGGTTTGAGGACGAAAAAACTACATAAAATTACGTTTCCAATGATATATGACACATTAGAGTTTTATTGAATATTTCGGTGTCAGACTAGAAAATAAATTAGAATCTTTTCATTTTAGACCTTTTTTAAAAGCTCTATGACTTTTGGAAGAATGCTAGTTCAGCCGTAAGTAAGTAAGTGTGAGTATTCACAATAAGTTCAAGATCATTTTAAAGCAAACTTTGAGGTGCTCCGCTCAAAAACCCCCATTATCCTCCCCATTTTAATTTGGCGAAATGACATGTCCCTTCTCATCCCAAAATTGGAGCAGAGTGCTAAGTCATGGAGGTCATATTCACCCCACCCACCAAAAATCAGCTCATTCGGATTAAAACTAAGGGTACCTCCCATACAAAGTGACCCAAGACCACTTTGTTCTACAGTTTATAAAATGAGTAGTACGTAGAACAAACTACACCTTATATAAAATTTGATACCGGCAACACAACAGTCAAACTTTTAATTAAATTGGCGTTTTTCTTTATAAACTACTGATGGGTCACTTTGTATGGCGGGTACCCTTAGTTTTCATCCGAATGAGCTGATTTTTGGTGGGTGGGATAACTATGACCTCCAATCGCAACAAACCAAAATTTAGCACTCTGCTCCAATTTTGAGGGGAGTTATGGGCATGTCGTTTTGACAAATTCAAATGGGGGGATAATGGGGGTCCTTGACCGGAGCAACTCAATGTTTACGTAAAAACGATCTTGAACTTATTACAATTTTACGGCTGAACTAGCATTCGTTCAAAAGTTATGGAGCTTATAAAAAAGTTCTAAAATGAAAATATTCTAATTTATTTTCTAGTCTAACGCCGAAATATTCAATTAAACTCTAATGTGTTTGCAAAGATAATTTTATGTAGTTTTTTATTCGTCCTCAGACCATTTTTCTGTATCTCTTACCGTTTTTGAAATAATCGCCATAATCTGGGGACCATCCCCAATCATAATCCAAAAAAAAATTCCGATGTAGGACCAAATATGCCATTTTCCTTAGACTATAATTTGAAAATAAATTGGTTAATTTGACACCCAATTGAACTTGCTGACTGACTTGCTATCTGCATGACTAAAATATCTTTAATTAATATTTTCGATAGCCATAACCTGTATGACTAATTCGATTTAAATAAACTTGAAAGTCATTATATCTTTTATAAAACTGTAGTATGAACTACTTATTTCATTGGTTCAGATGTTCAATCATATATAAAGTGTCTGGAAATTACCGCATAAACACACTCGATAATGATTCTCCCCGGATTCTTAAACATTTAGAATAATTAAAATTTACCGGAAATGTATTCGTTTGTTAGCTGAATTGAATTCAAACAATTTCAATTTGTATTTATATATATATACTATTGTTTGAACGCATTGAAAGAAACATCTCATCCTATATAAAAAAAAGTATATACACTCGGCTTCACAAAAATCGGGCCACTCGCCACTTTCGAACTGAAATTCAATTTTCTCAAAAAGTATGAAACTTACAACTATGAAAGTTATATCTACAGAAATAGTGCAGTCAAAATATCCCAATTCAGGCCTCCAAATAGAAAAAAATAGAGAGAGGCTAATTTTTGTTGTTTTTGAATCAGTAGGCTCTCAGGAATCTACAACTGATTTTGCTAAAAAAAATTTGATCGGAAAGGTCCCAAAAAGGACAAAAAAGGATACTCTTTAATCCTTTACCGGAGGTCGGCATGCGGGGTATCATATCAAAGGGGACATCGAGTACATTACATATCCGGAGTTTGTTTCCTCTTTCATGGACCCTCAAAGGAATAAATCGAGCTTAAATTGAAAATTTTCGAGTTTCCCGTGTATCTTTCCAAAGCCATAACTACACTGAGAAAAATGTATGGAAGAGATTTTACTATACGGATATAGTAATCATTTAATGGAATAAGTGCTTTTGTTCTGCGGTAAAATGTGTTATAATTACTGTAGGATGCATTATAATTATTGGGCTTCTTTTTATTAACATTGTAAAAATGCCATATGGCGCTTTTACTATAAATTTGGCTGTTTATCCCAAACAAATGTCTGAACACAACACTCAGACTTGCCATTCTTACAAAAAATACTCTTGTCGATATAATATAAACTATTGTAATTTTACGTTATATTAAATTGCAACATCACAATTAAATTATGGCAAATTCAGCCTTGACTATATTACCTTGAATCACAAATAGTCTTACATCTTCCAATACCATATTGTTACTTTTTCATAAATTGCATTGTAAAATGACACATAACGCTAAAAGAACTTGTGCTGAAAATATAGGATTGTTTGCACTGTATATGCACCTACATGGTAACACTGCATTGTGCTAGCTACCATAACATATGGCCAGCGACGCGCACTATAGCTACAATGTGATTGACTGGTGCGCAGTTGTTTTTGAAGTGTTCAGCAGGGCGGTAGTGTCTAATAATTCGGAATAGGCAAAAAGCTCAAAACTGTGTTGGCCCATGGAACATGGAGTTTATTGCGAAAACTTTAGAAAAGTGGGGCTTTCCTCGTTACTCCAAATCTTTATTGGTAAGTAATAGTTTTCCTTAATTTTGTTTAAAAGTATTAGCTTTCTGATGTTTGTAGAAAACTCTTAAATGAAAGACAAAAACTGCTTCTACTACAATCATTATATTAGCACATACATACATAAATATACCTGTTGCGGAGAAAATTTGCTATCCGTCTGAAGAAATATGTACGTACATATATGCGCTAATAAAATCATTGTTGTAGAAGTGGCTACTGTCTTTTGCCTAAGAATATATAGATATGTGTGTAAGACAACATTTACTCCAAGTATTTTTCTTTACTATTTATACATACTTCATTATGTGTTCATCTCATACATTCTTTATGACAAAACAAGAAAAATAAATAGTCTTCAAAGCTAATGCATCATACCATACAACCGTTATAGACGCTGCAATAAAAAAAAAACGATGCCGCAACTATGTTTTACAATTTTCGTGATTCTTCGATCTATTCTTTTACTGTCATGTTAAATGCACTCCTTTTTCCATTTGAATCAGCATAGAATTCAATACAAAGAACTTCAAATGACAATTTCCAGATTACTATGATTTATGACTCTACTGTAGAAAAAACATTGGAGAAAATATTGAACATGATGGAGATCAGTATGTTTTTGAGAAGATTTTATAGCCGTTATGTATTATATATTTTGTTGACAATGATACACATGTTACGAAGTTTGGCTGCAGTGACGTCTTCGAGTTGGCATTATGTTAGCATCCTGATGAAAGTGATATTAGGAGGACATCAGAAGGTATCCTGTTGCGATGCGTAGAGGAGCATTTTACCAATAACTCGCAAAATGTATTTGAGAGGAACTAATATTAAACATTCAGTAAAACATTTACCTATTGTTTCTGCAAGAAACAATTTAACTTTAGACTGATTGGTGAAATATCTTGTAGATTGACACGCAAACTTTTTTAATAATTAATTTCATTAAACAATATTTGCTAGTTTTCGAATCCATTTCCTAATTTTTAAAATTTTTTGAAAAGTAATTGAATTGTTATGTTTTACATTTTTGCTATATAATTACATTGGACAAAAATAAAACTTTATAAAAACTGTAAAATTTCCAATACTATACAATAAATGCAAAAAACATGAGACAACAAAAGTATTTTTATTGAATATGTATATTTATATAGATCTATCCTATAATTACATAGTGAAAATGGCTTTCACATATGGGTACTTTTTCTATAGCAATCATCTGAAATCCATTTATTCTATGGATTGAATTCCAGTTTTTATGGTTCCAAACAATAAACTATACAGTAATATCACATATGTATGTCAAAAAGGTAAGACATCTATAAAATATGGCCAATTACTTCATATTTCATATTAATATTTGCTATTAGTATGGCTGTTGAAGCTATACCTTTTCCCCTTTTGCTTTTCATATTATGGCAATAGGTGCCATACTTCATTAGAATGTCCCCAATACAAATGCTAAAAATGCCATTAAAATATGGGCCCCTGCTTCGCAAATTATATCGATTCTGCCAATCGATATTGTTAATATACCGAAAATTTAATTTATTTTTTATTCAGAAAATGGTAAATTCTACATTAATTTCTCGTAATATCCATCATAGGAAATGCAATTTCGCAATATGAAATATGGTTACAGTTGCTAACATAGATATCACCATCACCTGGTTTTGTTCAGTTTTTCTTCCAATATATTTTTAATTTGTAGCTATATGTTTGCAGCCCCTTTTCTTATAACGACTTAATATGCACTCAAGGTAGTAGTAGCTATATTCTCTCACTGTCCTTATATACCCTATGCACGATAGGATGGTAGCTACATAAATTATAGGATATACAGCTAATTTTTTTCTCAGTGTACGAGAATAATTCAAGTTTTCCCTACTTTTATCACTTTATACGAATTAAAAAGTTTTTCTTAAAACAACCTAAAACTTACTTATAATATATATACACTGAGCTTCAATGAAACCGGGCCACACGGTAAGCGCGAACTCTAATCAAAACATGTGTTGTGTTTGTTGCGTGAGTTAACGGTACTTCAGATAAAAATCATAGTCATTTGAATTGCCATTAAATGCACTTTTAGTGCAGTCATATTAGCATTTCAAATAGAAAAAATAATGTAAGGCTAATTTTTGGCTAATTTTTGAATCAGTGGGCTCCCAGGAAAATTACAACTGATTTTGCTAAAAAAAATTTTGATCGCAGAGGTCTCAAAAAGGACATAAAAAGGATACTCTTTAATCCTTGATCCGAGGTCCGCATGCGGGGTATCATATCAAAGGGGACGTCGAGTATCTTACGTATCCGGTGCTTGTTTCATGTTTCAAGGACCCTCAAAGGAATAAATCGAGCTTAAATAGAAAATTTTCGAGGTTCCCGTGTATTTTTCCAAAACCATAACTACGAGAATAATTCAAGTTGTCCCTACTTTTATCACTTTTCAGAATCTATAATAGCTAATTTGTATACCAATTCTAAGCTTACCTCACATAAATATTGATACTACTTTATATAATAACGGATAGAATCAAACCGTGGGGTCATCGGGCTGCCCAATTTTAGTTCTTCTAAGAAAAACTTGTTTTTTGCGAGCATATTCAACCCATATCTCACTCAAATGTAATTATTTATGTTGATGCCACAAAATTTATGTAAAAATAGGTTGAATCGGACCATTAGACCACGGGACTGCCATAAACCACAAAAAAAATATTTAAAAGCACATTGGGTGCTACTATGGGGCTACCATACAAAGCTATCCCTCGAATAAGGTTTGGGGTTAATGGAGAAAATTGAAAAATAATTATGTAGGAACGAATGGCACCGGAACACAAATCATAGGGACCCCGAGAAACTATTGGCGCGAAAGAAAGTGAAGGGTATCCAAATTTCTTTTGGGCCAATAATTTCTACCGCACCTCTATGACGTGTTCCGAATCCATTTGCTCCTGGGTAGAGGCTAAACTAGCAACAAGCTTCGATGAAGCTTTGTTTAGACCGTTTCATAAAGAAAAAAGTTTTTCATAGAAGAACTTATTTTGAGGGTTGGTTTGTATGACAGCCATATGACATATTCTTCCGATTCCATTCGTTCATGGATATGTTTGAGGCTTTACTAGGAACACACTTGGAGGAAGTTAGGTTAAAATTGGTTCATCAAGAAAAAAATGTTTCTTAGTAGAACCTCATTTGGTTTCTATGGCAGCTCCATGACACCATAGTCGAATTCCAGTATATCCGACGTTAAGCGTTTACTAGAAAGAAGCTTGTATGTATACAAAATTCTAGCCAGATAGCTTCAAAACCGAGGGACTATAGTTTGCAACGAAGTGGCACGATAGCCCGACATCGGGCTTTGGCCGATAGTGACGTGTATAAGTAGCACTATAGTGTCCTTTATTTCAATACATTATCTCCTTGCCCTATTTATAGAGGCAACTCTATCTTGGGATGTGTCATCACCGAAACCAATGCGTTGGTTTTTCATTTGACATATCCTGGTGTTCTTCGGTCTGCATATGGCCTTGGGTCCATCAACTATAAAAATTATCATACATTTGGGGTTTTGGTCTTCATCTCGAAAACGGTAAATCCTAGAGAAAAGAGTTGTAAGCAAGAGTTAAAGCTTGCTAAATATCCTACATATTGGTTTATACATACATATGCATACGCGGTCGTGGATGCGTGAGCTAACGTGGGGAGAGGGGGAAAAGGGAGCGGATTTTCGAGGCTTTCACCTTTATCTCGTAAATCTCTCGGACAAGGTGAGTCCTCCTCAAATTAATTGTGTGGCAGTATTAAAGCCCATTTAATTTTCTATAAACTTGTTCCACATACATATGTATGTCGGATTTCTAACGGTTCCCTCGATATAGACTTTTCAGTTCCGAAAATTGCTAAAAGTCGTTTTTTCATCAGTTGATTAGTTTTGGTGTCTCCCGCGATCATTTTTCGGAAAACTGTTGCACGAAAAAGCACAAGCTCCCGAATTTAATTATCCCTATTTATAAGTATAAAGACAAATATTGTAGAAAATTGGGAGGGCTGACGGTTTTTAATTTCACGGATTTATAAGAAGTAGCTGGGAGGAAAACATACTAAGACACACTGTGTGGGGGTGTGAGCTAACGTGGGGAGAGCGGGTTAAAGCATCGCATTTTTGTGCTGATTAGCTCTATCGCCGCTATATCCCCGAAACCAAAAAAAAAAAGAGCAAGAATTAAAGCTTCCAAAATTTCCCATAAAGTTCATTTGACATGCATAGGTCGAATTTCCAACAGTTATCCAGATATAGTTAGTTCAAGAATCAGAAATTTCACATAGAGAAAATCAACATAGCGTAACATGCATATATACCCAATCTATAATTACGCATAATACCGAATATGCTGTGTTGATGTTTCTATGTGAAATTTCTGATTCTTAAATTAGCTATACAGTAGAGCGTCGATTATCCGAACTAATGTCGACAAGGGGTTGCTCGGATAACCGAAAGTTCGGTTAATCGAGTTTCCATAGAAAAAATGGAGGATTGCCTCAAGGTTATTATAAGCGACAACCTGGAAATGTGCCAAACGACTAGAACTGGACACAAATAAAAAATTCTAAGCAATTGAGTGCTGCTGATGAGAGGTGGCTTCCTTCAAACACTTGATTTTTTTCATTTAATTCGATGCATATTATATGAAAAAAGCTGAGTCCCCTGTTCGGTTCATCGAATGTTCGGATAATCGACGTTCGGATAATCGACGCTCTACTGTATCTGGATAGCTGTTGGGAATTAGTTCTATGCATGTAAAGCGCCGTTCGCACGATTCAACTTGTTGTCCAACTTTTGAGCATTCCAACAAGTTGAAGACTTATCGTATGTGTGAAAAGTAATTGTACAACAAGTTTGAAGTTGAAAGAGCATTCTAACAAGTTGGACTGTGTGAATGGACCACTTATGTGTGAGTTGTATGTATGAACAAATATGTAGGTTACTTAGCAAGCTTTAACTCTTGCTTACAACTCCTTTCTCTAGAATTCACCGTTTTCGAGATGAAAGGCCAAAATCCCTAAAATTGCGCCTTTAACCCCTCTCCCCACGTTAGCTCACCTCTCAGGTCCGACTGATTTTAGTATGTTTACCTTCTTACTACTCCTAATAAAACCCCTAAAAAAAATCGTCACTCCCTTCGATGTTCTCTACACTCCTTTTTTGTGCATTCGTTGATTGGCCTATAAGCACAGCAAAAAATCCGGTGTGAATTTAACTCCGAAAATTGTCGAATAGGGTCCCTCCGTTTGGATAAAATATTGTTTTATCCAAATGGTTGAACACAAAAGTGTACTTCCAATTACACCAAAAGGAGTAATACTCGATATTTTTGGGATAAAAATAAAACACAAGTTTCACAGAACATTTAACTCATAAATGAGTTTTGTATAACTAGCATTTACCTCTCTATAGGTGTTGGCGACATTTCATTTGCCACTTTACGCTCTAAAAATGCATAATAAATTACCTGCCTACAGTGGGATTCGATCCAGCGGCCCTATGATTTGCAGACTAACGCCCTACCTACTACACCACACAGACTATACGGGATGACGTTCGTAATTTGCACCATATATTACGTGCGGAATTAACTCCATTTTAAGTAAATTTTAACACCATATAAACAAAAACTGATATAATTTCGAATAAAAGTTATTATTTATCCAAATGAATTTTATTTTTAGTGTTTTATCCTAATGGATAAAAGGAAAATGTTATACTCGGGACGGAGTGAAATAAATGTATTTAACTCCATAGGTATAAAAAAATTAAACCTTTTTGGATAAATTTTGGTTCACACCGCCTGATTTTTTGCTGTGAGGGTTCCCTTATATTTAGGAAACCCTTGTTCCTTAAGTAGACCCTTGTTCCTTAAAGAGACCCTTGTTCCTTAAGGAAATCCTTATTCCTTAACTGGGGACAATAAATTCCGTCCCAAAAGTCAATTCCAACAGCTATTATTTGAACAGGTCTGCCTAACCAATCACTCGTTTTCGGTAGTTGGTTTCAAACAGAAAGACCTAGCATAACTATAAAAATTATAAATATAATCTCATTATTTACAGTAAATTAAAAGTCAATTCCATCAGCTGACTAAAATTAAAATTTAATCAATTTTAACTGTCAATTACTTGATTACTCAAAATTTTAGACTGTGAAAACTTTTTCGTTAGAAATATCGGCTTTCGGTTCATTGTCAAATAAAATATATCACTACAACATAATTGACGCGTATTCATTATAAAATTTTCTTCTTTCGGCAAAAAAAAAACCTAACATGTACATATGAACGTATACATTATCTCAATATGGTTTCAAGGTACATATTCGTGTGTACGTTTTTATCAATAGCAAAATGGAAGAGATAAAAATGAGCATTGAACACTCCTTGATAGAGTGATTGTCGAACAGCTAAATTTGTGCGCATATCTTTCCTTATCTTGTTTCGCAGTTCAAATCGGTGCTAAAACGGCCCTAATTATTTACCGTCGTTCAATTCTCATGGCCTAATATCGGATATGATGTCACAGAAATGTTATCAAAGAACAAAATATACAATCTGATAACGAAATACCCAATGTTTTCTGTTCAAAACCCCATGATTGTTTACGAGTACCAAGACTTGACGTACGGTGTTCCATGTGTTCGGCGTGACACGGGCCAAAGGCTTAAGAAATAAATAAATTCCAATCTACTCTGTAAGTCTTTTTTTCTAGTAAAATATTATTAGACTATTTTTACTGAAATCACTGTTATTCTAGTCTAGAGATTATGGATAATGAAAACTACTATCTAATAATTTCAACTAGATTGTATGTAAGATCAGCCGAGAATCTAACTCTAACTATAATAGTAATTATTATCAATAAATACTTATTTGATAAAATTGTTAAACCTTAAAAGATTCGCTTTATGAAATGCCTACAAAGCACCCCGTTAAAAATTATGTATCAATATAATTACTAGTAGTCTAAGAAAAATGGCATATTTGGTCGGCAAAAATCCTACATCGGAAATTTTTTTGGATTATGGTTGGGATGCCAGATTATGGCATTAAAAGTCCCAACCGATCGGGGGTCCACAACGTTAAAAAAAGGGGGAAAGGGGGGCCTTTTTTCGTTTTTTTTGCGATTATTTAAAAAACGGTAAGATATACAGAAAAATGTTCTGAGGACGAAAAAAAACTACATAAAATTATCTTTGCAATGATATATAACACATTATCAATCTTGGTAATATTAGTTGGTACTGGAAAGATTATTATTTAAATTTATGGAGCCCATATGTCCATCTACTTCAATGCAAACTAGTTAGAAGTTATCGGGCTGAAATTTTGTATACAAGTTTCTTTTTAGTGTACGCTGTATATATGTCGGAATGGAATGAATGGATCGGATCGAACCATAGAAACCAACCCAAAATCAACATTTAGGTTCTTCTACCAATCTTAACCAAACTTCACCCAAGTGTGTTCCTAGTAAAAAAAATCTCTTGAATCGCTACAACAACAACAACTAGTAAATCCTTAGTGACATCCAATTTCCAAGATCTTAACTGCTTTTTTGTTGTTGAGGTGTCGTGAAAACCTTTCCCCAGATGAAATAGTTTACGATTAGTTCACTTAAGGCAATTTTTTACTGACAATTCGATTAACTGTAAAATTTGTAGGAGTGTGTCGCTAATTGTCATTTGCAACGAATCCGTATTTTGACGAATCATGATTTGCATAGTTCATAGAATACGTAATTCTGTTGTTTTAGCGAATAAGTTGTCGCAGTGTATAAGTGGCAGAGCACCATTTTGAAAATATTTAGCTTACCGACTTGTCGGACGGGGCAAACGGAACATGGACATTCGTTAAAATTTTTAAAAGCCAAAATACCGTAGACAATTCATTCAGCACCTTAAGACCAAGGCTCGAGTGAAAAATTTCACCACACGCCACTGACCTCAAAGTTTATACCGGCGCAGGGACTGAGAAAATAGAGTAGGGTCATTCGGTTTCGGATCTCTGACATTGTTGTATCCGAATTGTTAAAATAACTAGATGTTTCGATTATTATATTATAATAAATGCTATCTAAATCAGGAATAGCATGGTACAAGAGGGGTGTACTTATTTTTTTGTCCATTTGTGTATGTACAATGTGCATACATTATATGTACACATATGTACTATTTTATGCCAAATTTGCATACCCTTTTTAAAATTGAATTACTCCAAATAGATAGCCATTACAACAATTAGGATACAACAATGCCAACGGAACCAAAAAACTAAATGGCATCCCCCTATTATCTTAGTCCATCCCGATATTAGCTTTGAAGTGGGTTTTCAGCTTGGTCAAAATAATAAGTACACCGTCGGTTTTTTAAATTTTTTGACAACAACTTACTATTTTCCGTAAGGATTTGTTTTTTATTCATTGGTGTATGCAACAAGCGTTAAATTAAAAACAAACGAAAATTCTTAAGGGGCGAAAAACAGATGGTAGGTACGAAAAAAGACGTTTAGAGTCCGAAAATTTGAAATAGCTGAAAAATTATTCTCTCATTAACGAAATAAACCAGCTAAACATTGTATTTACTGTGTAATTCATTAAACTAAATAAAAGCAGTCTCACACTCAGAGAAAAAAACGCACATTCATATTAAAAGCTCCACATTTAAATTGAACGCAGATTCGTTTGAAAAATATCGTTTGATTTGAACGAGGTCTCATTTACGCTAAGAGAATTTCTTTTAAAACAAAAGAGCAGCTAAACCGCAAACGACGGTCGTTTAAATCAAAAGATTCCGCATTACATAGTAATGTGGATACATTCCTTTACGTAACAAATACGCATACCTAAAGGACGCGATGCCAAAATATCATTTGTTTCAACGTAGCACAACATGTAGTTAATACTTCTGGCCGGTCCGATGAGTCTCACGTGTTCATATTCGTTCCAAACAAATGTGTATAGTGTCTAACAACAAACGCGTATTAGAATCTTCGTCAATGTTAAGAGTGTTTTCGAGAATGTACTTTTGCATTTATCTGGAGGAATGGACGCTTGCACACGTGCAATTTAAGTTTAGCGGGTGTTAAAATAAAAGTGTATTGTATTAATCGTATTAATATTATAAGTTTTATTCTTTATTCATTTGTCAACACAGGTAACAGTAAGTATCTAATCGAATGGAGAATGGACAATCAAACGGAATGTATTATTTTATTTCAGCAGAGTTTGCCTTTAATTCCATGTAAAACTCAATTATTTTGAATGGGGCAATTTCTATGAAATGAAAACGGGATGCGTTACTTTCGAAATACATACCGTTTCATTAAAAAGAATGCTTCGTTTAGTTTAAATAACAAAAATTTTCAATATAAAAACGAAGACGTTTGATACAATTGCCTTTCATTTATTTAAAATGTTTTACCCGTTTACAATAAAAGAATAAGTGTTTATTTCAATGAAAAATACGTTTAAATCGACTGGCTCCTTTCTTCCAGGTAAACGTAAATTCTTTTGATTCAAACGCTTTTTTACAACTCATTATGCTTTTGAAAGAAACGCCACTCGTTAGAATTAAACGCATTTGCGTGTGGAGCCAAATCAAAAGCGGAAATCGTTTGAATTAAATATATTTCGTTCAATATTAGTGAATATTTCTCTGAGTGCAAATGCGTTAAATAGGTCCATGTCAGGGCCTTAAGGATAACTGTCGATCTCATTACCACTATGGCGAGAAAAGTTCCCTTGGCTTGACTGTTGACTTTCGCGGTAAATATTCAAAATAGAGAATCCCTTTGAAAAGTTAATCGGAGAATACAAGAAGTAAAGCAGTTTTCGTAAAAAGTTTAGAACTTTCCATGGCGATGTCAAAAAGTGTTGACGTTGACAGTACAAGAAAATTTTGTATGGATAGTTCTTCTTGTTCCAGACCGAACAATGAAAACTATCAGAATATTTTGTTTTATTTATGAGATCGTAATAAATTTGATTGAAAACTACTCTTATCGTAATATTCTTCATTCAGGAAAAAAAATATGATAATACGGTACATCATCTGGCTATTTCCCATGGAGTCGGAAAAAACTTAGTCTATGGCTTAATTTTCATAGTTTGGTTTCGTTCAAATGTACCTAATAACCGTTACTATGAGGCAATTTCCATATAATAAATGTTAGTTTATAGTCCCAGAATATTTTACTGGTGAGCCCATACACTTTAAATGGGTATTTCAGCAGGATATTAACCCTAACCATACCTCACAAACTGGTCAAGGATCCGCTTCAACCAAATCGAGTGGCTTTTAACGTTGTTACTAGAGTCAAATTGAATCCAGAAATTGAATCTAGAAACAAAGTTTTCACAAAACGGACCAAATATGGAAATTCCTGGAAGTAACTGGATATATGGATGTATGGGAACTTAAGAGTAATTCTTCACCAGAGGGCCAACAAAAACCTTTTCTTTATCAAAAGAATGGATCATTTACTTTTAAATAATAAAATAAATCAAATTCTTGTCGAATCAGAACATAATATTTTAATTAAAACCAGTTTTAATCAAATTAACTGAAATGTACTTAATATTTTGTCCAGCCTATTTTAGTCAGTTCGTACTTTTTCAAGGTAGATGAAAGCTGTTATTTATTAAAATATGCTAATTTGCATATTATTTGATTCCTCACCAATTAAGTTTTTAAACCTTTCCATATGATTTTATTTACACAAATAACTACTTGGCTACAGGGTGATAAGAAAAATTCGTATGGGTGTACTTATTTTTTTGGCCATATGTGTATGTATGTACATGTACATTTTGAATCGCTACCCAGTTACAGATAGATTGAATTATTTTCAATTATTTTCTAAATATGAATATACATAATATGTTTTTGAGCCTCCGCATTTATGTTAGCGAGAAATTAATCACAGATTTATAAATAGTTATCTAATTCAAGTGGTAAAAGACATACATGACTTCCACATGGAAAGTGAAATTTGCGACTATTTCACCTACTTTGTTTCTTCCCAATGAACAATATTCGATTTATTGATTGACAATGCATTTTTTGGTAGTTATAATATACAAGTGCAGGTGAAGGTTGATTTAATGCGTGGGGCATTGTACTCGTGTAGGATTTCACAATAGTGTCACAGAAGCCGCCTTATATGATCATAATTGTTATAATGGAATTGGTTTGACAGGTTTCTGAACTATTTCTATAAGCAAACGAAGGTGTTCGCCTGTAAATCAATAGGACGCTGATTTAACTGTCTATTGTCAGTCTGTTGATTTACGTAGGCAAGTACCTAAAAGTATATGCAATTGGCGACAGTGGCTATAATCTGTAATGGTGGTTATATGGGTAATTTTATGACGCTTCGTAGTGAGTAATAGCGAGCATTGGATTTTCAAATTTAATTGTGTTAAGATACTTTTAATGAAGTCTCAGGGCCGGTTTCTCGTATACATCTTAGCTAGTGGTTAGTCTTATCGTATAGACAAGACGCACACTATTTTCTGAAAGCTTATTATATTGAATTCAATTATTATTGACATTGCATAGTTATTGCATATTTTCATATATCAATATACAAACACTTTTTTTCTACTTCTTCTTCTCAGTACCGTATAGCCCCATGTGGGGCCATGGTGCGTTAACTCAGCCGTTTATAGGCAATTTCGAGTCAACGTTACATTGTATATCATTTCGGAGTGTATATAATGTTGCACGCAATATATATTTTCTATCCGCACATGTACGGAGATTTTGGACCACGCCAAATGTTGAATTTTTAACTATTTGATATACATATATATCCATATAATATAGTTATTGTTTTTGTTAAATTATTATTTGAAGAATACTATATTCACAAATATGAAAGAGGGAGGCATAAAATATACTTCACGAAATATTCTCATAGCTAGAAAGTATACATACAATTTTTTTAAAAAAATCTGTCGAACCGTTTCGAATGAGTGCGACCACATCGTGACACGAAATCTTTGTATGTAACACATATGGACAAAACATAAGTGCGTTCTTCTCGTACTATTTGATTTCTGAGTTTTCACTGCATTTATTATATTGTAATACTCGAAATACATACATAGATAGTCTTTATGAAAACTATATATTTTTCAAAAACGGCTAAATAAATTGCAGCGAGAAAAACGGCTAAATCATACAGAACAGTCACATTACGAAAAAATATAGTAAAAACTGATTTTAATAATTTTATTTCTTTTCTGGAGTACTACCCGTAATCTATGCTTTAGGAAGATTTCTTAGTTTTGTTACATATATGCTCCAATCACTGTCATTACAGTCAACATTTATTTTGTTCGGAGTTAGATAGCTCAATTAGTCAAAATTGTTGTATACAGGTACAATTTCTCGGTAAGTCCATAACCACATTAGGTTCGAAATTGTGAAACATAAAATTCGTAAAAGGAACGTCCAATGCGTAACTGTGGGCAAGGGCAACCGCATTTATGTATGGATACCTTACCATCATCGCACCTGAACAATCTTATATTTTGATTAAAATTTAACCATTTTAGGCCCAAGACACATATCCAAATCATCATGACGATAATCCATCATGATGATGAAAGTTCGAAATTGGAGTGACACATATGCTTTCGTCTTTAGAATTCGTCATTTACTTTTGACGTTTGTGTTAATAGTGAAAATGTCCCTCACAATTGCGATATTTTGATGAATATTCAATTCAATAATTTGAGGACACACTTTTCTTAAAGAATTTGAATAGAAATGTGTAAAGATTGATAAAAACTTTAATATTTTTGTAAATATTTTCTTAAATTTTACAACAGATGTCTGGGGACATTATTGAGCAAATTATGGTGCAAATGCGTAATTTGGAACTCGTACTAATGACGATAAATTTGCGTCGTTCGAAAATATGTGCGTCAAGCTTGTTATTCATTTTCGAATTTGAGCCCTCCAAATTTTATTTTATTTTCCATAGTTACGAAATTTATGTTCCATTGTCCCATTGTTAATATTCCGTAATTACAAATTTGATGCTTCCAAGATACGAAACTGATGTTCCAAAATTATGAGCTTGGCCGGGAAATGGTATAGATTTCTGATAAATTTGTTGCAACAAACCCCAACAATTAAATGTAATGCATCTACAAAAATGTGTAGTTTCTAGCAATCGTCAGACGTTGTGAAAGTAGCTTGCCCAGTTAACTTCAAAAATTAGTTTTAAGTGAGTATATCGGGGGCAACTTACCCCTTTCTTCAGTACTTAGCTTTTGTGCTGATACATATACACACTTAAATTTATTTTTTGTAATTTACTGGACAAGCTACTTGCACAACGTTAGTGTTGAGCACTACGAAGTTCTGGCATTATTATCAATATCTATGTATAGCGCTAAAAGGTTTTCACCAATGTACTTAATCTGGCATGATTACGTTACATGTGGTAAAGAATTGACACTTTAAAAAATGGAAAAATGTTCAGGTACCTCCGAGAATTGCTCAACAAAGAATTTTATCTAAGAAACTGTCTTCCATTTTGCAAAGTATTCACCATATTGGTGATTGGTAAATTACATGCTTAGACGAGGTACTTATATCGTCAGTTTACGTGAAACCGTGCGTGAAACCCATTACCCTAAATTTATTGAAAAAAGGCAAGTCTCCGCAGCAAATTTTTCCCAGGAGACATAAATGCAAGTTTTCTTCTAGGTGGACATAGTAGGTACTTATCCTAATACACGATAGTAAGTGTATGTAGAAATAATTCCACGGCGATGAATTTTTTTGTTTTTGAATATTGAAAAATTGATTCTAGTTTCAAAGTAAAAAAACATAAAATAATTTTAGCCGGAGAAACCGCCGAAGAAAATCAATTCCGACTAAAAATCCGGCCGGCCGGAATTATAAATTTCTTCCGGCTAAACAGCACGGATTCCGGCTAAATTTGGCCGGAAAACGGCTAAATTGGCAACACTGGTTACAATAATGCCAAGGGACCCGAAAAACAAGATGGTTCTCCCGTATTTTCTAAGCCCTTGCCGGTATAAACTTTTAAGGCGATAATGACCTTGGCCAAAATAATAAGTATCCGCTCTTTTTATATTTTTTTTAAGTTACTTGCAACTTTGTATTTTTTATGATATTTTTCATTCAGAATAGCATTTTTCTTTAAAATAATGTTATTCAGACGACTATGATTCGCTCTAACGAGGCATCAGGTCTTTTTTTCTTAAAATTTCTTCACTTTTGAGTTTTAATTTTCCCTTATAAATTGTAATTGTAAACAATCAATTCTTACGGAGCGGCGCGTCGTCGTCTCAATAAAAACTTCTAAGACCATGTATGTATATCAAACAGGCGGCAGCTGTCTTACGCATTTATTTATTTATTTGCCCTGTCTGCAAATATAACAAGAACAAAAACCTGTTTTGATATGAACAATAAATTTTCCTTGCCTTTTTTTCCTTTGCAGACAGGCCCATTAGATCGCAACCTGCACATTTGCTATTATTATTTCTGATAAATTATACCCTTAAGGCTTGTGTTACTAGAGACAACCGATTCTGAGCACTATATGTATATTTACATTTCGCTGGTATATTGAAAGGGTATATTAGCTTTGTCATGAAGTTTGTAACGCATTAAAGGAAGCATCTCCGACCATATAAAAAGTATATATAATTGATCAGTATGACGCGAGGATTCGATTGGACGATGTCCGTCTGTCTGTCCGTCTGTTGCAACGAGTTTTCATTGGCCGCTATGAAAGCTACGGACTTAAAATTTTGCACACATGCTTATTTATGTTGCAGGCTGTTTGTTTGTTTGAATCGACAAAATCGGACCAAGGGGTCATGGGGCTACTATAAAAACCCAACCTCTCCAATTGGGTTCTTCTACGAAAAACTTTTTCATTTGTGCCCCAATTTCAACCAATTTTTACAAGAATGTGTTTGTAGTGATGCAACAGAACACATGTAATGCATGGAATCATACCATGGGGCTACCATATAAACCCAACCCCCCAATTTGGTTCATATAAGGAAAGCTTTTTTATTTGTGCACCTATTTCAAGCAAACTTCACTTAAATGTATTTCCATTCATGCCACAAAACATATGTAAAATTAGAACGAGGCAAGGAAGAAAAAAAAAGATAGAAGCACAAAGTGGGATAATGGGGCTGCCGTACAAACCCAACCCCCAATTTTAGTTGATTATGTTGTTTGTGCACTTATTCCAACCAAAACTCACTCAAATTATATTGTTCCATCGACGACATTGAGCATACATATGTGGAGACGGAAGGAAAAGAAAGGGGGGGCTAAACCCAGAGAAGAGTGAAGGGTATCAAAATTTCGGCAGCCCGCGAAATGAGCCTCCTTCTCGTTTCTATACAGATATGTTTCTTTGTGTCATTCACACATTAAAAAAAATATACAAGTAGTGCTCAGAATTGGTTTCCTAACATCCCATGAGCCGTCTCTAGCAACACAAACCTTTATAATCGTAGTATATGTATATGGATCGTGCAATTTATACATTGAACAAACATTATAACTATTACATCTATGGTTTTAAATATGACCCTCCCAAATATTTACAATATTAGTCCAGTCGGATATTTTGACTGGACAATTCAGGCCTCCAAATACAAAAAACAATAGAGATGTTGTTTTCGATTCAGTCGGATGCCAGCAGTCTAAAGCCCATTTTTCTAAGAAAAATTTTGATCGGAAAGGTCCCATAAAGGACAAAAAAGGACACTAATTAATCCTTGATCAGAGGTGGGCATGGGGGTGTCATATCGAAGGAGACGCCGAATACATTACATATCCGGTGTTTGTTTCCTGTTTCAAGGACCCTTAACGGAATAAATCGCGTTTTAATTGAATTTTTTTTTATTTAAGTTGTCACTACTTTTTTTCATTTTTTAGAATCTGTAATAGCTTAAGATTATACTATTAAATTTGCTAAGAAAAAAATTGATCGGGGAGCCCTGAAAAAGGACATAAAAGGACTTTAAAAGATTCAGATTATAAATTACAGAAAACACGTAAACTTTCCATTAAAACGCAATTTACTCTGTTAAAAGTCCTTGAAACCGGAAGAAAATAACGAACATATAACAGGACGTCGAGTATCCTCTAAGTATCTATCTAACATCCCGCATATCCACGTTCAAGGATTTAATTAGTGTCCTTTTATGTCCTTTCTCCGATCAAATATTTTCTTAGCAAAATTATTGGTAGAATCTTCAGTTATTATAGATTCTAAATTGGTTGGCAACTTGAAATATTAGCGTAGTTATATCTTTGGAAAGATGCAGATCATAAGTTACGGGAAACATGATGGTCCTTGAAACAGAAAACGAATACCGGATATGTAATGCACTCGAATTCCCCTTTGATATGATACCCCACATGCCGACCTCCAAGTCAAGGACTAAATAGTGTCATTTTTGAGACCTTTCCGATCAACATTTTTTTTAACGAAATGAGTTTTAGACTTCTAGGACCCCACTGATTTAAAAACAACAAAAATTAGCCTTACTCTATTTTTTTCTATTTGAAATGCTAATATGACTGAACTATATGCCGTATGGTATGAATAAAAAGATGCTTTGCTTATTACTTAGCTAAACAAGCTAAAATAAAAACAATTTACATTTATGATTTATATCGGCCCTTTGACGAAAGCATTAAGCAAGGCATTTTTGTTATTAATAATGACGTTATGTAACGTATAAATTCACTTCTTTTCTTCATTTCACTGCATTCATATTAACCGTTTCAACGTACAAGTTAGATAAAATAATTTTATCTTCTCGAATCTGTAGACGGGAAATGTATACACATACTGTTTTTTTTTTTTTGACAGAAATAACACAAAGGAAAAGATAAAACTAAGTTTCGTTTTTTAATGCTTTTTGCGTACATGTTCATATTTTATGTATGTACATTCAGTTATTCAGATACACATAATTATACATATGACCATTACGTGTATAAAATTGTCATGTGATTTTTTCGCTTGAATCTCCTCTAGAGACAGTTTGGACTTGGCCCGTCCTAAGGTCATTATATCAATTGACACCTTAGACATGGAGTTGCTTTAGAATTAGCACATTTAGTTTCTTTTAATATTTGATTTTATTATTTCTTGGAATAAATCATGTAAAACACGTGTTAGATACAATACCCTGCAAGAAATCGCTAACCGAAACTGCAACCACATTCAAAGCTTTGTCTGAGAAAACGCACACAAGCAAATATTTTACATAAGCTCGAATACTCCACAGCTGATAATTTGTACGAGTGAAAACAATTTAATTATTCATACATTTCAATTTCATTATTAAGAATAAAGAAAATATATTTTTGTTCTCTTTTTGTTCATAAATAAAAAGAAGATGACATGATATTCGAACCTAAAAATGAGTGCGAGTATGATTGAACCTTAGAGAAACTATATTAAACCATTCCATGCGAGTCTAGGGACTATGTGCACACACAATATATACGTGTTTCGCCCTAATTCGATTTTTTTTAACGCAAATGTTAATCAGATTGCAGATCCCAGAAGTTGGGATAATATGGGCACCTGATGCAATTTTTGTTCATTTTTCCCGTCATTACACCCTTCGCGTTTTAACCCTAGTCCTACCGACAAAAGTTTATTCTTATTTCTACCGACATGGGTACACCTGTACCCATCTTCGATTTACCGCTAGATTCGATATATTGAATGAATGCACGCATGTTTTTGCAACACTCTTGACTTTTGACGCAAAGTGTCTGGTGATATGTAATAATTTCGATGTGCAAATATGTCTAGTAGTGGAAAAAATTGGAAGTGCAAAGTATTTAAAAAGAAACGCTGAATGTGAGTGTATCAACATGTGCATTAGAACCAATGATGCAATACGAGCGAACCCGAGGACCATCTAATCGATTGTATGAATCAGTTTAGCTTTTTAATAATTTTATTTAATATATTTAAATGTAGATCGCCGCTAAACTCCAGCAGTAATTCATTACCATGGAACGGAAAAGGGGAAATCCACATTGAAAAGTACACATGTCGTCCTTTTGCTTATTGCCGCCATTTGTACGTTTTTATTGATTTTTTTTTTTTTCAGATTGACCCAAAATCAATTACATTATGTTGTCAGACGATAGCGACTATGACGGAGAACCGTTCTTTCCAACTTATGATGACGAATGGATGCCAGATAAGTATATTGCGTCTGATGCTGAGCAAGAATGTTTCGAAATAGAAACAAGCGATATTTCTGAAAGGGATTGCGAAGAAGACGAGGATATTCCCCCTGTGTCTTCAGTATTTACTGCATCCGATGGAATGCAATGGCTCGCCACTCCTAAAAGACCAGCAGCACAAACAAGCGGAATGATCGTTAATTATACACAAATCTGATGCATCGAGCCTTCATGGCTCTTGCCATGGAGGTTTGTTTTTGGCAAATCTTGGCCGTTTCTTGCTGGAAACGTGTGTGGCCCGCCCCCAAGAGGCTTGTAACTCCTGTGTGGCTGCGGGCTGCCATCGGGAATGGTCGCCAGGAGGACCACGTCGAAGACGTAATCGACAAAATGCACTGTAGAAACAACGTCCTAAGGGCAAGGACAGGCTCCTGGGGCAAGGACAAGGAAACTATATTGGTCACCTTCAAAGCGATAGGTAGAGTAATTCCCAGCTATGCAGGACCGGTGTGGTTTCAAACCATATGTGACACAAACTGGAATAAAATCCGGGCATGTCAGAACGCTGGTCGACGTATCGCTGTCACGTTATGTCGTCCCAGGATCATCTCCAAGAAACCAGCATGTTACCAGTGCGTGATCACAATCTCCTTCTGCCTTTACAATATCTGGTCGGTTGCTCACGAGAGGATCACCCAAGCCATCGTCTCATGGACAATACTCCCCCTCTACGAATTTCAGGAGTTGAGTCAGAGATCTGGAGAGAGACGTCCAGAGATACAAGCGAGTATTCATTGAAAAAGTTAGGCGGGTACAGGTGTACCCGTGCCGCTAAATATGTCATATCACAATTTTTTTTTTCTCTTAAGTATATCGAACCAAAAATCTAAAAAGTAGTTAAAATAACCAAAAACCCTTTACTTTAAGATGTCAGAGTGTTTCAACATATTTGGTTTTGGCAAGTCGGAAATATTTAAATTTAAAGTCAAAAAGGTACACCTGTACCCCTGTTGGTAGGACTAGAGTTAAGTGAAAAGGGTAGTGGACCCTCGGTTAACGAACCCCTCGGATGGCGAACATTTCGTATAACGAACGAAATTTTTGGATCAAAACTGTTTCGCTTAGCGAATGAAATTTCGGATAACGAATAAAAGAAATTAGTAAAAATTCAGATGTTAAAGTAAAACTTGAGTAAACTTTTAGACAAATCTGCATTTAAAAGAAAATAACGCTTTTATCAATAAGTAAACAATGTAACGAGTAGTGTTTCGCCCAGGAAGGAACTATTACAGAGTTTTAGCATGTCGTTAAACATATAACGATAGTTCGAATAGGCTTTGACATTTTCTATAAAAAATGCGCTTGCCTGCCGTACACATAACAGTATACACAATTTTTCATGTCCCAAGTAGACATAGGTGTATTTCCGTGAATTTGACTGTCTATAAAAAGCTGAAATTGTGGTTCATGATATTTTTTTGTCGTGATTATTCGGCTATGCCTACTTGGAACATGCAAAATTGTGGTCTACTGTTTTGCGTACGGCAGACAAGCGAATTTTTCATAGAAAATGTCAAAGCCTATTCGAAGTATCGTTATATTTTCACCGACATATTAAAACTCTCTCTTGTCTTTTGTATTATAAAAGTTTCGCTTAACAAACGTTTCGGATAACGAACCTGGAACGAATTGTGTTTGTTAACCGAGGGTCCACTGTATTAAGTTTGTCATGAAGTTTGTAACGCATTGTAGGAAGCAACTCCGATTATATAAAATTATATAAATATATATATATAAAATAATATAAATATATATTATCAGAGTGACGAGGGGAATCGATTAGGCGATGTCCGTTTGTACGTCTGTCTGTCTGTTGCGACGCGTTCTACTCGGCCAGTTTAAAAGCTAGAGCTGAAATTTAGCACACGTGCTTCTTTTTATTGCAGACAGTTTGAATGTTTAAATCGCTGAAATCGGATCAAGAGACGCGAGAGCGTATCGCCCGCCAAAGGAAAAAAAAACAAAGCGAACAAGTCTATGATTACCGGAGACAACTTGCTTTTTTCTTTGACAGGGCTACTGCCTTCCAGGCAACATCCCCCAAAAAAATTTTTTTACCAAAATATTCCACATATCCGGTTCTAGTGCCTTTCCAAAAAAAATCTTCGATCGACACAATAACGGGTAAGATATATGCAATAAACGGTGAAATTGTCACCCTCACAGACTTAAGCGAGTAACCCAATTTCAGACTGGAGTCTACAGTTGCAGAAAGACTTGCTTGTACTGTCTCTCTCCGTGATGGGAGTTTTATGAAATTTGGAATGAATGATCCTCTGGTGGTCCTTCTAAAGAATAAATGTCTTCCATTTAGGTAAGTGGATGGAATAACGGTAAATTAATAGGTAAAGTTAACAAAAGATTTCCAACAATTGCGTCTTTCGGCTCATCGCATTGACAATTTTTTAAAACACACTGCGACATTGGGACACTGGGGCATTGGGACATTAGGTTATTGGGACACTGGGAGACTAGGATCTTGGGACAGGGGGTTATTAGGAAATTGGGACAAAATATTAAGACATTGGGGCATTAGGCACACTTGGGAAACTGGGACGTAGGCACATCGGGATATTGGGTCATTGGGACATCGGGAGATTGGGACAATGGGACATTGGAACATTGGGATATTGGGACATTTGAATATTGGGACATTAGGACACTGGGAGACTGGGACATTGGGGTACTGGGATATTAGGATATTGGGACATTATTATGACCTTGGGACAATAGGACAATCGGACATTGGGACAATTCCCCATTGTCCCAATGTCCCAAACTGGTACATAGGAACACTGGGATATTAGGACATTGGGACATTAGCACATTAGGATCTCGGATATTGGGACATTAAGCGCACTGTAGAAACTGCGACGTGGGGACATTGGGCCACAGGAACATCGGGATATTGGGACATTGGGACGTCGGGATATTAGGATGTTGGGACATTGGAACATTGGGGCATTGGAACATTGTGACATTGGAACATTAGAACACTGGGAGAATGAAACAACTGGGATATTAGGACATTGGGACATTATGACTTTGAGACAATAGGACAATTGGACATTAGTACATTGGGACACTGGTACAGAGGGGCATTGGGCCACTGAGACATGGGGATGTTGTGACATTGGTGCACTGGGATATAAGGACTTGTAGACATTAGGGTCTTGGGTCATTAGGACATTGGGATATGAGGACATTAACACATTAGGACGTTGGGACATTAGGTATACTGCGGAAACTGGGACGTGGGAACATTGGGCCACTAGGACATCGGGATATTGGGACATCGGGATATTAGAACATTGAGATATTGGGATGTTGGCACATTGGGATATTGGAACATTGGGATACTGGGACATTAGGGCACTGAGATACAGGTACATGGGGCACTGGGATATTAGGACATTGGGACATTATGACCTTGGGATAATAGGACAATTGGACATTGGGACACTGGCATATAGGGGCATTGGGCTACTGAGACATTAAGATATTGGGACACCGGGATGTTAAAACATTAGGACAACATTGGGATATTGGGACATTACATCCGAGGCAGCTTGTCCATAGACCAACCAATCACCGAAAAGCTCGAAGACCGACGAATGGATTGGTATTGCCATGTTCAAAGGCGTCCGCCTGAGAACCCCGCAAAGAGAGCGATATCAATGGAAGTTCCACTTGATGGACCCAAGGCCAGAGGCAGACCGAAGAACACCTCGATGTGTCAAATGAAAAAGCAACAACAACGCATTGGTCTCGGCGATGACACGATCCAAGATAGAGCTGCCTGTAGAAATATGCTGAGAAATTATCGCCAAAACGGGCGATGTGCCTACACCGCAGGTCGAGCAACGCGGAACCATGGAGCGGTATAAAGAACGAGGCAAGGAAGAAGAAGGGATATTGGGACATTGTAACATTGACAAATTGGGACAATGGGCCATTTTTACATTTGGACATTAGGATATTAGGCACACTGAGGAAACTGGGACGTGGGGACAATGTCCACTGGGACATCGGGATATTGGGACATTGGGACATCAGGATATTAGCACATTGGGCCATTGGAAGATTAGGATATTGGGACATTAGGACACTGGGAGACTGGGACGTTGGGCATTGGGATACTAGGATATTGGGACATAATGACCTTGGGACAATCGGACATTGGGACACTGGTACATAGGGGCATTGGGCCACTGAAATATCGGTATATTGGGATATTGGGACATAGGGATATTGGGTAATTTGGACATTGGGGCACTGACATATTAGGACATTCGAACATTGGGATATTGAGATATTGGAATATTGGGACATAGGGATATTGGGAAATTGGGACATTTCGATACTGGGACATTAGGTACACTGGGGAAATTTGGACATGGGGATATTGGGACAGTGGTACATTCGGATATTAGGCTATTGGGACCTTGGGACACTTGGTATACTGCTACATTGGGATATTGGGACATCGGCATATTGGGACATTGGGATGTTGGGATATTGGGACATTTGTACATTGGGACACTGGTATATTAGGACATTGGCATATTATCACATTAGGATACTGGGACATTTGGGACATTGGGTAACTGGTATATTAGAAAATTGGGACATTAGGACCTTGGGACAGTATTACAATTGGACATTGGGATATTAGGACATTAGGTGGGAGACTGGGACACAGGGAGACTGGGACATTGGGATATTGCGATACTGGGACATTGGGACACTAGGGTAGTGCGAAATTCGGACATTAGGCCATTGGGACACTGTGATATTTGTACATTGGGACATAAGCACATTAGGAAATTGGGACACTGGGGCATCAGCATCCTAAAACAAAAATATTAGTTGGCTATTTAAGTATGCAAAAATATATAATATCTGACCAAAAACAACAAAGTTGTAAAAGTTACCCCGCCAAAGAAAAATTCATCCGCCGCAAAAAGAATACATATCACTCCAATCCACCGCTCATATGTAATTTTGTTTTAGGTGTAAATGCTGGAGAAGTTTAAATGTACAGGACTACTTCTTAAAGTAATTTGGTGGGAGCATTAACATTTTATTCAGTGCCACTTTGACGGCTCCCACCAAACTACTTTAGGAAGTAGTCCTGTACATTTAAACTTCTCCAGCATTTACACCTAAAACAAAATTACATCCAGCATTTACACCTAAAACAAATTTACATATGAGCGGTGGATTGGAGTGATATGTATTCTTTTTGCGGCAGATGAATTTTTCTTTGGCGGGGTAACTTTTACAACTTTGTTGTTTTTGATCAGATAATACATACAATCCAAACCTCATAAATTGGGTTATTCTACGAAAAACTTTTTTATTTGTGATCTCTCTTGTGTGAACTCCACCAACTTCACACGAATGTGCTTCTAGTGATGTCACAAAACATATGTAAAAATAATGGAATCAGACCATAGGGCTACCATACTAACTCAACCCCCCAATTTAGTACAGAAGAAAATATTTTATATTTATGAGCCAATTTCAATCAAACTTCACTCAAATGTATTTCGACAACGTTTAAAAAAGGTACTCTCTCTCCTAAGAAAAACGTTTTCTTTGTACGGAAGTAAACGTTCCGTTAAGCGACTGGCCAAAAAAGTGAAGAGTATAAACATTTTCGCCGCAACCGAAATTACCTTTTTTTCTCGTTAGCAATTAAGTCTGCCAATTCATCAACAACGACATCAAATCAGATCCAGACATGTCGTGATAATATATATTTCCGACCAATTAAAGTCAAATTTATGAGTTGATATCAAATCAATTTAATCATTTACAGCTAATTTGGCTGAATATCTATAGGAAAAGCAGCATTACAAGTCCGTGAAGTGCATGTTGTACTTAAGATGTGTAGAGAATATAAATACAGATTGCGTATTGCAAATGCAAATTTTTACTCTTTTTCCAAAATGTGAATCTGAACACATCCTACTTCTTGGACGACGAAATGTACTTACTACAATTAACACTTATTTCAGTACTGATTCCACGTGAAAGTGTCATAATAAAATCTAATTTCGCAATCAGCACAACTTTAAACCAAACCGCTGACTGATTCCACACTCAATTTAAAGTGTCAATCGCACGATCATCGCAACCGCTATAATCTACATACTATCACATTCAATCGGACACTTGATTATAACTTTTTATTTACTTGCAAGTTGCTGTTAGTACGGGTTGGTGGGTCATTGCTGACATTGAGTGATATGATTATACTGATTTTCATTTTCACTAGGGGCTAAATGTATTTTTGATGATTTTACATTTAAATCGCCTTTTAATGAATTAATTTGTGGCGTGATATTTTGTATGCGGCCGAGGGAATCGAGTTCATTAATCTACAAAGCAACATAATAGTATTTGCAAGCAAATGTATTTTTTCTGGTATTTTTTAAAATATCAGCATTAAATCTGAAACTTTTCATAAGAACACGAATGAATTTCCATACTGCTTACTTCCTGTGCAGTAGACACGCTTTTGGTTTGACTGATCAGTATAACATTTTTAACAAATGTAGCAAATTTAGGTTTAAACGTTTTTGAAAAGTTTAAATTTATAGGTCAGTAATATCGTGCCGATTTATTACCAATCCGTGAAAAAAAAAGCTTTTTTCTCACTCTTCCTTTATCCATTTTTGGATGAGCCTTCACTTCGAGGTCCTAAGCAAGACCCCAAAAGTCTCCGTCTGTACGAGTGTCGCTAGCGGGGCTACAGAGGGTCGAAGATCCTCTAAAACAGTTTTTTTTTAATATCTCGATAACGGTAATATATGCTGAAAAGATGTATATGGACAATTTAAAACTCGTTTATTGCAAATTGGATTGGATGCATTTATATACAAGAAGTATGGTTCACCCAAGTTAACCCTCGAGTAGGCAAGACCGCCTTCACTGAACCAAAAAATTCGTAAATTCGACGAAATTACATTTAATATGAAGAATATTTCATCAAAATACGGTCAATGAAGCTCTTATTTGGATGGAAGAATATTATAGTCATATTGAATATTGATAAAATGATAGATATGTTGATGAATATTTATTCGAATTGAAGAAAAATTAACAATCTTCTATATGATAAATATTTATTCGTTTTGCATAAATTGTAAAAAAAAGTCAGTTTTGATGAATATTTATCGAATTGAAGAAAATGATTGCAAAGTTAAATTGTCAATATGAAGAATCCTGTTCATATTGAATATTATTCTATTGTCACTGTGATGAATCTTCGTAGAAACCATTATTATCACATATTCAGTGTGAAGAAAATTATATTTTACCAGCTGTAATTTTTTCTTGACATATGAATATTGATATAGCTGAGGCAAACTACTGAATTGGATAAGCACTCTTCATAACTAAAAAAATCCATATTTTTTGCAACAAATATGTCTGTACAGATAGTTGCACTAAGAGGTATGAGCATTTTAATGTTCGGAAACGCAGATTAAAAATCTTCATACCCAATTGAATCTATTTGTCTATGCATATCTATATATTCAGAAATTTGTAGCTATGATAACTAAGTTCTTATTAGATTTTTAAAATTGCCTTGGTGATATCAATACTTATATATTTTAGAAATGAGAAATATGTAAAACTGATGATTTATTGACGTAGTCTTATAAAAATTCCATGCAGTTATTTTTTTTTTGTAAAACCAATGTTTATTAATATTTAAAGAAAACAATTAACTTTAAGTAGTACAAGAAATAACAGATAAACGCGCATATAAGAAAAGGTATAGGTATGTATTTATATTATTATACACTGCATATACATGTTTCATAAAGAATGCTTTGGGTAGATGTATAATCACTTTTCATTTTATTACGCACCACATGCACAGGACAATCAAGTTGCTAAACTGAAATTGAACTGAATATCGAATTAGTAAACGACGAAGAAAACGGTATATTTAAGCGATAACATATTTCCGTTTGATTAAAATTCGTTCATTTGAAAAAACACATAACTTTGCGTCGTCAATATGAAGAAATTACTTACATAGCGAAAAGTTTATACGACAACATCTTCGATTTGAATATTTTTCTTCAATTTGAAGAATTGAAGAATAAGACAGCAATTTCTTCAATATGATGAACCATATGAATAATTTTTATTCAATTGGACAATTAGGTATTGTCTATTTGACGAAAATTTTCAATATAACAATACGTTTATACAATTTTGCCGTAGCAAATCGTCAGTTTGAATAAATTCTTCAATATTCGTCAATTTGTAAGAAAAATGCTTACGAAAAACGATTTCTTCATATTGATGAAGAATCGTAACCAGATGTTACAGATTTGATTGATAAAAATTTATTCAATTCAAATAAAAGGAAAAGTGAAATCTTCATTTTGAATAAAAAGCTTTTTTCCTTTAAAAATACTAGTGATTAATATTCAATGCAACAAATTATGATGTAAAATTAACGAAAATTTTAATCAACATTTTATGAAAAAAAATTCGTTGATATTAAAAAATATTTGGTTCAGTGTTGAGGCGGGTTTTACTTTGTATCCCCAAAACTACAAATCAGGAGATAATTTTTTGTTCGTAGTTAATTGAATCGATAGTTTCACATCTTTTGTAAGAACGTTGTAAGTTTTGAAGCATTCTGCGGGGGGGGGGGGGTTACTTTTTTATCCACAGTTGGATGTTGCAACCTCCTAATTTCACCAATTTCACTCTTAAAAACTCTTAAAAAATGCGCCAAGCCCGCTTTGGAAAAGCAAAAATTATGTTGAGATTACCGGACATTTATATTATGTCGTAAAAAGCTTTAGTACTGAATTTGGTGTTTAGAAAAGCTGCTATGGTGTGTTTTAGGAAGCCCGCCTGGAGGCGGTCTTGCCGTTCTACGTCAGCTTTTCAGCTGGTATTTTAGCTGTTATCTGTTGTGAAGGAAATATGGCGTTGGGGATGGAATTTAAGCTCTTACATTTATTTTAATCTTTTTTTGAGTGGGAAAATAAAAATTATGCCTAACATTTTTATGTCCGAAGTTGAGCAATTACTATTGGGGTTGCCTCCACCTCAGTAGAAACAGTTGAACAGATAGATCATGATAACGCCAGCGATAATAATATATAATTATTATTGGTAACTAAAACTAAGGGAACTCTTCAATGACTGCACTTTCCAAAGACAATCCGAACATGAAGGAAAGTTTAGCAATAGTTCGAAGTCGGATATTATTTTTATTGATCCAGCGGGGTTTGTGTTAGCCTGGAGCTAGGCATTTCGAATCATATAAAAGTTTTTTTAGAAGAACCTAATTTGGGGGGTTAGGTTTGTATGGCAGCCCCATGACCCCATGGTCCGATTTGATCCATTCTTACATATGTTTTGTGTTGTCAATATAAACACATTTATGTGAAATTTTGTTGAAATTGGTACGCAAATAAAAAAAATTCTTAGAAGAACCTAATTTGGGTAGTTGGGTTTGTATGGCAGCCCCATGACCCCATTGTCCGATTTTACCGATTCAACATACAAACTGCCTGCAGCAAAAAGAAGCATTTGTGCAAAAGTTCAGCTTCATAGCTTTTAAATTAGCCGAGTAAAACTCGTCGCAACAGACGGACAGACAGACAGACGGACATCGCCCAATCGACTCCCCAAGTCATGCTGATCATCTCTGCGGTAACATTTGAAAATCTGGTCTAAATATCCAAAATTTTACCCACTTTTTCACGGCATTTTCTTAGTGGGCTTTACTAGGAACACAGTAGGGTGAAATGTGGTCAAGATTGGTTTTTCTGTATAAAATTTCGAATTTCAGCTGGTTTCTATGGCAGCCCCATGACGCCACGGCCAGATTCCATTCGTTCCCACATACATACAGCGTACACTGGAAAGAAAGTTGAATACAAAGTTTTAGCCCGATAGCTTCATAGCTGAGAGACTATAGTTTGCATAGAAACAGACGATATCTTTCCACACACTGATCAATAAAATTTTCCTTTTGTGCATTGCAAACTTCACAAGAAATCTTGCACGACAAGTTATTAAAATCTTTCATATATGTAATGTGTAAGGTACCATAAAATAAATAAGATGTTGTATACCGTCCAAATGTATATTAAAAGGTATTTTTGTCTCGAATCCATATATTTGGGTCAAAAGACCGTCATCCGTTTCTAATTTTATAGAAAAGAATGAAATTTTTACTTTAATCTTATAGTTACTATGAAGAAAACGTGTTACAATAGATTATAACTCGTATCTTTGTGAAAATGAACTATACTAATCTACGCAATTTAAACGAGTCAATTTCAGGAAACATTTGTGCTAGTTTCATTTAGCAAACTTGACGAAAAATTTAACCGAAAAGCTAGATATACGTATAATGTACATTATGGACTCCATATGACATGCAGAGCGACTTCGATTATTGTGACTAATAACTAATAACTAAGATCAAGGCAGTTGCAATGATCAAAAGGTTGCAATAACCGTTGAAAAAAATAATAATTATTATTTAGTTTCATAAATGATCCAGTTTCTATTTTCAATTTTAATGCATAAAATGGGAATTTGGAAATCTAAGATCGACTAAATAAGGACGTAATCGTCCGTAATAAGGCATTTTTTATTAATTGGACTGTAGTATGTTGTACATAATAAGGGAAGTAAAACATCCAAGAATTAAAATTTGTTGCCTATTTCATTAAAAATAATAGTAAAAACAATTGAATGGATAACATTTACTTTAACAATTCAATTTAATTTTCAGTAAAACAGCTTTAATTCGTTTTATCTATTTCATCCACGCTAATGACTTCTGTAAAAAGCTGATTTATTACCATTATACTCAATATTTGGGCTTATAATGTCATATCGAACTTACAATTTCTAAAACTGACATCATGTGGTTGCGTCGACAATCCAAAATCATATTCCTCTAATAAAATGCAAACTCACTTCTTATTAATCGAATACATACATACTTGGTTAGCAACTTCCGTTCACTATAAAATCAATTACAAAATTTTTCAAGGAATTTTCGAACTTGACAAATAATCTCTGGCAAATTCGGTTGATAGCAATATTTGCCTTGAAAACGCTGATAACCATACCTAATCCACTAATATTTTTTATGATACATAAGTACCTAGAATAAGAAAACTTTACGCAATAGCAATACTTTTGGTAGAAGAACACCGAAAACGTCACTTTCAATATTAAAGTCTTAAAATATTTGCTTTTCTCCAGAAGAAATATGAACGATTTATAAAATTATTTTTTCTCTTTTTCTTTTTCCGTTATCATTATCATTAATTCGACTCATTTTTACGACAAATGTACAGATAATGTCTGGTAAAAATAGAAAAAAGTCACACATTTTCATTTGCGGAAAATTTTAGAAGAGGATTAGGTTAATAAATGAATGGAAAAGTAATGAAATAATGTGTAGATAAATTAGTACATATTTCGGAAACAATTGAAAATTCGATTCGCATTGTATTTGTCTATTGTCCTATGAAAACCTATGAACAATGCAATGGTAAGAAGAATATAAGCATGTACATAGATAATTTACACATATTTGTACTAGTAATAGTCAATGCAATATACATATGTCGAAATTTTGGACCAAGCAAACATTGGCGCATACCGCTATACCTCAACAAACATATTTTTTAGAGGTTAATGCTCTTGAGTTTGTGGAATCCTTGACTGAACGGCTTCACTATCTGATTTCATGAATCCTGTTCAATTCTTCCAGCTATCTTTGGAAAGGTGTATGTGGATTAAACGAAATCTTTTGAACGATTCGGTCATCATGCGCATGGTATTGTCAAAATTCCAACCACACTTTTTATACCCTTCGCTTATTAAGCGAAAAGGGTATATTAACTTTGTCATGAAGTTTGTAACGCATTGAAGGAGGCATCTCCGACCATATAAAAGATGTAAATATATGATCAGCGTGACGAGCTGAGTCGATTGGACGATGTCAGTCTGTCCGTCTGTTGCGACGCGTTTTGCTCGGCCAGCTTAAAAGCTATATGTACACATGCTTCTTTTTGTTGCAGGCAGTTTGTATGTTTGAATCGCTAAAATCCGACAAGGGGGTCGTGGGGCTGCCATACAAACCTACCCCCCAAAATTAGGTTCTTCTTAGAAAAACTTTTTTATTTATGGACCAATTTCGAAAAAAATTTCTCAGAAATGTGTTTTCATTGCTGACACACAACATATGTAAAAATCTACCAAATCGAACAATGGGGTGGTGGGGCTGCCATACAAACTTAGTCCCCCGAATTAGGTTATTCTAAGAAAAACTTTTTTATTTTCTGACCGATTTCAATCAAGTTTTGCACAAATGTGTTTCTAGTGATATAACAAAAGATATGTAAAAATGGACCAAATCGGACCAGGGGGTCATGGGGCTGTCATAGAAACCTAGCTCCCCAAATTAAGTTCTAAGATTTTTTTTATTTATACCCTAATTTCAACCAAACTTCACACAAATGTGTTTCTATTCATGACACAAAACATATGTATGAATAGATGGAGTCGGACCATGTGGTCATGGGGCCACCATACAAACCTAGCCCCCCAAATCAAATTTTTTCAAGAAAATACATTTTTTTTTGCCCACCAATTCCAATCAAACCTCATGGAAATGTATTTTTATTGATTACAAAACATATGCAAAAATAAAATAAATCGGACCATGGGGTCATGGGGCTGGCATATAAACCCAACCCCCAAACTAGGTTCTTCCAAGAAAAACTTTTTTATTTGTCCACTAATTTCAACCAAATCTTATAATTAATGCCTCAAACATACGTAAAAATTGATGGAAAGGCCATGCGTTCATTGGATTGCTGTGTAACCCCCCCCCCTTGGGTTAATCTAAGAAACCCACGTCCCTCGCTTCCCCCAATAAATCGTCACCCCGGCACAAAATTCAAGGAAAAGCATGGAAGCGGGGAGGACTGAACACAAGTCATAGGTACGCCCGAAAAAACTTTTAGCCCGAGGGGAGTGTGCATAGCACAAAACACAGTATTTCATATCGAAGTAGTCAGCGATTGCCTTCATTGCTGCACTGAAACGTTTCCATAATAGAAGAGGTCCTGTAGCTCACCTTTACAGTGACAATGCTACGAATTTCGTCGGAGCCAACAAGATTTTGGGTCAACTGCATAACCAGCAGCAGTTCCAGAACGAGATTACCGAGGCACTAGTAACAGAAGGCATACAATGGCACTTCATTCCCCCTGCATCCCCTCACTTCGGAGGACTATGGGAAGCTGGAGTCAAGTCCGTAAAGCATCATCTACGACGAGTCATTGGCGACAACCATACTACATTTGAAGAGATGTCAACTTTGATGACCCAAATTGAAGCGTGCCTCAATTCCAGACCGTTGGCAGCGTTGTCTGAGAACATCGAAAGTCTCGAGACTTTGACACCGAGTCATTTTCTCAACAATCGTCCCATGAAATCGCTACCAGAAAAGGATCATTTAAATACAAATCAAAATTTGCTTACTCGTTGGGAACGACTGCAGAAGCTCCATCAGGAATTCTGGCGTAAATGGTCCACAGAGTATTTGGGCAGACTGCAGCAAAGACCCAAATGGATGACGAAGTCACCGAACATCGAGGTTGGAAATCTAGTCCTTATAAAAGTGGAGAATCTACCGCCGTCCAAGTGGGCTTTAGGAAGAGTGATTGAAACACATCCCGGAGTCGATGGTCTTACGCGTGTAGCTACTCTTCATGTTGAACGCGGTACTATGAAAAGACCAATAACCAAGTTATCACTTCTTCCAATCATCAATAACAAAGCTAACATAACACAAGACATGCTCCCAAAGGATGACGATATATCAGATATATCTATTACATCAACATCCTCAAGGTCTACAGATGATAAACCAAGCAGTTCAAGATGCATCAAAACGCGTTATTCAGTAGAACATCGGAAAAGACAAAGGAGAGCAGATCACGACCCCAACTCTTCAGACAGTAAACAGCGAACAGAGTCATCATCATCCTCACACCCGAAATCAGCCCGGCTCTCATACATGCTGCTCATATTGGCGCTATTCCTCCCATTGATATTGGGTGAAGAAACAACTGGTTACAACATAACGACTCTATCAAATCGCGAAGGAATATATTTCGATCATATTTCTGAAATCAATCTGTATTCCAGGGAGTGGAAACTAGTTGTGTACTATGACATGAGCACCTATTGGAAGGAGTACTATGGGATAACAACTATGATCAGCAAGCTAGAGGATATCTGCACAGAACACAGCACAAAACTTTCAGGATCTTGTGAAGGAGTTTTGTTCCAATTGAAGCATCAGCTAGCGGAGTCCGAGGACATCAACGAAGTGCTATACGGGAAAAACAACGATTCATTCTCAAGAGCACAACGTGGTCTATTAAATGCTGGTGGTTTGTTGGCCAATCGACTCTTTGGTGTTTTGGATCAGGAGTTTGCTGAGAAATATGAGCAACATATTAAGGAAGCAAAAGAAAACGATGTTCTTATGAAGGAATTATTGCGATATCAAACATCCCTGCTAAAGAGTACACTGAACGTATTAAAGAAGAAGCACGAAACCGTCCAGCAGCAAATCTTTGCCATTAAAAGTCAACTACAGTCAGTCACCGATGCGCTCAATCAATCCCAACATGAAATCATGCCATCAACAGTATTCAACTCAGCAGTGATTCTGCTCACTCTAAGTTTACAAACCTTCCAGAATATTCAACGAGCACTATTAACTTCGATTTCTGATACGAGATATAGCAAAGTTAACACACTACTTCTAAAACCATTACAACTTAATGAGCAGCTGCGACTGATTAGAGAACACATATCACACGATTTAGTACCACCAAGTACAGGTTCTTCAGCATCGCTCTTAACTACTTACAATTCGCTACGAGGTAAAGTCCGAGTCACACAATCATATGTGATAGTCGAAATTATGATACCATTATTTAAAGCTGAAAAATTCAATCTATTTCGGATAATACCCATTCCGGCTATACATAAGGGGACATTAATTCGGATCGAACCATCCAATAAATATTTGGTAATAAATACACAACGAGATCGCTTCAGCACACTACAAGAAGAAGATTTAAAAAGATGTCAAATGCCAGTCGAAAGCACCTTATTATGTCATCTTAGCCATCCAATATTTACATTGAAGTCCAATCAGGGCCGCTGCGAAATCGATCTTTTGAATAAGGAGCAGAAGATATCATCATCATGCAACCTTCATAGCGTGCACTTAGAAAACATGTGGAGGAAACTTCACGCACCCAACAAGTGGCTGTACTTTTTAATTAAAGACTTACAATTTCAGTTACTTTGTGAAGACCGCATCGAATCACTAACCTTGGGTGGAGTCGGGACCATTGAACTAGGACATCACTGTATTCTGCAACACTCTACAATACAAGTCCAATCTGATGATGAAGTCATTAAATGCCTCGATACATCCATCCTTCCTGAAAACCGGGTTATATCACAACACCTGGAGGCATCCCTGGCGACATCCCCGGTGAATCTTTCGAAGACCTGGTCACCTCTCTTGAAGCAAGAAGTCAACATGAGTGATATTTTCAGCATAGAAGATCAACTACGGAAGCACGAGCTGAGCATAACGAAATCCAATGATGTTCGTATCCACGACGTGCACCACTATACTGGGATATATACCTCATCATCATCCTCCTAATTGTATGTATCATTTGCTATTGGAGATACATGGTTCAACATCGTTGTGGGAAGCAGACCAGTACCAACGCCGCGCAGGCTTCGCTCAACTCAAGCTACATCGCTTCCATCACTCTTCCCGGAGGTGGCAGAATGTGCATAGCACAAAACACAGTATTTCATATCATTTCGTTTCATTTAAATTATGTACTATTTTGCTACACTTTACCCTAAGTTAATTTCGCCTTTCAATATTAATAACATTTTTGCCTACCAATACAATATATTTTTACATTTCGATTACCTATAATTGTTCATTGACTTCAATAATTATTGCTGACACTATAAATTATGTATATAAATTAAGTTGATATTTTATGAAAAAAGTGATTTTGCCAACAATCGCGTGTCTTAATCAAACAGGGAGCGAAGGGTATCCAAATTTCGGCCGCGCCCGAAATTACCCTCGGTCTCGATAAATCTAAATTCGAAATGCGGTCAAAGTATTGGTAAAAGAACAAGTTAATTTTCGTCTCCACGCCAGACTAATGTTGTAACCCATGTAACCTTAGAAACGAGAGTATAAATGAAAACGAAAAACTACGTGAGAGAAGAACGAATTTGGTTGCGAAATGAGACGTGAAGTGAAAGGTAGGGATAAGGTTGCCAAACTGAAATTTGTATGGAAGTTTGACATATTGTTTTCTAAAATGTAAACATTTTGCGCGATAGTGTAAACATTCTCATTGAACCAGACCGGTTTTAAACGACCCTTATTTAGGATTGCGGATCGTGCAGGTGTTGCGACGCAGTGTGTTTGCAGTTGCGCATGTATAGGAATTCTATCGCCAGCTACCATGGGAATCTATGGGCACTTCTTCTCCATACTTTTATACACAAAGAATGTAACCCAGAATTTAGCGATTTCGATATAATGCGAGCTTTAAACATCATATGCAATGAAGAACATATGATTTAGTCTAAATTAAAATATTTGGCACTTTTTGTATGGCAGCCCCATGACCCCATGGTCCGGTCTTAGCGATTCAAACACACAAACAGCCTACAACATAAATAAGCATGTGTGCAAAGTTTCAGCTGCCTAGCTTTTATAGCGGCCGAGGAAAACGCGCTGCAACAGGCGGACAGACAAACGGACATCGCCCAATCGACTGCCCTCGTCATACTGATTAATTATATACACTTTGCGACGCAGATGCTTTCTTCCATGCGTTACAAACTTCATGACAAACTTAATATACCCCTTCACTCTACGATTACGATACATACGTATGTTTGATTGTGATTTTCGAACAAGTGCCCCCACGGCTTGCATAGGTATATACCGTTATTTCAAGATCATTTTTTTTAAAGTAAATCATACATGAAATTGCCAAATTTGACTTTTCAAGTGTTCTCAGATTTATCCTCAAATATTGTTGAAAGACAACACCAGTTGTAAATTTCTGGTTAGTGCCACCTTCTTTTATGAATCATGAAGAAACCTTTTTATTGATACATATTTCAGATTTATTCATTGATTAAGATATGTCCCGACACAACCCCCTTTAGTCAATAAACTTTACCACTACTTAACTACATGTACATAAATGCACTTTAAACTACACTCTGCGTCAAAAGTATCGGGCCACCCGCAACTTTCGAACTGTAACCCAATTTTCTCAAAAACTATGAAACTTACAACTATGAAAGTTATGTCTACAAAATTGCGTTTAATGGCAATTTGAATGTAGTATCGTAAACTCACATAGCAGTCGAACAACAAACACAATGCTAACGATTTGCTGTTTTGACTAGAGTTCGCCCTTACCTTTTTTTCTTCTACAGTGAGGGTATAGGATATTTTTTATAATTTCTTTAGTTGTTATTCATTGCTTTTTAGACGCGTGTATTTTTGCTACTTTTGTCAACCAAGAATGAATACGACACCGGAGTTGTAGCACTACTTCAAGCAGGCTTTGAACAACGTGAGGTCGCTCAGAGACTTCGAATCAGTAGATCATCGGTGCAAAGAGTTTACAGACGATACTTAGAGGCTGGATCATTCGATCCGTGTCCAGTTAGGGTAGGCCTAAGGCTACATCAGCAGCAGATAATCGTTATATCCAACTCAATGTTCTGCAAAATAGACGCCTCAACGCAGTTCAAGTCCAACAAAAGCTGCGTGACGAACCCCAGGTGGTTATAAGTTGTTCTACCGTTAGAAGGAGACTTGTAATCCACCGTCGTGCACGTCTTGAATTCGCTCGAGAGCATAGGGATGGACGTTAGAAGAGTGGGGTAATGTACTCATCACTGATGAGACCAGGGTGAGTCTATATCAAAGTGATCGACGTCAGAGAGTATATCGTCGCCCTGGAGAACGTTATTCTCAGTGTGTCATCGCGGAATCTGTTGCCTTGGGAGGAGGATTTGTAGTGGTCTGGGCGGCATCTCGCTAACCGGACATACAGCATTAGTTTTCATCGAACCGACGCGACGCACGGGCCGTAAACGTGAACTGACTTCACATCGTTACATTAATGAAATCCTTGCAGTCCATGTGATATCTTACGCAGATTATATCGGTCATAATATCCAGTTGATGCAGGATAATGCACGGCCTCATGCTCAAAGCTCGGACTCGAACCCAATAGAACACTTATGGGATAAGCTGAAACGTCGGATTCGAGCTTGCATTCCTGCTCCAACAACGCTTCTAGAGCTGCGAATCGCAGGAGTAGAATGCAGTTTCCCAAGACTTCACCATCAGCCTCGTGAGGTCTATAATAAAAGGATGCTAGCAGTTATTCGAGCAAGGGGAGGGGGGGATCACTGAATACTGACCAAATACTTTATTTTAAATTTTTATTTTGTTTTCAGCTTAGCAGAGCTTTTCACTTGGTGATTACAAAACCGGAAAACGACTGGAAACGACTCTTATTTGTAAAATTTTTAATAAACGCTTAATAAATTAATAAATCTCAATGTGTTTCCATTCATTTCACCTTTTAAAATTGTAACTTTTATACTTTTTGAGAAAATTTGGTTAGAGTTTGAAAGTTGTGGGTGGCCCGATACTTTTGATGTCGAGTTTATTTATTTATATGAGCTTTTGAATCCATAACCATTAGATTTCTATTTCTGCAGATCTAATTATGAAGGTAGTCACAATAATGCCATTCGACATTAGTCGTTAATTGCCTACCCGTGACCGCCTCTACTGTGCATCATCGTATCTACACGTTATAGACACTACATACTCGTATTTAGTTCAGCAGTAGCAGTCAGTCTAGAAAATTTACAATGCATTTAAAAACGGAAGTGGGCTTACCTTTGATCACTATTGTCACACAACATGGAAAATCAAAAAGCTCGCTACTTGCAGCAGTGTCGGTGACAGTGGTTGCTCGCACGTATGCTTCGAATAATCCACAAATGATAATCCTTTAGAGATCCTTTTTGTCAATGATTATACTGGCACACTTCGCGAACGTCGAAATTATCACTTTTGACTTAAGTGGGGAAGAGGCACGATTTATTTTTTGCTACCAATTCAAGAATAAAACAAAAAACAAAATATTAAAAACGGCAACTTATCACAGCATGTACGCGATGTTGCATAATACTTTGCACGCCAGCGGAAAATTGGAAAAACTTAAGTGAAAACTAAAATGTAAAAAATTGCAGCCTTTGAACTTAAATGAAGAGAACTCGAGAAAAGCAAAAAAAAAGTAAATCACTCGTTGCATGCTGAGCACTTCCTGCTTGCAATTCTTTAGAAGTCTTTTTTCCATTTTTGCACTTTTTCTATATTTTCAAGCTCGGCTGTTCCCCTATTTTCAATTTGTTTTCACCGAACATTACTTGTATGAATTCATACGAAAACGTTTAAGCGGACAACACCTGTTGATCAAATCACACTTCTTACCCCCGATAACACCTGCAAACGACACACTACCAGGGGATTTAATTTAACACTGTCGTCGTACCGGTCTCACGATAAAATTGATGACTGGCTCACCAGTAGGCCCGAAAAGAAAATGGGTTTTACCACCCTTTCGCGTTCAATCTTTCCTGAACTGAAAGATACGTACGTACTAACTGTTTTGCTTCGCGAAAAGGTGTCAAATTTCTACAAAATCAGCAAGCGGCTAACAACTCAATAGCAGAGGAGGACGTGGACGTTCCGTCTTTGACCTTCTGACCGGCATTCGATGTCGTTCGTCGCCACCGTTTATTTTTTCACAAGTTTTCCCAATTTTCCTTAGCAATGCAGAACATACCATAAAACAACACACCTATGAATTAGCAACCGGCAAAATAGGGGATACCGCACGACACACAATAGCTTTGCTAGCGCGACAACCTGAAAGCGACTCACCAATTCGTTACGTACGCGCACTTATGGCACTTAGTATAGTGAGAAAAAAAACCGACAGTTGGTTATCTTTCGACCGATTCTGATACGACGGCAACGATGATGGCGATATCAGCGTGTTTCTTTTAGGAAAAGAAACTTTCACGCACAAGTGAACATGCGCGAGTTCAAATGCTTGTGCATTACCCGAGCGGTTAGCTGTGACTACATAGCCGCCACCAAAGTATCTTTGGTGGACCCCCTTTTCAATATTGCTGGATCAACTAGAATAGCTTAGCCACAATCAGAAACATACATATTGCACGAAGACCCAGCGTCTTCGTGTCCACTAAACTTCATACGCAACTCAGTGAAGAAAAGCTCAACTAAGCGCCAGTGGCGGAGACGACAAACGCCGCATAGTTTTTTTCAGTACATACGCACGAATAGATACATGCAAATGTAAGCACGTTCTAAAGATAATAAATAGTATGTACATACATAAAATTTATACAATAAACGACACGAAACGTTTGTAGTCCAGTCAAAATATCCAAATTCAGGCCTCCAAATAGAAAAAAATTGAGTAAGGCTAATTTTTGTTGTTTTTGAATCAGTGGGCTCCGAGATATCTAAAACTCATTTTGTTAAAAAAAACATTTGATCGGAAAGGTCCCAAAAAGGACAAAAAAGGATACTTTTTAACTTTAATCCTTGACCGGAGGTAGGCATGCAAGGCATCATATCAAAAGGGACGTTGAGTACATTACATATCCGGTGTTTGTTTCCTGTTTCAAGGACCCTAATCCCTAAACAGAATAAATGGAGCTTAAATGGAAAATTTTCGTGTTTCCCGTGTATCTTTCCAAAGCCATAACTACGAGAATAATTCAAGCTGTCACTACTTTTATCACTTTTCAGAATCTATCATAGGTGAGGATTCTACCATTACATTTGCTATGAAAAAAGTTGATCGGAAAGCTCCGAAAAAGGACATAAAAGGACACTAATTACACACATTGATCGAACGTGGGCATGTGGGGTGTCATATCAAAGAGAACGTCGAGTGCATTGGATATGCGGTGCATGTTTCCTGTTTCAAGGACACTAAATGGAATAATTCGGGCTTAAATGGCAAATTACGGCTTTAGAAAGATACAGATACGGGAAACACGAACATTTTTCATTTGAGCCCAATTTTCGTCTTTGAGGGTCCTTGAAACAAGCAATAAATGCCGTATATGGAATTTACTTGACCTCCTCTTTAATATGATACCCCGCATGCCCACGTTCGATCAAGGTGTGTAATTAGTGTCCTTTTTCAGAGCTTTCTGATTTTTTTTTTTCTTAGCAAATTGAATGGTGGAAACGTCAGCTATAAATTATAAAAGGTGATAAAAGTAGTGACAACTTGAATTATTCTCGTAGTTATGTTTTCCATTTAAGCTCGATTTATTTCGTTGAGTGTCCTTGGAATAGGAAACAAACAGCGGATATGTAATGTACTCGACGTCCCCTTTGATATGATACCTTGCATGCCGACCTCCGGTCAAGGATTAAAGAGTATCTTTTTTCTCCTTTTTGGGACCATTCCGATCAAATTTTTTTTTAGCAAAATGAATTTCAGATTTCTGGGAGCCCACTGATTTAAAAACATCAACAATTAGTCTTACTCTATTATTTTCGGTTTGAAATGCTAATATGACTGGACTATTGAGAAGGAACAGACAAAAAATTATATGCAGTATCTTCATAAAAACTAACGTGTCTGAAATGATATAAAGAAAGTAGATACATACATACATGGTGGCACATGGGAACCTAACGGTCTCGAAAACGCTTTTCCGCTCAATACAAAATGATATTCAATCATTTAGGCACTACTGTAAAAAAACACTTTATAAAACCATTGAAGTTTTTACTTTACTTTTTCTGAACACAAAACTTCCTTAAACGTATGAATTTTGAATACAATAAAACCCCGGTAATCCGGATCAATTATAACCATCCGGATTATCGAATTGTCCGGATTTCCGAAATGCACCAATTTCTACCCCCGAAAGTCAGTATTCATGACAAAATTAATAAAATAAATAAATAAATTTGATCATTGAAAACAATAAAAAATTGCGCCTAAATCCGAATCCTAATTATAGAATTTTCGGATTATCGGGGTTTTACAGTATATACGAGTATCCGAAATGCACCAATTTCTACCCCCGAAAGTCAGTATTCATGACAAAATTAATAAAATAAATAAATAAATTTGATCATTGAAAACAATAAAAAATTGCGCCTAAACCCGAATCCTAATTATAGAATTTTCGGATTATCGGGGTTTTACAGTATATACGAGTATAATCTAGACCGAGTTCTAATCGTGTGAACAGCACCCTATACCCATATAATCTACAGACCTAGAAGCCACGCAAAACCAATTTGGAAGGTACCTTCATCTTTAATATTTTATAAAGACATCCAATAGCTAAGCTATACAATTTGACACAAATTTGAAGGTTTTCCCGATATTCTATCAAAAGATATGGCTTTATTTGGCATACATAGTATATATCCATATGTAGGTATGAAAATTCATCAATATAATTCTTCAGAAAACTTCGTGAAGATGCAGAATTTACGAAGTAAATTCGTTATATAGAGAAATTCGTTATACCGAAGTTCGTTATAGAGAAGTTTGACTGTATGTGTAATTGTAATTATTATATACAATGTATATGTGTCATAAATATGCATTGATGAACATTTCAGGACAATAGAATTTCTGTCGAATTGGAGGGTCATTTCTTTGAGAGGTAGGGGAACCAGGGACATACCGAGCAAGCGTTTGTTGGGGGGGGGGGGGCAAATTTCGGCGAAAATTGTTTTATTATGCTAATTAATGCAAAATGTTCTGATTTGGACTTTTAACACAAAAAAATTGATTTTTGTCGAAAAATGTAAATTATTGGAGATAATTTGTCATCTCCGTTTTGTTTTTCAAATCTTTTCCGTTAATAAGAATAGAGAAATTGTAAAATGCAGACATTCACTGAATCACGAGCACGATGGCTTGCCAAACACCGAGCAAGCACATTAGTTGGAGGTTGGATGAATGAACTTGGTTTTTTGCAACGCGAGTTCTTAACAGTCGTTTAACTGTTAATCTACAGAATTTCTAGAGTTATAGAAAATTAAAATAACAACAAGCAAATTTACAAAACTAGGTTTTTATGCGAATTTCAGCAAAATTTCCAATATCCAAAGCTTAGCTTATTCGAAATTTCTGTTTTTTATTTGCTAAATTTCCGTACCTCTAATTATAATATATTTTTTGAGCGGTAATGTAAACATCGAAAAATTCAAAGACAGGAACACTATGGATTGTATGAATACATATATAGAAATTTGATTCAAACAGTTAAGTTGCGACCTGCCATAACTTAAGTTTGGACCATCGCTCCGCGATGGTCTTATGGAAAGTTCTTATGGAAAGTAAATCAATTTGACCGACATTATCCTTTGCAGAAAGCATTAGCATCAAATTGGCTAAACGTTCATCCCCCTTTAACGTTCGTAAATAATTGATATTTATCTTAATTTACTAAATGATCGTTCGCTCGAAGCTGATGTTACTGAACCTGTCAAAATAAGCTGAATAATCTTGTAAGCTTTTGGTAAAGCCGTCCTTAGTTTGAAGCTTCTCTCGCTATCTCCCCAAAATTTTGACAATCGGAGCAATTATCAAGAAGAATTTGAATTTCAGCATGAAGACGTTCAAGGATCTCCTTTGAAATACAAAAACAAGTTTCGAACATCGCAGTTACCGAGATTAGCGTGTAATTTTTCCTATCGGCCGGAATTTGAAACATGTCTTGAAATGGTTGGAGCAGTTTGGCTATTTTTTCCAATTCTTCTGTGGCCGTTGAGATAAAAACTTCAAGATGGTTTTTGAACTCTTTTCGGTAAAATGTTGCAAAGTCTACTTCGGCTGTAGTTTAAGATGATTCGTCCAATTTTTTCGGAGCACTGAGAGCTCGGTGTTGTTTTTGTAGTCTGATTCAGGGTCAATATCTAATTTTCTTGCGAAAATCATGGAGCTTGGCACTAACGCATTGATTTCTCTGTCTTTGTTAATGTCTTTAAAAGACTTTATTGTACTCCGAATGAGTTTCATGGAGTCAATAATATTAAGATCCTCAGCTTCTAAATTTTCAGTTAAATTCTTCAATTTAAACATTATTTTTATGTTTTTATGCCGAATAGATCTGTTAATAAGTATGTTCATTCAATTACATACCGTTAATATTGCAAGTTTGAAATATTTATATCCTTAACCTTCCGATGCTCGCACCTTCATCTGAACACGGATGATCGCGCGTATTTACCCATTTTAAAATGCATTCCAATATTTTTAAAGTAGTCGAGACCGGAATACACGACGAGTAAACATCATTAAATTTTAATGACGTTTTGTTAATGATGTTTAAATTAAGTTATTGGAATATCATCAAGTGAATGAGCACATGACATACGCATTAGTTAAACATAATCAAGAGATAATTATGTTTAACTGATGCCGTCTGTCTAGGGCTTATGTCTCACATACGCATACTTTGCTCAATGTGATTTGCCCAGAATAGAATCAAGGACTTTTCAGGAAAATGCAGAAAATTACTCAGGCATTTATTCCAATGAAGTCTTATGAAAAGTTAGGCACATAGGAATTGGTACAATCAAAGTAAATTTATTTTGAGTGCGAATGGCTTTCATAGCCGTTCCAAGTTTCAAGACAATTATTAGTTACATTAGGTGTGTTTTTTTGGTTATCCCGTGCAGGTTTGGGTAACAAAACTCCATATAAAAAAATGACAGCTGACGCACCTGTCATTTTTTTTATATGAAGTTTCGTTACCCAAACCTGCACGGGATAACCAAAAAAACACACCTATTATTATCTGGCCGTTTATCAAATAAATAATTTGCAATTATATTGTGTTTTGGTCGCCGGGCTCATCAATTTGTGATGTTTTTTGAATTTTCGGAATGCCTAGTATGTATAAGTAATAAACCGATAAAATCGAAAAACTGACGAGAAAGATCGCGCGTATGTGAGACATACAATTTACTCGTCCTTCAGAGCACGAGGATCCGGCGGCACTCAAAAAGCGACTGGAAGCTTCTTTTCAGCGTTATAGGAGATTAGAAGACGGGGCTCTCCAGAAGCTCGGTAGTGTGTGATGACCAGGCAAAAATCAGACCGTATGTCTCACATACGCGCGAGCATCGGAAGGTTAAGCTCGACAGGTATTCTTTTGTAAATATATTAATGCCGAAAATCACAATCCCACATATTCCCACTAAGGTCAAATTTGCCGACTGCAGATGAGAATTGGAAATGTTAGGGGGTGAGACACGCCCCATACCCCCTCCCCTTACCAACGTCCCTGAGCAAAATTTCTAAATCGCTGCAACCACATATATTAGCGAGGAGCCTCTATTTGATGATGATCGCTGAAATTGTTTCAGGAATAGAGACCGAGGGAAAAACCGGGAGTGCACTACCTGTTAAAACTTAATGAAATTGAAACGATGCTTCATAATATACATGATTTCAATTTTTCTTGCTGACGCACCGCGAGCCAAAAAAATGGACCTCGCCAGGGAAAATGAGTTTTGGGTCTAAAACCGGATCTTCAGGCAACATTTTCAGCGCAATAACCATCTTATGATCATGTGGCCTCAATTATTGATGTAGGGCAAAGTCTAGTTCTCCGGCAAAAGCCAATTCAGCTGTATACTGGCCGCTACGGCTGCTACGTTTTCTTTACTTCGTATCAGTCAAATCCAGACGTTGCCATGGTGCGACGAATCGTCCGCTACTGAAGGACTGAAGCCATGTTTTATGGTTTAAGTCTGGAATCAATTCAATATTCAAATGAGCTAAATGTCAGCTTTGGAACTGCTCATAAATTTAAATTGCGAAAATAGAATCCAAGCTTCAATGGTAGCAAATTTTCTCTTATATTTGTCAATGTGGCGAATTCTTAACAAAAGAAAAAGAATGAGCTGAAAAATTCATTCTTCCGTTCTTGAGCGAAATATTCGTCTGCTAACCTTGCAAGGTGGGCATGTACTGAGAAGGGTTGGGAACCCCTGGTCTAATATTTAATCAAAACAAGCATCTGACCGGGTGAGTCACCACTTGCGAAATTATTTGTCGTGATTATGCACACATGCCTACTTGGGACATGCAAAATTATGATATTGTACATAATGTACTGTTTCGAATAAGTAGGCAAGCGAATTTTCCCATGGAATGTCAAACTAAATACATACATATGTTATACTACATATTTTCTACGACATGATAAAACTCGTATTATTTCGGGAGTTATTGTGCGAACGGAAAGACACACGGACAGGAAGACAGACAGACATCTCCTGATAATTTCAATGAGTGCATTCAGCGAGCACATATTGGAATTTGCTACATATCCCCACCACAAGAAATTGGAAAACTGCTAAGTTTGTGTTCGCTGAATGGACTTGCTACCCGAAATGTCAGTTCTTTCTAATAAGCTGATACATCCGCAGACATTGCGGCAATCAAAAATTCAAAAAACCTAAAACTGCAACTTTCCTTTCAAAATACGTACTCTCATTGCACAATATTATAACGTTCACTAAAACCTGGCTCAGAAATGACGTTTTTTTCAGCTGAACTGTGAATAAACAATTTCCAGTATTGATGGTCGAGCAGCTGTGCGTGACAGTTGATCGAGCAGTCCAAGTAGCAGCTACACATCTAAATGTAGCATTCCAATTCAACGCTTCATAGGGGAAATTTTCGATACATCGCATGTGGACCGATTAGCGGGTGAGTGGGACGCGGGGAGAGAACACTTTCCAGTTGGTTTTTCCAATACGTGCTCGCTGAATGCACTCAATATTGTACATGCATACATATATATATATGTATGTGTATATCTTTTGAGGTGTTACATTCCCTATACATTATATACTAGCCCAAGATCTTCTATAGTACAGGGTATAAAAATGTCATTTCGTCAAATACAGTTTCATAGAATTTATGGTGTCAGTAGTATGTAATAGAATTAAAACCATGACCACATACAACTAATGCAAAAAATGTCATTTTCAGGCATACCTCGACTTAGGACGCTAATTGGTAGAAGTAGCTTTTCTAGAAACTCGACTGTCTATGACGTAATGATATAACAGTTGCGTTTTATTGAAATCGCGGTTAAATCTGACTAAGAAAAAAACGATTGCGTTTAACTTCACGGTTAAGACCAGCTGCTCGCTCAAATAGCTGACACCTGTCAGTTGTTTTGCATCTTTGACTCACTCTCGTCGCCCTTTTTTAGGGTTTTTTAGAAAATATTTTTTCAAAAAACCCTTATGAAATCGATTTTGTCCGTCCGTCCGTCTGTCCGTCTGTCCGTCTGTCCGTCTGTTCACTAAATAACTCCCGAACGGCTCAACCGATTGTCATGAAATTTGGTAGGAATGTGTAGAATGGTTAGTCTTTGGCACAAATACCTTAGAAGTTAGTAGGAAGAAGTTAACAGGGTGTCCCGAACGTTTGAAAAAAGTCGACTTTTTTAGTTTTTATCGGAGATTGACGAATGGGTATTTAAATCAAAGACCTAAACGATTACATCTCATATCAGTTAAAAAAATGCAGTTTCGAGTAAAGGTAAAAAAGCTATTGGCGTTTAAATTTAAATATCCTTTTCGAGCTCCGTTTTTCTAAACCGTTATAGGGATCGATATGAAACTTTGCACAAAGATTGGTCAGTATGGCCTTATATACGTTAAATATTAAGACTGTTGACTTTTGCTAAGGAAATGTAAATAACAGTAAATTTGTAAAATTTCAATTTGTGCGTGTGTAGCCCATCTTAGGTTTTCAAATATGAAAATCCTGCTGAGGGTTTTTAGAAAATTACATATAGAATATGTCTACAAATTTTCATTCGAATAACTGTATCCAAACCGGAAATGTAGCCAAGTAAGTATTTAGTAAAAGCCTTTCACAATGCAAGGGAAGCCTCTTAAGCATTTCTTCAATGCATATCTTTTAACTTGATGAAACAATGAACATGAAATTTGGTGGAAATGCATAGAATGGTAATAGTGTTTGCTACAAATATTTTTGAAGTTTGTAGGACCAAGATACAGGGTGTCCCTGAATAGCTGCACTTGCTCAATACTCATAGGAATGCTTGCGTATGGGCTCTTATGCCAGGGGACACAATGGAATCATTTCATATAAGTTGCTTTTCCTTGATTAAAAAAACATTAACAGTAGATTTACAGCTAATAATTCAGTTCATATATAAAGCCAAGCCATCCTTACGTTTGCCTTAGTTTCTTTTTGCTCAAAGGCTATCAGAAATCTTAAATCGAAAAATGCCTGTAGATTTGCCATGGAGTACTTTTATGTTAACTGGGTAAATAGTAAATCTATTTTTGGATTGGTCTAATTAAAGGTGGAACAGAATGAAAGGCGCTAGCCTTTCATTCTGGAACGCGTTTATTTAGACCAATCCAAAAATAGATTTACAGGAAGCATTTAATTAATGCTGTGCACAATTCTTATCTATTGCTTATAAAATATATGTACAAAAAATATTCACTATGCAACAAAATTCTAAAAAACCCTCGTATTGCGGGCGCAGCCCTCTGTACGCCGGTATTTTTTAAATTTGGTAGATTTAATCACAAAAGATAACCATGAGAAAGATGGTTTTGGTGTGAATTGTTTTTTATTTACATGTACGCCAACAAAGAAAAAAAAATTCCCTATGCTATCTACATATATACATTTGGTTCCCCTGAACTCTATTCCGCTCAGGTTAGTAGCACCAACGCCGTCTAGATTTTAAGGCCGCAATGTAATTAAAATTAAGAGCCGAAATTGCATTGCACGGTTCTTGTTTTCGATGACGTCATATGCTTGTTGTTGTTGTTTGTTCGTGTAAATCCTAAATTTAAGAGCTAAACTATGACGTCCTGAGTTGCGGCTAGACTTAGAGCAGGTATTAATATAAGGAGAGGGCGAAAGTTACGAATTCCATACAAAGTGACAGCTCAAAAATGTGCCGAGAATCTAATACATGAGAGAGCAGGCATCTAACAGTAAACGTAAAGTAGTAATTGTGTCAAAAATGTAACAAAAAAACAAACCCAACAAAGGGTGTTTTTTTTAACTTTAAACTGCAATTCTCTGTTCCTCTTCTCTTTTATATCTTAGCTTACATGTACATGTACGCAAGTACATGGTGGCTGGTAAAAAAAAGTACATATACGATTTGAAGATTTCATAACTTTTTTGTTTGTAAATATATTTTTTTAGCGGAAATATACTAGAGTTTTGGGAGATTTGTTTTCATTATGCAAGGATTGTGTAATTTTATCCAATGAATTATGTATTTCAATGGGTAGAGGAACGCAAACAAAACTCAAAATTTTATTATTTATTTATTTATTTTTATTATTTTTATACCTTTTGCTCGTAGAGTGCAAGGGTATATTAACTTTGTTATGAAGTTTGTAACACATTGAAGGAAGCATCTCCGACCATACAAAATATGTATATGATCAGCATAACGAGATGAGTCGATTGAGCGATGTCCGTCTTTTGCGACGCGTTTTACTCGGCCAGTTTACAACTATGAAGGTGAAATTTTGCACACATGCTTCTTTTTGTTGCAGGCAGTTTGTATGTTTGCATCGCTAAAATCGGACATGGGGCTGCCATACAAACCCATCCCCCCAAATTGAGTTCTTCTAAGAAAAACTTTTTTATTTGTGCACCAATTTCAACGAAACTTCACACAAATGTGTTTCTATTGGTGACATAGAACATACACTAGTCGGCATATGTATTTTGACATCTGGTACTCTCGAACCCAGACACTGATTTTGTTGAACTAGAGCAAATAATGGTAAATTTCTTATAAGGAAATCAAACTTCGGCGAGTATCTAATAAGTTAATTAGACGTAAGAAACGCAAACATTTTGACGAGCAGTTACAGCAAATAAACCAAAGATTAGCCAGTAAGAACATTAGGCAGGCGTACAAACTTGTAAATAATATCAAGAATGGATATCAACCCAGGACAAGCCTATGTAAGGACAAGAATGGTAACATCATCAGCGACATCAAAAGCAACTACAACGATTGGCCTCGCATTTTGAAGAGCTCCTCAATGCAAAATCAACATCCCCCGCGGAGCCAGCTCTTCAGCAGTTAGCCGAACCAGGCCCTCCCGTTCTACCCCCAACAGTAGAGGAGGTGAGTCTTGCCATACAGTCGCTTCAAAATAATAAAGCGCCCGGCGCTGACGAGATCCCCGCAGACCTGCTGAAGCATGGTGGAACGTGCCTGACCAACGCTATGCATGTGCTACAGCTGAAAATATGGAACGACGAGGTAATCCCCGAAGATTGGCGCAAAAGCATAATCTGCCCAATCCACAAAAAGGGTGACAAGCGGAAGTGTGAATTACAGGGGCATTTCATTAGTTTGTACGGCCTATAAGATTTTATCGAAAATTCTTGAAAAGAGAATTAATCCGTCCGTACGCAGAACGAATCATTGGCGAGTATTCAGACCTGGTCGCCCAACGACCGACTGGCTGTTGTCATTCCATCCAAACATTTGGGTGTGCGTCCAGTTTTGATATTCAATACGACAACTCAACCAACCGCTTGTCAAATTCAAAGTGACAATTTTGCAACTTTTGTTCGTTCTTTTGTGTGAAATTGAATAATTCTTAAATTGCCGTGTAATAATTCAAGCGCGCAGAGTCCGATTTTGATAATTAAATTTAAAAAAATCACTAAGTTGAAATTTTGGTTCTGTCATTTTCTGTCTCCATTTGGCTGCTAGTGTAGATGCTAAGTAGCAGCCAAATGGCTGTACGCGATGCCAGTTTTTGGACGCGCAGCCATTTGGCGACTAATCTAGATGGACCTTTAAGCTTAAAAGAATAAATCGTCAGGTAATGCCAAATGAACTGAAGTGCAAATGACTACCTCTTCCACATACCTTCACGTTAAAAACATAACTTTCAACTACATACGCAAACTTATTACCGATAAGATAATACTTTTTGAAGATAAATGCATAGAGCATACAGGTATCATGAACTTAACATTTAAGTTAAATTAGACGCAGATATGTATATGTATAGCAGTATGAGTTGGGTTAACAATCGCACCTTTTTCATTAAAAACACATGCAGTATATTTCTGTATGAGACGAAACTTATGACGCACAGCCCAGCCGACTCTTTAAATAAGATAAAAGCCTGGTGCCATGATTATAGTCAGATAATAATCAGCTTTCTGCGCCGAAACTTATCATTCGATGACTATCTATTTATACACGTACCTTTTGTATAACATTAAATAAAATATTATTACATAACTAACTGTATCAACTTCGCCTGCAAAATCTTGCAAAAATAGATATTGTAGTTTGAAAATTGTTAAATTTTAGTAGTTATCCAAAATGTGTAAATATAGTGGGTATTTGCTCTCGCTTTGAGAAATTGCTAGCCCAAGAGTTTTCTCTGAAAGTACTCGTAGAATCAGCGTGGCGGGAACACAAACAATTTTGTATTGCTGAATCCAAATTTAACGAAACCGAGGCCAATTCGGCCGCGGCCGAAATTTGGATACCTTTCGCTCCCCTCGGGATAAAAGTTTTTTTTTCGGGCGTACCTACGACTTGTATTTAATCACCCCCCATTCTTTTCCTTTCGTCTTCACAAAAGCTCCGTTGCGTCGACAAAACAATATTTGTGTGGGGTTTGGTTGGAATAAGTGAGCACATTAAAATATTTTCTCTGAAAATATTATTGGGGGATGCGGGAGCATGACCCCATAGTACGATTCCATTTGTTTTGACCTCTTTAGTTGCTTTGATGCTTTGTTTGATGTATGGCAACCCCATTACCCCACGGTCCGATTTGATCCATTCTTACACATGTTTTGTATCATCAATAGAAATACATTTGTGTGAAATATGGTTGAAATTGGTGCACAAATAAAAAAGATTTTCTTAGAAGAACCTAATTTAGGGAGTTGGGTTTGTATGGCAGAACCATGGCCCCATTGTCCGATTTTACCGATTCAAACATACTATGCCTGCAGCAAAAAAAAAAGCATTTGTGCAAAATTTCAGCCTCATAGCTTTTAAAATTAATGAGTAAAACGCGTCGCAACAGACAGACAGACGGACATCGCCCAATCGACTCCCCAAGTCATGCTGATCATAAATGTATAGTTTTATATGGTGGGAGATGCTTCCCTCAATGCGTTACAAACTTCATGACAAAGTTAATATACACTTTCACTCTATGAGCGAAGGGTATAAAAAATGTAGTTGCCCGATACCCTTTTTTATGCATGCATAGTCAACAAGATGAACATGTTTGCTCGATCCATCGATGCATTCTTTATCAAATGCCACAAAATCAAAAACGGGTTGGATGGAAAGCATATTTCCACAAATGATACTTCTTTCACTCATCCATACTGATACCGTATAACAGTTCATTCGAAACTTAAATACTCAATCCGTCAGGCAGCGAATATTCGCGGCGGAAAAAATGCTTCAAAACTGGTGAATATTCGCGTCGGTACGAACATCTTCACCTAGCATGTGGGGTGATTTGTCAAATTCGGTGTAACATGTAACAAAATGCCGTGCCTTGAATTTGTCAACAACTTATCAATTTATATTATCATCACAGCTATCTTGATAGGTAGACCGAACTGCAGAAACCACTTGAGTTCCACCCAAGTCCAAAATTTCGTCCGTGGCCACTGGTAGTTGACCTGTTGTTCTTATTGTTATTATTGTAATACGTGGTACTTCAATAAATCATATTGAACAAGGGCTCGTTCCTCCAGCAGCTTTTCAAGATGTTGAGCCGAATGCCACAAATATTGAAGATATCTCAGAGGAAGAGGTGATGGAGGCAATGCATCAGATGAAACGCGGAAAGTCAGTCGGACCGGACAAAAATGGAAAATGTCGGACGTAGTTGGCTCACAGTCCTCTTCAACAAAATCAAAGGTGGGCAACCGATGCCTTTAAGGAAAGTTTTCTTCTTCCTTTTTATAAGAACAAGGGAGACTCACGCAAACTAAACAACTATAGGGCTATAAAGTTAACACCTCATACACTGAAGATCTACGAGCAAGCTGTCTGCAACCGATTGAGAAATAGGCCAGTCAATAAACCGAAAAATAAGGCGTTAGGTCGCAAAAAATTGCTCGGCTCTGGGTTTTTGGGATATTGTTAGGATAGATACCAGAAGTGTACCACCAAGTTTGCAACTTCGAAAAACCTGTGCTAACCTCATGACCCTCAAAAAACCTCAATATTTACGGACTTTTTTAATATTTTTGTTTGTACTTTCTAAAAGGTGCTTCCTACAAGTAAGTTGTCCACAGCACTGTTAAAGCTAAGAAAATCTTCTTTAATTTGAGTGTAACCCCAGCTGTGTAGGCGTAAAGGATCCCAAGATACAGCACTATAAACATTGTTTTTTGAAAAAAGTTCGAAATTGTAATTTCAGTCATGTTCCGAGCTGAATATCGGCTTAATTGCGCATTTTACAGAGAAAGTCATGTGACATGAAGTTATAAACCAGTTCCTTAGCTGTATATATGTCGGAACGAATGGAATCAGACCATGGGGTCATAGGGCTGCCCGTGAAAATTAGGTTCTTCTAAGAAAAACTTTTTTCTTTATGTACCAATATTAACCAAACTTCACCCAAGTATGTTGCTGGTTAAGCATAAAAAAAATATCTAGGAACGGATGAAATCGGAACACTACGTTATAGGGCTGTCATACAAACCAACCTCTGGAAATTAGGTTCTTCTAAGAAAAACGTTTTTCTTTATGAACCAATCTTAACCAAACCTCACCAAAATATGTTCCTAGTAAAGCCTCAAAACACATCTAGGAATGGATGGAATCGGAGCGTTACGTCAAAGGGCTGTCATACAAACCTCCTAAAATACAATTTCGGACTTTTTTACAAAAAAGCACATTTTTTAAAGTGCTGTATCTTGGGATCCTTTGCACCTACAAAGCTGGAGTTACACTCAAATTAAAGAAGATTTTCTTAGCTTTAAAAGTGCAGTGGACGACTTACTTGTGGGAAGCACCTTTAAGAAATTACAATCAAAAATATGAAAAAAGTCCGAAAATTTTGAGGTTTTTTGAGGGTCACGGGGTTAGCACAGGTTTTTCGAAGTTGCAAACTTAGTGGTACACTTCTGGTATCTATCCTAACAATATCCCAAAAAACCAGACCCGAGCAATTTTTTGCAACCTAAAATCGGTAATTGACTGGCCTAAAAGATTGTGCGGTTGAATGAAAATCAATGCAGCTTTGTTGAAGGTCGATCTACAGTCGATGCGATTGCATTCGTATTGCGATGGAAATAAGTACAGAGCAGCACGAAAGGACTTGCACTTTGTATTCATCGATTTGGAAAAGGCATTCGAAAGAGTAGGTACTTCGTGATCTGATATGGTTGGCCTTGAGAGCACTTAATGTCCCTGAGGCATACGTCAAGTTGATACGAGACATGTATGATGGAGCTACGACTAAGGTTAGATGCACAGTAGGTGAATCAGAAGAATTTTCGGTGAATGTCGGAGTACACCAGGGCAGTGTATTAAGTCCGTTGCTTTTCAACATCATCATGTGCTACTTATTAACACGTATCTCCGAGGGCCTAAAAATATCTCTTCTTTTTGCCGATGATATAGTCCTCAGTAGCTCAAATATCGTTGCCTTGCAAGCTGCACTTACAAAATGGTGTGACATTCTGGAGGAGCATGGACTGAGGGTAAGTATAACAAAGCCTGAGTTCTTATACTGCCCATTCTCAGACCCAGATGCCCCGATACCAGATATGTACGTCAAAGGAGAGCAGCTTAAGTCTTGTACAAAGTTGAAGTACCTTGGCTCGATGGTGAACAACGGAGCTACATACGGTGATGACATCAAACATCGCACAAAGGTTGGGTGGAGTTTTCTCCGATAAGTAAATGCCACTGAAGCTGAAGCAAGTTGTACAAAACGGTTGTACGTCCCGCACTCATGTATGGATCAGAATACTGGACCATGTATGAAGGTTACGCGAAAGAAATGACAGCGACTGAAATGAAAATGTTACGCATGTCAGTTGGTGTAACCAGAAGGGACCACATCAAGAGTAACTACATCAGAAGCAGCTTGTCCATAGACCAACCAATCACCGAAAAGCTCGTAGCTACCGACAAATGGATTGGTATTGCCATGTTCAAAGGCGTCCGCCTGAGAACCCCACAAAGAGAGCAATATCAATGGAAGTTCCACTTGATGGACCCAAGGCCAGAGGCAGATCGAAGAAGATGTGTCAAATGAAAAAGCAACAACAACGTATTGGTCTCGGCGATGACACGATACAATATAGAGCTGCCTGTAGAAATATGCCGAGATATTACCGCCGAAACGGGCGATGTGCCTACACCACAAGTCGAGCAACGCGAAACCATGGAGCGGTATAAAGAACGAGGCAAGATAGGAGAAGAAAATAACAAGGGCTCGTTAATACGACTCCGGGTCGTGATGTTGAGAAAAGTCTTAGATATTGGTATCCGAAAAAGGGTGAAAGCAGGGAGGGGCTTTTGCCTCCTTCTGGTTGATGATCACGGTCTCCGGGCCTCGTCTTTAAAAACCCGTTGGCATGTTGAGGCATCCAGGCATTTTTTCATGTTCAAGGCATTATTGCCTTGAGTTGCATACGGAAATGTATCTACAACGTACGCCCAACAAACGCGTGTGGAATTGAAGGACGAGTGCCTCCCACCCAACCCGGATTTCCAGGTAAAGAACTCGCAACAAAGTCGTGCGGATTTGGAGGCAATCATACCTCGTACTGAACAAGGGCTCGTTAATACGACTTCGGGTCGTGGATATTCTAAAACAGGGAAACTTAGATACTATCATCCGCAACATGATGTTGAGACTACTGTCTTAGCCATTGTTATCCGAACACCGACACCTTCTTGTAATCAATTGATCAATTGATAATGATAACATTATTGGATCCTGTAATTTCTTTGCAAGCTGAAATTTTAAGTGTGGTTTTGTTTTCGTATAAGAATTCTAACCACCAAACCTATGTTCGTGATAATGTTGTCCAGCGAACATCATCGCAAGGAATATTTTGGCGCCAAAACGTCCCCAAATCCATATTTTCTGTGTTTCGTCATTTCATGACTCCTGAGCTTAAATTTACCATTTATAACTTTCCGACTGTACGCAATGTTTTCCCCGCAGGGGGAGTGTGTTCATGTGACACACATATTTGGTGAGTTGCGACACCACGGACCCGAGCAGCGCAGGGAGGCCCCTGGTATGGTTGATACGCCATGGCGTGGATCTGTACAAAAGACCTTCGGGAGTTGACGGTCCCGAGCTCCCGAGCTCGTCATGTATGGGTGACACAGCATAGCTTGACTTTTTCCCTATTCCTTCAAAAAGTCAGCTATACAAGCTTACACGACGCAGTGCTTCCTCGTAGGGGAGAAACCACATATAAGCGTACGTGTCCAGTCTCGGAGTTGGCGGCTTCGCAGAACCCAAGCCTCGAAGGGGCCAGTTAGGGAGAATGGCCTTGCGCCTATACCTAGCTGGCTTGTGGATTGATGACCACACGGCCCGAATCAAATTGCTACTTAGTAAACGGACGGAGGCCAAACCTATGTGAACGGTAGCGCTATGAGTCTGCTTTAAGCAGACGAGTAGTAAACAGGCTTAACGATCCTGCGGAGGCATCCGAATTCGTTAGGTCTTCCGAAAGGGGGCCAAAGGAGGATCACACCTGCTAAAGAGAAATCTTTAGCGAATAGTGTACCTCGGGGATGGGCGTGCCCAGGGGACCATGGTCCCTACCCATCAAGGCGTTGGTCTCGAGGGGGTATGTGGTGTTCGACAAGTCGACCAGCTAGAGTCGCAACCTGAGGTGAGGTTCCAAAGGGAGGCATCCCGGCGGTAAAACTCCATTCCGGCTTTAAGCCGGATAAAATTGTCATCCTGCGGGAGGGAGGTATGGCCCATGGCTTTGATACTCCTTAAGACAAGTGTAGTAGATCACATATTCGTGTACGCAATGTTCCGGATGACGGGACCCATAGAACGGCAGATGTAATAGAAAGGCCTCGATAGCAGTATGTAGACGCCGAGACTTAACACTTGGTAACCTGCTCACAAAATCAATACGAACGTCTTAGAGTCGGCATACAATTATCCAATCGATTAAACAATCAAAGCTCATTTCTGTGGAGAAAGCTCATTTTCACTAGCGAATTCGGTAGTGGAACTGAAAAAATGTGCTTTCACTACACAAAACGCAAAAAAATACTGTCAATTGCAGCGATACGCGCCTAACGCATTTTAAGGATCACTGTAGCGTTGGACCCATGTTTTCGCTAAGATATTCATGGACAGGTTTTTCCATAATTGTAGTTTTGGAGTCATAAGCCAAAAAAAGGGAAACTAAGAAAAATTTATTTTTTTTTGGGTTTTTGGCCCTGTTTCGCAACAACATTTTTGTGGGAATCTCAGGGTTTAAACTCAGCACCCCAAAAACCATGAGGAACAAAAATAATTCTCCGCCACATTTTGCAATCTGAAATTACCCAATGACTACACTAATGAGCCAACCCTTAAGTATGAGTTCTTTTTAACATAAATATTTCCTTCAATATGTCATTTTGGGTCTGGCTGGTCAAGCGCGTTAGTGCGCGCACCTTCGGTGCACAGGCTCATGAGTTCGAATCTCACCGTGTTCCATGGTGTTTTTCGAACTCACGAGCTTGTGACGGACTATGATCTCACTCAGATGTTAAACGAGTACCCATTTATGGGGATAGATAACACTGCTGAGCGTGATGCTGATCTCATTACCTCAACAAAAAGCAGATAAGATCTTGGAAATAGGATGCCACTAACACATCCTGCGGCCTTAGTCCAATGCTGGATTGTCGCGCCTGTTATTTATTTTATTTTTATGTAATTTTGGGATATACCAATTATTCAACCGTTTCCAAAAGAGGAGATTTTTTTGAACGTTTAAATTCTAGAAATGAGTATCTTCCAAAAAATAATTTGACTGAGTCACTGTCTGTATGTATAGGGCTCTCCAATTTGAGTGGGTAGATGTTTGCAACCTGTACCGGCCTGTTTGTTTTGGTGGCGTCGGTCTAATCTATTGTTTACTATTCAGTCACACATGCCAAATCACCATGTCAAGTCAAATGATAAAACTTTATTATCAAAATGAGTGTTCGTTAGTGCGAATTTTGCGAGCTTTATACGCCTATTTTACGTGAATCGGCCACCAAGATCGTATGATTTGGCCCCACTAGACTTTTTGCTGTGGGGTTTTCTGAAGTCGCAGGGCTATACCAATAAGCCGCAATCGGCGAATACCCTTAAAGTCAATATCAACCAACCCTTCACTATAATTCAGCAGGATCTATACGGCAGAGTCATAGAATAATTGGACCACTCGGATCCCTGCAATCTGACAAGCCGCGGCACATATTTCAATATTCCATTATAATGGCATATAAGGGGTCTTTCAAATAAAATAAAAAAATCGTTGATACCTCGCACACAGCTTGGTTTATTCCATTTCGACATCCACATGCCCTTATTGGAAAACCCTATACATGTGTTATGTATGTACATATGTACGTTTCTTTTTTCTTGAAACAAATAATACATGCTTTCGTGGGCTGCAGAATGGGCTTGGCTGCTTATACATATAGAATATGTAGAATGTATGAAAGGACATCTATTTTAGGAAGAGATAAGCTTCCAGGCATGTTAAAAAACCTACATATAAGTGATAGATGTATCTCAAGTGCGCTGAAACAAAAGTCTTCCGATTCACTGGAAGCAGGAGGATACATCTAAAAATATTTTTGTGATTCGGAAGTAGAATTTTTTTCAGAGTCACATCTGATTAGGAGAAAATTGAGGATATAATATGTACCTGACAAGGGACAATGCTAAAAATACTCCTGTGGCATTCGTGTCGTTTCCGTTTATGGTGTAATAACAATAGATTGGTTTTGACTTACTAAATCTACAGATGACGCTTTTCTTTTGCCTCTACCACTTGCATATGGTCTATCTACACATAAAAAAATCCAGGATATATTATGCGAATAAGCCAAATATTCCCCAAATAGTGTGTCTATAGCAGTGGTTCCCAACTCGCAGATGTCTGCGGACCACTAAAGGTATGTACTGAGTTCACCTAGCGAAAAACTTGCATATATGTCTCCCGTGAAAACGGTGCCGTGGAGACTTGGTTTTTATTCACTCAATTTAAGATAAATGTTCACTCGCCTTCTGGTTGATTGTCGACGACATCTTTTCATTGTGAAATAAAGTGCAACTGCATTATTTTCGCTGGCGAAATGTCAAAAACCGGTGTGGAGACTTTCATATGAAGTGAGTACCACCAAGCGAATTCGATTTCCCGATCATCAAAATTTTCACAATATTTGCATGGATTTCACGTGAACTGACGATGTTAGTACCTACTTTAAATGTGAAAGCAAAGCCACCTATATTACAAAGCCGGGAAGCAGCGAGAGAAACTGGGGAAATCAGCCAATATTTGCCTTTGTACGTCAAAATGGTGTACAAATGTACGGGAAAATTTAGCTACTTGGGTTTGAAGCACGCGAAAACCCACTAAAACTAAATATTCCTCGCGTTTTTTTTTATTTCACTGTTCTCACAACCCAAATCGACCGACAACCACTCCGCTTTAAGCGTCGAATTGACCCAAATCATCTTTGTATTATTGTGCCTATCTAGACACTTTCAATTTTCGTTCGTCTTCATCATTTTGACAATTGAAACTTGAGATGTCTGCGCTATTGAAGAAACGCATTCATTCTTGAACCCGATTGTCAATGTTAAAATGGCCTCGTTCATCTCTTCTCCTCAAAAAATGTGTGGTCCAAGTGAAATTCTACTGTTTTTAGGGGTGTAAATGCTGGAGAAGTTTAAGTGTACAGGCCTACTTCTTAAAGTAATTTGGTGGGAGCCATCAAAGTGGCACTAAATAAAATATTAAAGCTCCCACCAAATTACTGTGAGAAGAAGTTCTGTATATTTAAACTTCTCCAGCATTTACACCTAAAACAAAATTAAATATGAGCGGCGGATTGGAGTGATATGTATTTTTTTTGCGGCAGATAAATTTTTCTTTGGCGGAGTAACTTTTACAACTTTGTTGTTTTTGGTCAGATATCATATATTTTTGCATATCCCAGTGTCCCAATGTCCTAGTATCCTAATGTCCGAATGTCCCACTGTCCCAGTGTCCCCATGTCCCAATTTCCCCAGTGTGCCTAATGTCCAATCCAATCCAAATGTCCTAATGGCCCAATGTCCCAATGTCCTAATGTCCCAATGTCCCAATTTTCCAATATCCCAATGTTCCAATGTCCTAATATCGCAGTGCCCCAATATCCCGATGTCCCAATGTCCCAACCTATATCTCAGTGGCCCAATGTCCCTATGAACCAGTGTTCCAATGTCCCAATGTCCGATTGTCCTATTGTCCCAAGGTCATAATGTCCCAATGGCCTAATATCCCAATGCCCCAACCTCCCAGTCTCCCAGTGTCCTTAAGTCCCAATATCCCAATGTTCCCATGTCCCGATGTCCTAATGTCCTAATATCCTGATGGCCCAATGTCCCAGTGGCTCAATGTTCCCACGTCCCAGTTTCCTCAATGTGCCTAATATCCTAATGTCCCATTGTCCCAATTTCTCAATGTTCCAATGTCCTAATGTCCCAATATCCCTATGTTCCAATGTTCTAATATCGTAGTGCCCCAATGTCTCAATATCCCGATGTCTCGGTGGCCCAATGAACCTATGTGCCAGTGTCCCAATGTCCGAGTGTCCTATTATCCCAAGGTCATAATGTCCCAATGTCTTAATATCCCAGTGCCCCCACGTCCCTGTATCTCAGTACCTTAATGTCCCAGTATCTCAATGCACCAATATTTCAATATCCCAATGTTCAAATGTCCGAATGTTCTAATATCCCGATGTCCCAGTTTCCCCAATGTACCTAATGTCCCAATGTCCTAATGTGTTAATGTCCTAATATCCCAATGTCCTAATGACCCAAGACCCTAATGTCCACATGTCCTTATATCCCAGTGCCCCAATGTCCGAATATCCCGATGTATCAATGTCACAACATCCCGATGCCTCAGTGGCCCAATGCCCCTATGTACCAGTGTCTCAATGTCCCAATGATCGATTGTCCTAGTGTCCCAATGATCGATTGTCCTAGTGCCCCCATGTCCCAATCTCCCAGTGTCCTAATGTCAAAATATACCAATGTTCCAATGTCCCAATGTTCCAATATCCCAATGTTCCAATGTCCTAATATCCCGATGTCCCAATGTCCCAAGATCCCGATTATCCAGTCGCCCAATGTCCCCACGTCGCAGTTTCCCCAGTCCATTTCCTAATATCCCAGTGCCCCAATGTCCCAATACCATGATGTCCCGATGTCACAATATCCGGATGTCTCATTGGCCCAATGTTCCTATGTACCAGTTTCCCAATGTCCCATTGTCCTATTGTCCCAAAGTCATAATAATGTCCCAATATCCTAATATCCCAATATCCTAATATCCCAGTGCCCCAATGTCGCAGTCTCTCAGTGTCCTAATGTCCCAATATCCCAATATCCCAATGTACCAATGTCCCATTGTCCCAATATCCCGATGTCCCAATAGCCCCATGTCCCCATGTCCCCACGTCCAAGTTTCCCCAGTGTGCCTATTGCCCCAACGTCTTAATGTCCTAATGTCCCAAGACCCTAATGTCCCAATTTCCTAATATCCCTCTGCCCCAAGATCCTAATGTCCCAATGATCCAGTGCCCCAATGTCGCAGTGTTTTAAAAATTGTCAATGCGATGAGCCGAAAGACGCAATTGTTGGAAATCTTTTGTTAACTTTACCTATTAATTTACCGTTATTCCATCCACTTATCTAAATGGAAGACATCGATTCTTTAGAAGGACCACCAGAGGATCATTCATTCCAAATTCCATAAAAATCCCATCACGGAGAGAGACAGTAGAAGCAAGTCTTTCTGCAACTGTAGACTCCAGTCTGAAATTGGGTTACTCGCTTAAGTCTGTCAGCGTGAAAATTTCACCGTTTATTGCATATATCTTACCCGTTATTGTGCCGATCGAAGATTTTTTTTTTGGAAAGGCACTAGAACAGGATATGTGGAATATTTTCGTAAAAAAAATTTGGGGATGTTGCCTGGAAGGCTGTAGCCCTGTCAATGAAAAAATCAAGTTGTCTCCGGTTATCATAGACTTGTTCGCTTTCGTTTTTTTTCCTTTGGCGAGCGATACGCTCTCACGTCTCTTGAGCTTGTTCGCTTTCCTTTTTTTCCTTGGGCGGGCGATACGCTCTCGCGTCTCTTGATACTTTTTATATGATCGGAGATGCTTCCTTCAATGTGTTAAGGTACGTGTTCGTAGAGACAATTCATGTGATTATCTCAGCGATCGTAGTTTTGCATCCAATTTCGAGGCGTATTTAAATATTTTTTGAATGGTTCTACTTTCCTAGTACCGACTATGGACTAAAGGAACGTGTCTGTATAGAAAATATTCGCAGAAAGCACTCAAACCCGGTGGTTTAACTTCGATCGCTGAGCGATCATCCCATGAGTTGTCTCTACGAACACAAACCTTTACAAACTTCATGACAAAGTTAATATAAAAAATAAATGTCGCCTATTGCTTAACAAAGTGGTACTTAGGTTAAGAACAAAAGATCTGTGTTTTTACAGTATTTAGCCCTGGTGAGAAGAACCCCATCTAGGAATATTGATACGAAAGATCGAGCTGGGAATGTTATAGTAGAAATTTCGAAAAGAGCGAACTAATGGGTGGTCCAACTAGAATGCACGATGTTAATTGAGTGTCACACCTTAACGGTAAGTTTCTCGCCCAACTTTATTAACCCTCGGTTGTACTAATGGGTCTGGCTATACCTTTTTATTTTTAAGTTGCTGTCAAATGAAAACCGTTTTAGCCACAACCACAATGTTTCGTTACTTTTCCTAAAAATTTGTCAGCTTGTCATAACCCCAAAAATATTTGGAACAAATATTCTGCGAGAGTAGTTATAAAGACTTTTTGGTCAGTATATCACAATATTACCTATATAATTTTTTCTACCGAAATCTGTCCATTTGATACAAATGTCCAATTTTTTCTTTTGAAACTAGATAGTTGAGTACAGTTTCTTCTTTATTTTTTGCTTGTAGTGTAATATGCATTATTTGTCGAAAGTCGTTGGAGATAAAATAAGTGTAAGATCAAATGTCTATGTGGAAATGTGCACATGCACTTGCGCATATTGTTCATTCAAAAACGAATTTTCTCTCAAATTTGTATACCCTATACCCATAAGATGTTATAGGGTATATTGTTTTTGTTACGCCGATATTATGTAACACCTCCAAGGAGCCACCGGAGGTATAGCAAAGTATATATATAAATGATCAGGGTCGGTGCCTGAATCGAATAAGCCATATCTGTCTGTCTGTCTGTCCGTGTGTCTGTCTGTTAGCACGATAACTCCCGAACTAATGAAGCTAGCGGTTTGAAATTTTAGTCAAATGATTGTTTTGCTAAAATCTTGGACGGTATTGAAAATGGGTCAAATCGGATCACGGGTTCCCCTACCTCCCATACAAACTACCCCTCCTTGAAACTTTAATTCGGCCATAACTTTCGGTAGAATATCGCTATCCACTTGAAATTTTGATCAATGTCTCATTCTGACATATGCTTTGAGTTGGTGGAAAGTGGAGTAGGACCAACCTCCCCTACCCCTACTTCCCCTACAAAGTTATATTCAGCCATATCTTTTGATAGAATGTGTCAGGTCCGACCCATCTACCCCTCCCTCCCCCACAAAAAATATGAAATTGAATATTTTGGGTTTTGCGTGCCTTCTAGGTATGTACATGGGTATAGGGTATACACTCATCGTGCTATTCGCACGATTAGAACTCGGTCTCGTTTTTTGCTGATATTCACGTTCGATTGATTCCGAGTATGTATGTATGTTATGATAAATTTTTAAATATGATGTTAACATGACATAACAACAAAAATAATAGAAGTACATATATATAAATGCCCACAAATGCTACCGTATGCCACGGTAGCCAACAAAAAATTGGAATTTCATGCTCAACAAATTAGATTAGTTCCAAACCAATCAGGGCATTTGTGGAATTTACATTACTTTTTAAAAAAAAATTTCTGCCGAGGAATGGGCCTCATTTACATTATTAAACTTTAGAAGTAGTTTCTGGAAGGTGCCCTTAAGTTTTTTCTAGAAAATCCACTTCAATTTCCATTTAGCATTAAATTTCTTGGTTAAAGAAGTTTTAAGCTTGTAAGATAGATCAGTGAACGATGGAACACCTTGTTTATGCATAATGATGCGTTAAAGCATAATTCATAATAAGCTTGCTTACATGGAGAGTTTCGCCGTTCCTTCAATATTGATCGGAATGCGTGTGTCCCTTTGCGTAAAACCTTATTCCATTGAATGAAAAAACTGAACAAAGTGGTTTCGATAAAACGAGACCACAGTACAGAATACGACAGCTTCAATACAATACCAGTCCTCTGCAAGTTGCTCCTATATAGGGTCATAAATTCATCATCATAAATTTTTGACCTACCAATCGGTCGACTTAAACAGGCCTGACTTTATTTTCTTTGGGTTCCTGAAAATTTTTGAAAATAAAGCACGCATGCGTTGAAACAACTGAATCTACCCGCGAAGAGATGGGGCAAATTTAGGTTGTTTCGCTGCGGAAAGTGAAAGAGAATTACCAAAAACAAATCGGAAAGTTTAATGATGAAAACAAAATTGAATTCCGCAACTGTGCTGAGTGTTTTAGTGACAGAAAAAATAAGCATTAATTTTTTTAAAATTATCAGGTTCCCGTGAGCCACCCTGTATAATTGAAAATTCGAAAGATACAGCGTTTTTGTTTTTTTGGTTGTCCTTCTTTCAATCCTATGCTTTTTTAGTAAACTTGTCCTGCCAAACACCGATTTGTGTCCACAGGATAGTTGTGGATGGCCCCCAGATTATGGGAAAAAAGTCCCCATCGATTGGGAGTTCGCAACCTTTAAAAAGATAGCACAATAGGCCCATTGGCTTTAGTGCTGCGAGCCACTTCGGGTTCACGACCCTCTACAACCTTAAAAAAGGGGATATTTTTGACGGTTATCTCTGGTTGAAATACAATAATTTAATATACAATATATGACTCCAAATGGCAGCTCGTCGAAAAACTTCCATCGCGAGTTGCCATTTGGCAGCAGCTTACCATCGACACTAGCTACCAAATGGAGCCCGAAAATGACATAGCAAAACTTGCATTATGGAGGTTGTTTTTTTTACATTTAATTATAAAAATCGGACTCTGCCCGTTTAAAATATTACTAGACCATTCAAATAAAATTTCTTACAGAAAACAAACAAAAGTTGCAAAAATGTCACTGAGTTCGGCCAGCGGTTGTCAAAGTATCAGCTGACATATGACTCAGTTGCCATATTGAATATCAATTGACGACCAACCAACCAAATGACAGTCAATGTAGATGCAGTGACAACTACCAGGCATCGCAAGCTGCCAAATGCCTGCTAGTGTGGATTGATATGAGAACGAAACTCACTGTAGTACAGCATCAAAGAACAACGCCCGGAAAATTCTTGTCGCTTTTTATATACGTGTTAAGAAAAGTATGCTTACTTTCTTTATTTTAATTTATATTAGTACTTTGTAGATTTGTAGAACATTAGAGAATAATAGCCTTTGCATAGAGTCCTTTGGATATAATTAGATTAACTGTCAGACGTGAAAAAATATTATGAAATAGAACATCTAAATAATTGAACAAATTTAAATTTAAATAAAAATAGTAAATAGTGAAGGGAGAATAATAAACATTAATTGTAGTTTCTTGTTACAGGTAAGCTTGTAAATAATTTGAATAATTGTTATTAAATAATGAATAAACAATTTTGTAATTCTTGTTACAGAGAAACGTATTCTTGTTTTATTTTCCCTGCTATATAAAGTAGTCTGGCTGGTCGAGCGGTTAGTGCGCGCACCTTCGGTGCACAGGCTCATGAGTTCGAATCTCACCGTCTCCCATGATGTTTTTCGAACTCACGAGCTTGTGACGGACTATGATCCCACTCAGATGTTAAACGAGTACCCATTTATGGGGATAAATAACACTGCTGAGCGTAATGCTGATCTCATTACCTCATCAAAAAGCAGATAAGATCTTGGAAATAGGATGTCACTAACACATCCTGCGGCCTTAGTCCAATGCTGGATTGTCGCGCCTGTTATTTATTATATAAAGAAGAATCTTATATACGTATATTAACTTCTCCATGAAGTGTGCAACGCACAGCAGGAAGCACCTCCAAATATGAAAAGAATATGTATTATTGATCGGACCATGGCTGCCATGGAACCAACCACTGAAAATAAGGTTCTTCTAAGAAGACTTTTTTTCTTTGTGAACCAATCTTAACAAAACTTAATCCAAGTATGTTCCTAGAAAAGCCTCAAAACATATCCAGGAACGGATGGAATCAGAGCACTGCGTCATACAAACCATTTCCTGAAAATTAGATTCTTCTAAGAAAAATCCCTTTTTTTTAAACTAATCTTAAACAAGCTTCACACAAGTGTGTTACTAGTTAAACCTCAAAACATATCTGGGAACGGATGAAATAGTAACACTACGTCTTAGGGCTGTCATAGAAATTAACCCCCGAAATTTAGTTTTTTGTGAGAAAACTGTTTTTCTTTTAAACCAATCTGAACCAAACTTTATCCAAGGGTGTTCCTAGTAAAGCCTCAAAACACATCTAGGAACAGATGGAATCGGAACACGGCATAGACCTGTGGTAGAAATTATTAACCCAAAAGCACCTTAACTTTCATTCAAATCTGACAAGTATGTATTCAAATTTCGCCCGCACCCGAAATTAGCCTCGGTCTCGTTACTATACTTTCAAAGTGATCATTGAATCGAATTATAGAATCAAAGGTTACTATACTCCAAATTTGGAGTATAGTAATGTATCAACATTGTTCAAAGGACGAGTGTTGACTGTATAGTAAAATGATAGTTAGGAAAGCTTCTAGGCGTGAAACAGAAGTAAATATTTTGCAGCCATCTGCGCACAAAAGACATTTGTTGCTAAGAACAGCCGATAGATCATTTACAAAAAAAGAAAAAAAGCATAAACCCCAAGATCCTTGAGGTATTCCGACGTTGTATATTATATTGCATAGACATCAATGCGCTTGTGAAAAGTGGTTGCGACGAAATTGAAAAATTCTATAAAATTTGTGGCAGTCGATTTTTTTAACGCAAACCATGCTGAACAGAACATATTATTAAATGGCCAAAATATTCATCATTATAATGGTTCACTATACGTTCTAGTAGTTTGGACTACGATGATAATAAAGCTACTGGTCGGTAGTTTAGCGCAACATTGTCCAGGTGTCCAGTTTTCGGAATTTTCGGAGCTATGGATGATGTCTTTCATATTGACATGAAAAGTGACACTTACTAATACTCTTATTAATAATTATTGAGAGCTTCATTACGGCATTGTCTGAAATTCCGTAATGATTTTTTCAATTACATTACATGGCGTAACCAATCGAAATATGAAATAACTATACCAAATAAACAAACAATCAATTCAATAAAATATAAAAACTTTCTGAAAATAGTGGGCGTCTTCTCTATGCTATTAGACTATAATCAGCCGACAGGTACTAGATAAGAGTCATGAGAAATCGGCGCTATATGCGAATGTTCTGATTAGTTTGATTGATTTGAATTGTTCTGAAGTACCATATTGTGCAAAATCGTAGAAAACGTTTTAAACTATAACCGCTGTTCCCCATTTCTTAAACGTTTTGTTTTAGCGTTATAATATGTTCATAGTGACCAAAAACATATAATTTCGGGCTGTTTTCATGTTTTCGTATGAAAACAGCCCTAAAACATTTCAATCCCCATACAAATTGACACATTGAAAATATCCTATTTTGCATGTTTTCTATGAAACCTTGATTTTTTTTAAATGATAACGTGTAAGCACCCAGGTCTCAAACCTAATTTCCCCTATTCAGCACATTTCGGCTCACCCCGATATTTTAACTGTCAGCCGAAAAAATTGGTCAGTTTCGTGTGTTTGCCAATGTTCTTAATTTCTCCATGATAAAGCCTAGTACTGACCTCGAGAGAGAAAATTTTTCGCCGCTGCGATTTTTTCAATGAAAATGTATTTTTACTATCGTGGAATATGTAGGGAATGCTGGAGAATTCCATAAGCTACAATCCGAATATAGTTCCATAATTTTTCTCGGCCATTTTATGTATTTTTTCCGATTCCCTGGTTATTTCATCGTGAAATGTCAAATGACCGGGGTATCGAAAAATAATACATAAAATGGCCGAGGAGAATTATGGAACTGGTCTCGAATTGTAGCTTATGGAATTCCCCACCGTTTGTCACATATTCCACGACAGTAAGTATCCATTTTTATTGATAAAATCCCTGGGCGAAAAATATCACTCTTATCGATCTTAATTCAGCCCTTAAGAGAATGGACGGCCAGTTTGAAGTATGTTAGAAATGACTGCACCAGCACATTTTTATACCCTTCGCTCATAGAGTGAAAGGGTATATCAACTTTGTCATGAAGTTTGTAACGCATTGAAAGAAGCATCTCCGACCATATAAAAAGTATACATATATGATCAGCATGACTTGGGGAGGCGATTAGGCGATGTTCGTCTGTCTGTCTGTTGCGACGCGTTTTACTCGGCCAATTTAAAAGCTATGAAGCTGAAATTTTGCGCAAATGCTTCTTTTTACTGCAGGCAGTTTGTATGTTTGAATCGGTAAAATCGGACAATGGGGTCATGGGGCTGCCACACAAACCAAACCCCCGAAATTAGGTTCTTCTAAGAAAAAATGTGCACTAATTTCAACTAAATTTCACACAAATGTATTTCTAATGATGACACAAAACATACGTAAGAATGGATCCAATCGGCCTATGGTGTCATGGGGCTACCATACAATCCCAACCCCCCATTTTGGTTCTTCTAAGAAACATTTTTTACACCAATTTCACTAAACCTTAAATCCTTATGAGAGACTAATTTTGAGAGAAGCATCGAGAAGGTAAATTCTGACATCAGCTTGTCTATTGTTCAAACTTTGAAACGGAAACACTTCCAAAAAACTGCTTCAAAGTTCTTTCCACTGTTTTCAAAATTCTCTCCGCTCCACGCGGTCCGGGTGTTTAAATCAATGATTGATGATGTAAAACAATTTTATAATGGAGCCGAACTTATTGAAAGTATTTAGGGGTCCTTGGTAAGTGTAGGTACTAACATCGTCAGTTCACGTGAAATCCATGCAAATACTGTCAAATTTTGATGATCGTGAAATCGAATTCGCTTGGATGTACACACTTCACACGAAAGTCTCCCCACCGGTTTTGACATTTCGCCAGCGAAAATAATGTTGTTGCACTTTATTTCACAGTGAAAAGGAGTAACTGGCAATCAATTAGGCCACGATTGTGTACATTTACCTTAAATTTAGTGAATAAAAGGCAAGTCTTCATAGCAAATTTTTCACGGTAGACATAAATGCAAGTTTTCCGCTCAGTTGACATAGTATACCTTGAAAAAATTCTGCAAAATAGAATTTTTCTATAGCTAGAACAGAATAACAGTTTCCTTCTCATTGTGTTTTAGGTACGGAATTGTCGCATATAATATTAACTAGCTTGCACGTAACATCACCAATATTAAAAGGGACGACAAAAGGATGAGACATTTTTCAAGAATTTCAACAAACTATCACCATTTTGAAAAGTACCTTTGCCCACTATTTGTAACATTACTGATGAAGCACCGAATATCTGTTCTTTTAGGCATATTTAAAACTAATTTTCTGAGAACGAAGTTGTGTTTCTTCATTGTGTCATCCCTGGTCGATGAAGATGATAAAAAAATCCTTATCGATGTAGTAAAAAAATCGCTTCAATATACAACATTTTCAAAAAATTTCTGCTGCTGCCGCAGATGCCTTTTTTACCACTCCAAGTGCCGCCGCATGCAAATAGATGACCGCGAGTGGCCTCTCGTAACTGACGGAAGTTGCGTACCAGCACACACATTTCACTCGTGAGTGTCCTACTGTGGCTGCGTAAATCCCAAATTTCCTGTTTCATTCAACCGTCAGGTCCCTTCGGGAAGTTAGTGGAATTCAACTTAATTTCATCTGAAAGGGTGACAAATGGTATACAGCTTTGCTTCTTTAGCCCTGGAAGGTCATGCATCGTCGAATCGACTACGCATCATCAAATTTATCCCATTTTTCGTTACAATTCTCATTATTTGGAGATAAGTTTTCGTACAGCACTTACCGTGCCGATGTACTTGCCGGGTACATTGCGGCTAGACGAAGTAAGCAGGTTAAGTTGGATTTTTGGGAATTGGCGTCGTCGAAACGACGAAGGATGAACTTTGTGTAACTTTTAGAACTCCAGTATTCCTTATGGTAGGTTGTCGATTCGACGATAGGTCTGTGTCCATACAACTAGCTCGTAACAAATATGTTTATTTTTGTAATGTGGGACCTAGTTTTTCAAAAATTATGGAAAAAATATTTACTAGGACAAAAATAGGACAAATCAGGAAAATGGCTCAAAATTCATCCTCATTTTAGGAAGATTACATTTCGAACTCATAAAAATCGGCTCCAAAATCGATGTTTTTCCAGGGAACCATACGAAATCCCCAATCACAAAATCCCCAAACGTAGAAAAATCCCCAAAATCAAAATCCCCATATTCAAAATCCCCATAATCATAATACCCATATACAAAACCCCCATAATCATAATACCTATATACAAAATCCCCAATCATAAAATCCCCAAACTCCCGAAATATGATGGTAAATGGTAGATGGATGGTAGTAAAAAATGGTAGATGGCTGGTAGATGGTAAATGGTTGATGGATGAAAGACTGTAAATTGTTGATGGTTGATGGTAGATGGAAGGTGTTAAATGGTAGATGGTAAATGGCACTAGGAGAGACGTAAATCGATACTAACTTATTTTTTGATTAGCACAAACAAAATATTCGAGTCCATTGCATATATCGTTCTAAACATAATAGGTTTTCTTTAACATCGTCGAGACAAGTCCTCATCCGAACGAATATTCGCGGAAAACTTGGTTGGCTTATTGTTGGAACCGATTGCATATTTAATCGCCTGCACATTATCTGCTGTTGTTCTGTGTTACTTCAAAGAGTTTGCCGTTGATTAGCATATATGTATATCAGTCCACGGCGGTGATTTTTTTATTGCATAGTAGGACTATTCAATTACAATAGTCTAAAGCACCTACCATTTATTATCTACCATTTACCATCTACTATTTGCTATTTACCACCAACCATTTGCAATTTACAATCTACCATTTACCATCTGTCATCAACCATTTACAAGCTACCATCCGTCTACCATTAACCACCTACCATTTACCATCTACCATTTATCATCTGCCATTTAACATCTATCATTTACCATCTACAATAGCCTAAAGAAAATCTCCATTCCCCATTTTCCCTCAAATGGGGAATGGGGAATTTCGTTTGGGGATTTTCGTTTTGGGTATTTTGATTTCGGGGATTTTGATTTCGGGGATTTTGATTTCGGGGATTTTGATTTCGGGGATTTTGATAATGGGGATTTTGTGACTGGGGATATCGTATCCAACCCGTTTTTCCATTCTAAATAAAGTAACGATTGAAAATCAGTAAAATTTTATAAATATTTTGAGAAAGGGTGATTTGTATGAGGCGTCAAAGTTGAGCGTCGTTGAATCGACGAAGCATGACCTTTCCGTACTAAAAATAAGCAGGACCTTCCATGGACGGGTCTCATATTTCAGTGTCTTTCAAGTTCTTCTTTTTCTTCTTAGTAACATATAGCCCCTTGTGGAGCCATGGTGCGTTAACTTAGCCGTTTATAGGCAATTTCGAGTCAACGTTACATTTTTACATATATATATATATATATATATATATATATATATATATATATATATAATATATATATATCTCACAAAAACAACTGTGTTGTAAAAGGTGTCCGCCAAAGAAAAAGTCATCAGCCGCAAAAAGGATTGATATAAATACATTCCCGCCAAAATACTCGCATCTTGTGTCAATGATGGTGGTGGAGCAAATTTTTTTCAACGCTTATTGGCGGGGAGCTGAACTATTTGCTGCTATGTTCTTTTCTTGATAATTTTGAAGCTTCCAGTCTTATAGAAAATAAAAATGCGTTTTAGAACCTTATTTAGCTTTCCTTCGTATGGAACTCGTTTTTTTTTCTATACGATAAAAGTTCTTTCATAAATTTCTTAACATTGATTTTATTTTGTTATTAACCTTATTAAAGCTCCCCGCCAAATAGCGTTGAAAAAAATTTGCTCCACCACCATCATTGAGACAAGATGCGAGTATTTTGGCGGGAATGTATTTATATCAATCCTTTTTGCGGCTGATGACTTTTTCTTTGGCGGACACCTTTTACAACACAGTTGTTTTTGTGAGATATCATATCTTTTTGCAGTTTTCGATTTACAAAATTCGTAAATATATTATGAAGACGATATTCATTGCCCTATTGTCACGAATTTGTTTGAGAACAATAATTATAAGAATGATAAACCCCTTGCTAACCTTCGTCTCCTTGGTCTCCTTGGTAACCTTGCTCGCCTTGGTAATCTTAGTAACCATAGTACACTTGACTACTTTGGTGATCTTGCAAACCCTTAGTAACCTTGGTAACCCCGATGGCCTTGGTAGCCCTAGTAACCTCGCTAACCTTGGTATCTTTATACATAACATTAAACTTAATGATAACCCTAACTTTCACCATAACCCTCCTATACCTAAACCTCAAACTCAGACTCAACCTTAACCCAAACCCTATCCTTACATTTAACCCTAATAATAACGTTAACTGCGATGTAACAATAACTTTAACCCTATCCGTTACCCTAAACTTGATTTTGACTTTAACACCTTAGCCATAAATTGAGTCTAAACCTTTACTTCATCTCTATCACATTCATCCTAATCTTAAATCTTAATTTTTAATGTAACCATTAAGCCTCACTGGGTACTCAATATGTGATTCAAATAACATCCATAGTTCCTAAGTTCCACATTGCGCCTAAGCACATAGAGAAAGACATGTGCATGTGAAAATATCCTTTTATCCCTCATCAAAGGTCCCGAAAACCTGTTTAGTTCTGACGAGCATTGCTTTTACAACAATAAAGTGGTTTCATGACCAAGAATCAGGGATAGCTATGAAATTCACTATTTAACTCATTGCCGGACACAACGCCAAAATTTGACACGATTTGTATGTCAAATGCTCAAAATTGGACGTCTATAGACGTTCTGTCCGGGAAAGGGTTAACTAACAGTACCTTTTTGCCTACCATAACAGGATCAAACCGGATGGAATTACAAGAATAAATCTACATGCCAAATTTTGTTCAAATTAACTCATCAGAATTCCTTGAAAAATTGAATTTCCATATGCCATCATCACGTAACTCTGGTTTGAACACAACAGAATACACCGTCTTGACAAAACCGATTTGGTGTCCCAGCGCCATATTTAAGCTTCCACCAAACCAGTGCAGAACGGTAGCGGTACGTGTCAGAATGTATGAAATAGTTTCCGCCGCGGTACACCACGGAGTACTTGTCAATTCTTGTGGTTTGTGTGTTGTGTGTACCGCGTACCGCTACCGCGCTGATTTCGTGGAAGCTTTAGGATCATCGGGAATGAAACAGTGCGTATGCTCATCCAATATTAAACTAATATGTACGTACTCGTATATATGAGACGAACCAAAACAGGAACTTTGACCCGCCCCCTCTCTTGCAGACGATCTAAAACTGAAAATTTTAGATACAAAACATTGTTCGGTCCTACCAATTATACTCTATACGATTCTTTTCTAGGCTTTTTTCGGGCCTATCCCCGACTTTTGCAAAATGCTTCCTTTAAAACATATAAAAAGATTTAAGCGAGAAACTCTATGTATTTTTTCACATTTTCCGCTGTATCTTTTTTTCTACTTCACGGATCGGAGCAAACGATAGCCTATGCACACCTTCACGACAGACTCTATCAATGGGAAAAGAGACCAAATCCCGAGATGCCCTCTGCAAGGCTGTAGCCCTGTCAATGAACGACAAGAACAACGAGAACAACGAGAACAAGATTTTTGAAAAAATGCGATTTTCAAACTCTTATATCTCCGGTGTTTCTTATCGTATCATCTTGAAATTTTCTACACTTCGTAAGACGGCGCGAGCAACAACGCTTACCGAATTTGAAGACTCAGGACCAACCAGGGTCCGAACTACAGAGGTCCGAAAACCCGTACTTGTTCCGTCGTGTAAACATAGTCTTAGTCGCTTCTCACTTTTTAATTGTTAAAATTTCTTCGTTTTTCTTTGGCGTGCGGAACGCTCCCGCGTCCCTCGTCTCGGCGTGGTCCAAAATTTCCGTACATGTGAATGGAAATATATAGTGCTTACAACATATATATATATATATATATATATATATATGTTGTAAGCACTATATATTTCCATTCACATGTACGGAAATTTTGGACCACGCCGAGATTCGATCTCCGAACCTCTAGATTACTAGCATCGTAGAGTGCGACTCAACCAAGTGAGCTAAAGTGCTGGTCTTTCAAGTCATTAAATCAAATTTTTTTTTCTAATCATACCAGCAATAAAATTTAGATAATGTTAATACTTTGATAAATTTAGAGGAAATCTTATTAATACCGTTAACCATATTTCAATCAATAATGGATTTATAAATGTTCTGACGATGCTTCTTTGCTAAGATGAAAGTGACGGACGAAACAAACTGATTTCGCAACTAGAATATGCAGTCCGAGATGCAAATAATGCACTGAAAATAGACAAACTACGCTCTAAAAGGCGTTGAATGCCAGTTGAATGTAATCAGAATGCAGAAGAAAATCATTCTCATCATATTGACTCTAAAATTATCAAAAAACGAGACCGAGGCTAATTTCGGGCGCGGCCGAAATTTGGATACCCTTCGCTCCCCTTAGGCTAAAAGTTTTTTTGGGCGTACCTATGACTTGTGTTCAGTCCTCCCCGCTTCCATGCTTTTCCTTGAATTTTGACATAAGTGCCGGGGCGACGATTTATTGGGGGAAGCGGGGGACGTGGGATTCTTAGATTAACCAAAGGGGGGAGGGGGGGTTGTACGGCAACCCAATGAACGCATGGCCTTTCCATCAATTTTTACGTATGTTTGAGGCATTAATTATAAGATTTGGTTGAAATTGGTGGACAAATAAAAAAGTTTTTCTTCGAAGAGCCTAATTTGCGGGTTGGGTTTATATGCCAGCCCCATGACCCCATGGTCCGATTTAATTCATTTTTGCATTGTTTTGTAACATCAATAAAAATACATTTCCATGAGGTTTGATTGAAATTGGTGTGCAAATAAAAATGTTTTTTCTTAGAAAAAATTGATTTGGGGAGCTAGGTTTGTATGGTGGCCCCATGACCACATGGTTCGACTCCATCTAATCATACATATGTTTTGTGTCATGAATAGTCATGAATAGAATCAGATTTGTGTGAAGTTTGGTTGAAATTAGGGTATAAATAACAAAAATCTTAGAAGAACTTATAATTTGGGGAGCTAGGTTTGTATGACAGCCCCATGACCCCATGGTCCGATTTGGTCCATTTTTACATATCTTTTGTGATATCACTAGAAACACATTTGTGCAAAACTTGATTGAAATCGATGAGAAAATAAAAAAGTTTTTCTTAGAAGAACCTAATTCGGGGGACTAAGTTTGTGTGGCAGCCCCACGACCCCATTGTTCGATTTGATCGATTTTTACATATGTTATGTGTCAGCAATGAAAACACATTTGTGCGAAATTTTATTGAAATTGGTGCATAAATCAAAAAGTTTTTCTAAGAAGAACCTAATTTTGGGGGTAGGTTTGTATGGCAGCCCCACGACCACCTTGTTGGATTTTAGCGATTCAAACATACAAACTGCCTGCAACAAAAAGAAGCATGTGTACAAAATTTCAGCTCCATAGCTTTTAAATTGGCCGAGTAAAACGCGTAGCAACAGACGGACAGACGGACAGACGGATATCGCCCAATCGACTCCCCATGTTACGCTGATCATATATGTGTACTTATTATATGGTCGGAGATGCCTCCTTCAATGCGTTACAAACTTCATGACAAAGTTAATATACCCTTTTCGCTTAATAAGCGAAGGGTATAACGAGACCGAGGCTAATTTCGGGCGCGGCCGAAATTTGGATACCCTTCGCTCTCCTCGGGCTTAAAGGTTTTTCGGGCGTACCTATGACTAGTGCTCAGTCCTCCCCGCTTCCATGCTTTTTAATTTTCTCATAAGTGCCGTGGCGAAGATTTAGTGGGCGAAGCGGGGACGTGGGTTTCTTATAAAAACCAAAAAGAGGGGGAAGGGGGTTGTAGGGCAGCCCTATGGCCTTCCCATCAATTTTTACGCATGTTTGTGGCATCAATTAAAACACATTTGGTTCAGATTGGTGGACAAATCAAAAAGGTTTTCTTCGAAGAACCTAATTTTGGGGTTGGGCTTATATGGCAGCCCCATGACCCCATGGTCCGATATAATTAATTTTTGCATATGTTTTAAACCATCACTAAAAATACATTTCCATGAAGTTTAGTTGAAATTTGTGTCCAAATAAAAAAATATTTTTTAGAAGAACCTAATTTTGGGGGTCAAGTTTGTATGGCAGCCCCACGACCCCATAGTCCGATTTCATTTATTTTCACGTTTGTTATGTGGCATCAATAGAAATAGAATTTTCTGCGGTTTGATTGAAATTGGTGTGCAAATAAAAACGTTTTTCTTAGTAAAATTTTATTTGGGGGGCTAGGTTTGTATGGTAGCCCCATGACCACATGGTCCGACTCCATCTATTTATACATATGTTTCGTGTCATCAATAGAAACACATTTGTGTGAAGTTTGGTTGAAAGTGGTGTATAAATAAAAAAAATCTTAGAAGAACTTAATTTGGGGAGCTAGGTTTCTATGACAGCCCCATGACCCCATGGTCCGATTTTGTCCATTTTTACATATGTTTTGTGGTATTACTAGAAACACATTTGTGCGAAATTTGATTCAAATCCATGAGAAAATAAAAAAGTTTTTCTTAGAAGAACATAATTTGGGGGACTAGGTGTGTATGGCAGCCGATTTGGTCGATTTTTACATATATTGTGTGTTACCAATTAAAACACATTTGTGTGAAATTTGATTGAAATTGGTGCATAAATAAAAAAGTTTTTCTAAGAAGAACCTAAATTTGGGGAGTAGGTTTGTATGGCAGCCCCACGACCCCCTTTTCGGATTTTAGCGATTCAAACATACAAACTGCCTGCAACAAAAAGAAGCAAGTGTGCAAAATTTCAGCTCCATAGCTTTTAAACTGGCCGAGCAAAACGCGTCGCAACAGACAGACAGACAGACAGACGGACAGACGGACAGACGGACATCGTCCAATCGACTCAGCTCGTCACGCTGATCATATATATACATATTTTATATGGTCGGAGATGCTTCCTTCAATGCGTTACAAACTTCATGACAAAGTTAATATACCCTTTACGCTTAATAAGCGAAGGGTATAAAAATAACATGCGTAACAGTCCACCAGTAAACTAGGGCCGCAGATGGGTGAGTGACATCCAATTTCCAGGATCTAAACTGCTGTTTTGTTGAGGTGTTGAGATCAACAGCACGCCCAGCAATGTTATTTATCCCCATAAATGGATACTTGTTAACAGTCTGAGCGACATCATAGTCCGTCACGTAGATCGTGAGTTCGAAAAACTCCATAAAATAAATTCGTTCACGTTGAGTCTGGAATACATGACCCTTTGCAACTACTAAGGCTACTAACTACAAGCCAGGCTACTCTAAAATTTGCTAACAATATTTCTGCGACCGGAAATTTCAACTCCTAAGAAAATCATGATTTTGAAAAAAAAAATTAGAGTTATTTAGTGAACAGACGGACGGGCGGACAAAATCGATTTCACAAGAGTTTTTAAAAAAAAAAAAATTCTAAAAAACCCTAAAAATGATAGTGTCTTCATTTTGTAATATTGTTTTATTAATTAACTTGCAATTGAATGGACTATTACTAGTTATAATTTTTAAATTTTGGTTTTTTTTTTAGTTTGTTTGCAGTTCATCTGAAACTACTCATGCGAAGGGGTGTGCTAACCTGATGACAAGCAGACATTTAAAAATTAAAAACGTTAATATTTTTTTCTCTTTTAATTTCACATATCTTCCACAACGTGGGAAGAATCAAGAGCAAGAACAAAAACGGTTTTTTAGAAGAAATTCATGGAGGAGTAAGGCAGGGAAAAAATCATTTTCATATAGACAGGCCCAATGTACATGGTTTGATTCTAATGCAATCCGATCATAAGTAGGTATCATCAGCTGATAGCAATCAGGCATTTGTAGATCACCACAAAATATATTTTGTGTACATACATACATACTTATATGTACATACAATATGTACATAAGTATGTACAATTTCATTTGATAGTTTTCATCACATTAAGCTGATGGTCGAAAATTCTTCCGATTCAATGTTCAGCTAAGAATATTTTTGATCCAAAGCCAGACGCGAACTATTTTACTAATAAACCTTCGGTATTGATGAAATCAAGCAATCGATGCTGGAGGCTGAACAGTGAACATGTCACATTTACGTGCTCACCGAGGAGAGAAAATGGATATTGAAAACAATTGCCAGTCGCCAGTGTCCCTGTGGCGCGGGTCAAGAATAGTGCCTCCGTCTTTCCCGACGTTTCGTAAGAGGCGACTAAATGGACAGGAGAGAATAAAACTCTCCTGAGTTTCGAACATATCTCTACAATTGTGCGCGCAGCGACTCTGTTTTGTGCGCTCAAGAGTTCAGATATGTACGAAACTGTACTGGGGTTAGAATTATGCCACAGCGTTCCCAGCTTGTCGTAAAAGGCGACTTGAGGGATAGGGTACGTAGGCTTGTAACCCGCGTACTTGAAATTTTCTTCACCAGTGGCGCAACCACGGGGGGGGGGGCTAAGGGGGCTAAAGCCCCCCCCCCCCCGAACTCAAGCAAAAAAAAGTGATTTTTTCCTTTTTCTAATAACATCTTTCAGAATTTTGAAATCATTTTTATGTTTTTCATTTCACATTCCTAGAGCCGCCATTCACTATGGGATGCATCGTCAGATAAACGGTAAATTTCTGTGGCTGAATTACTAACGTAAGGTAGTGAAGCCAAAAAAATGACCGTTTATCTGACAATGCATCGCAAAGTGTATGGTGGATGGCTCTTATAACTACAAAGGAGCAGTCCTATTTCATAGAATATTGTATTATAAATCAATACAAATAATACAGTATGAATAAGCTTCTTTCGTTCTTTGCACAATCCGTATAAATATATTCAATCTATATTTCATACATACATACATATATGTACATTATGTCAACATTTTCCAGCATACTCAAAATAATCTAAAAAATTTCCCAATGAAACTACATACTTATGTATTCCATTTATACGATACATGGAATCTTGTTCTAACTGTACAATCCAGCCTTCTGAGAAAATTGTCGGTCTCCACCTGGAAAGTTATACACAATAAAGTATTTAAAGTAAAATTCTCTAATAGAGTTTTATAAATTTTGGGAGAATGGCGAAACAATTGCGGTTTTGTTTTGCGTTCTGTTTCTAGTGTGTAAACAATAGCGTAGTGCGCAGGGTGATTGCCATACTGTGAGTTATAGTTACAATCGTGTGTTCAGTGCTAATTGTGTCGCATTTAAAATGAAGAGGTCAATTAACCCTTCTGTCGGCACCTACTACAATATGCATATTCTATACCCAATAGGTCTGGCTGGACCTACTGAGAAAAAATTTTTATTTTTTAGAAAAGGTGAAATTTTTATCGGTAGAATCATTCGATCAATTCTTTACTGCCATTTTTAAACAATAAAAGTATTAAAATCATTTTTGTAGATACACAAGTAACGTTTTTATGTGGACATATTTTGAGGCTGTATTATTATAAACATGTTTTTCCCTTATTTTCATCTCTTTTTGCTTCTCTATTTTGATGGCGTATATCTAGTAGAAAGTTTGTTCGCATTTTTCAATACCAATATCTTTGGCCAAATATTTGGCGCTTTGTTAGTAGATTTTACCTCAATATTAGCCTTCAGATTTAGAGAAGCAGGTGGAAAGAAATAGGGAATTTTCAAGCGCGAAAATCATTTCATTCTAAATTTTTCGTAAATTTCTTGATCAAATCTATTTAGAAAGACGTTCGTAAGTCTCTCATACTTAGTCCTAACTATTACAAAGGAAATAAAACTGGTTTGAATTTCCTTGAATCAAATCTCAGTTGATTAGGTGATGTTATAAAACGTGATGAAATTAGGCATACTTATTTCCCGAACTTCACGGCTTTTCAAAGAAAAATCTGAGAAATTTTTATCATTTATAGTACAAATTGAATTTTATTGACATTGTTACATTATAAATAGGAGAATTTTAACAGAATTTCATATTTGCACTTTTTACCTCAAAAGAAGAATGGGGGGAAAAACTATAGGTCTGGCCAGACCTATTGGGTATCAAAAAGCACTATAAATTGAAAATCACCAAAAACATACTCAAAACTTCAGCCGATTTTTTCAAATTTTTGCGAAATGCTTCGAAACATATTATTCTAGGATATCATAAAATATGAAGTCGCTGCGATTTCAGCTTCTACACTTTTATGACCAAAATATAGTGCCAAAGGTCTGGCCAGACCTTTGTGCTGACAGAAGGGTTAAAGATTTTTTATCGAAAGCTACAAAAAAAAAATAAGCCGGATGCAAGTGCAAGTGTTTTTTCCTTTACGGATGCCATAGATATTGACCCTATTACCCCTTCGATGTCATCGAATGAGAATGTTTCTGGATCTCCTGATCAATCCAATTCCTCTGTTTCCAGTTTCCTTAGACCGTCATCAAAGGAAAGTGGTAAATTATGTCTCCCGTTTTCTGACGTCTCTTCGGTTGGGAATATAAATATTGCTGTTCCGTCCACAAGCAGTGAACAACTTTGCCTCTCAACCCCTAATCAACTCATAATTCCTGCCCAAGCCGGTACATCATCCACAATATCTAAGTTCGACATTTCAATGTTCGTAGGACAAACTCTTAGCGACAACGAAAAATTTGAGGTATTGAGTAAGGTTTGGGTGCCTGAAGGTGGATATGTGTTTCCCTCTTGTGTTGTTGGAGGCCAAACGCGCAAGTTCAATTTTTCTTGGCTACGTCAGTATTCTTGGCTGACCTACTCCAAGGCTACAGATGGAGCTTACTGCAAGTTTTGTGTTCTATTCTCATCCAAAGAAGTCGGAATGTCCTCATCGCAAGCTGTTGGACAGCTGGTGAATTTGCCAATTCGACAATGGAAAAAAGGCAACGAGCGTTTTGAGAAACATGCATCTTTGGGTTACCATAAAACCGCTGTCTTACGTGCCTCCAACTTCTCCGCAATAGCAAGTGGTGATGCACTTTCGATAGAAAAAGCTATTGACAGCGAAAAAAAAGGCAGGCGGAGGAAAATAGGTAGAAACTAGTTCCAATTGTAAAAACTGTGATTTTTTGTGGCAGACAAGGCTTGTCGTTGAGAGGTCATAGGGATACTGCTCCTTTCGACATCAATGATGAACCCGACGACAATGAGGGCAATTTCCGGGCACTATTAAGGCTTCGTGTCGAAGCTGGTGATGCAAATCTAAAAAAATCACTTAGAAAGTAGCATGCGAAATGCAACCTACACCAGTTGGAAATTGCAAAATGAGATAATAACGTCTTGTTTTCTAGTCGTACGACAAAAAATTGTGGAAGAAGTGAACGATGCAAAATTTTTTTCCGTTCTCGCTGATGAAACTGCCGACATATCTACGACTGAGCAGTTCAGCTTGTGTGTCAGGTATTTAAAATACGATAAGGCTTCTAATGTGCATAAGATTTGTGAACATTTCCTGATGTTTATGCCAGTTATTTCAACTACTGGTGCAAGCCTGTCAGACACATTAATTGAAGGATTGCTGGAATGCGGATTAGAGCTTGCAAATTTGCGAGGCCAGGGATATGATGGGGCTGCAGCTATGAGTGGGAAATTCAACGGGGTTCAAGCGAAGATATTAGAGCGTTGCCCGAAAGCACTATACGTGCATTGCGTTTCTCATTCATTAAATCTAGTGATTTCCAATTCCACGAATGAGCCTGCTATACGAAACTGCCTTGGAATTGTAGGGAAAGTTCACCAGTTTTTCAATTACCCGAAACGGCAGAGTGCTTTGCAGGCTCAAATTGATAATTTGGAAGACAAACCTCAAGCAAAAAGGTTGAAGCAACTTTGCGCAACTCGTTGGGTCGGGCGTCACGACTCAATTTTGATATTGACGAGTTTGCTGCCGGCTGTAGTTGACACACTTAATGAAATAACGACCGAATGGGACAACAAGGAGACATCATCCGATGCATCCATTTTGCTGAATAGTATAAGGAAATCTGAATTTATAGTCGCGCTCTTATGCATTGAAAAACTGTTCAGTTTCAGTGTCAATTTAAGCAAAATGTTTCAACAATCGGATGTTGAACTTGGTTCAGCGATGACTTCAGCTGAAAATGTTGTTGAAACCATCAATCAGATTAGAAAGTGCTCCGACATTGAGTTCAAAAAATTTTTTGATAAAGCGGTTATCTTGGGCAACAAATTAGATTTCGAGCTCTAAGTCCCAAGAACAACCAAGAAACAAACTGGGAGGAGCAATGTGGAATACTCTAATTGTGAAGAGTATTATAGAAGGGCAATATTCATTCCTTGGGTAGATAGTTTTATGAGCAACATAAGAGAACGCTTTCTAAAGCATAAAACATTATTGCAAAATTTTGCTTCCCTTCTTCCAACTGGAAAATTCGAAAGCCATTTTGCAGCTGACTTTCTCCATTTAACGGCATTTTATAGTAGCGACGTTGAAGAAACTAACCAGTCAGCTCTTGAGGCCGAATGTCAATTATGGCATACGAGTTTTTCCGGGAAGGATTTTCCCAAAAACGCTATTGAGGCTTTAAACCAATGCAATCAGATCATGTTTCCAAACGTCTATATACTGTTGAAAATTTTTTGCACGTTACCGGTGTCAACTGCCACCGCTGAAAGGTCTTTTTCAACATTGAAAAGAATAAAAACATATTTACGAAATACAATGTCCGAAAAAAGGTACATTCATCTTACTAACTAAAATCAAAATTTATTAAATAATTTTTTTATTTAGATTAAATGGATTAGCAAGCTTAAACATTCATCGCGAAATTCAAATAACTCCAGATGAGGTTATCAACAAGTTACTAGTTCTGGGACCTCGAAGGCTCGATTTTCACCTATAATAGTGTATGGTAGAGGTAGTATGAAAACATGTCTGTCATGTCTGTTAAGTCGGACACTATTTAAAACTTAAATCGTTATCGTTCAAAGAATATTAAAATCTTTTTCAGTTGTTTGCCATTCAAATCAACAGGTATAGTGATTTTCAAGAATTTTTTTATATTAAAACAAACATTTAAACTAAAGTTTCTAATTTCAACATATTTCTTGATAACGTACTAATTTCTACTTACGAAGATCAGACTATGAGTTGTACTACCTTGATACATATTTCAAGTAGCCAATAAGCTCCAGGCATAAAGATTAGGATATTATGTAACTGAACATGAACATGTATGAATATTAACTAGCTGTTGTTGGTACTAGTACATTTCATCATATTTAATTTTACCCAACTTCGGATGTGAGCATAGTATCTACATCTGGTTGACGTAGAAAATGTCTATGGCATCATTGATATTTCGCAGCTTGAACGACATTCCTATTTTCTTCAAGGTAGCATATGTAAAAAGTCGCTAAATATAAAATATAAGCTACAAAATATGGCCAAAACTTCTGTTGTTCCTGAAAAAAAAAACAATCAACCCAGCAAATGAAAGTTGTTCGTCTCTAAAGGTACGTTGTGCTCGACCCGACTGCATCGGCTCTAGCGACAGCGATTCGCTCATTTCATATAAAAACTCATTTTTCTCTCATTCTAAAAACGAGTTTTTATATGAAATGAGCGAGTCGCTGTCGCTAGAGACGATGCAGTCGTGTCAAGCACAACGTACCTTAATAGTGCTCTTCACAATTAGCGTTATATATTCCACTTTTTCTTTTTTAATTTTCCTCGGACACCATTTTTTCGTGGTCAATAGCCTTACCACCCCATACCTAATCTTGACTTTAATTAATTTGTATCTTCACCTCTTTTGAAGTTTTTTTTTTGTCGGATGACTAGAAACTAGCGACCTAATATCATTCATCTGTAATATCCATATTACTCGAAACTTGCGTACTTTTCTTTATTTTGTTCATTCCTTGCTTTATCATAGATTTCGTTGAACTCAATCTCCGCGAACCGAGAGTTCTCTCCTGCTCTAATGTTCTAACAATTTTTCAACTGAATTAAAAATAAAAATATAACATTTTCTTACTATTGGAAAAATTTTGTATACCTATTAGTTTACATTCCTTATTTCGTCACAAACAACTGTCATTCAATAAAAATAATATAAACGTTATGGAAATCTTACAGCACCATCTTTAAGTTTCTACTTATACGAAGTTTCGTATATTCAATGAATATTGAATAACCGTGTATTGATTCTATAAGTATATGTCGACAACAACGCATTGGTCTCGGCGATGACACGATCCAAGATAGAGCTGCCTGTAGAAATATGCTGAGATATTATCGCCAAAACGGGCGATGTACCTCCACCGCAGGTCGAGCAACGCGAGGCCATGGAGCGGTATAAGGAACGAGGCAAGGAAGAAGAATATGTCGATATTTTCCAGAAATTTGTTTAAGCAGTATTTATCAAATCAAAATGCATACATACTCCTTTATTTCACATGTTAAATTAAGTTTAGTGTTTCTTGCGGCACCCATTGTCAACCGATGGCATTTAGCCCCCCCCCCCCCCAGGACTAAATCCTGGTTGCGCCAATGTTCTTTACACTCGAAACATTTAACGAGCCTCGGATACCTCGGACTGATTCATCGGCAACGACTTTTGGCTATAAACAACGGACCATGATTGGGTTTTGGAACGTTCGAACGATGTGGGGCGAGTGCAACAACATGAGACTCAGTGATGTCGAACGGGAAATGACGCGTATAACATCGCTATATTAGGACTGAGCGAAACAAGATGGCTCGGATCAGGAGCGACTTTATCACCAAGCTCTCATACTGTGTTATTGTACTCTGGAAATGATGACCAAAATGCTCCTCGGCAGGCAGGCGTCGGAATCCTCTTGACAAGGGATGCACGTCGATCCCTTATCGATTGGAAACTAGTTTCCGACCGTATTATCTCCGCCCGATTCAAATCCAGAGTACGAAATATCACGATAATTCAGTGTTACGCACCAACGGAACCAGCTGATAAAGACGTCTTCTACCAACGACTTGGCGACACCTTTGATAGGGCTCCCAGAGGTGACATTAAAATCATAATGGGGGATCTCAACGCTAAAGTCGGGTCAGATAACCAAGGATTGGAACATCTTATGGGAAATCATGGGTTAGGCGACAGAAACCAGAATTGCGAGATGTTTATAGAGTTTTGTAACTCTCGTCAGCTCGTCATTGGTGGGACTCTGTTTAAACACAAAGATTGCCACTTATCAACCTGGACTTCTCCAAATGGCAGAACTGAGAACCAGATAGACCATATTGCTGTTTCCAAAACGTGGAGAAACTGTGTCCTGGACGTTAGGGTGAAACGTGGTGCTGATATTGGCAGTGACCACCATCTTGTCATCGCAAAAATGCGCTTACGAACGGCAGCAATCCAGCGTCCTAACCGTGCAATAATTTGCCGTAGGTATAATGTGCAGAAGCTCAAAATTCCATCAACCAAGCGTGCGTCCTCCACCGCTTAGCACGAAAAAGCTAATGCACCACCACCAAATGAGAATCCGACAATTGAAGATATATGGAAAGTCGCTAAGAATTCATTTATTTCATGTGGCGAAGAAATTTTAGGACGATTGGATCGCGGTAGGAGACCATTTATTAGCGACTCTACTTGGTCTCTTATCTCAAGAGAGTTAAGGAGCAGATTAACTCAGCTGCTGACGATTCAGCTAAAGAACGATACAGAGCTGAATACCCCAAGCAGCACAAAATAACCTTGGTTGGATATACAACCCGATTTTTGGTTATATTTTAGTTGAATAATCAACGATATGGGTTGTTGTTACTAAAGTGAGCATTTTGTTGGAGTCTAAGCTTAAATATTTGCTTCGAAATTACCTAGATGGTTTCATTTGAGACATTTTTTTCTCCCGAAAACCTTAATGTTTTCTTTGCGACTTTATTGTTTATAATTTGACTCAATTGTTACTCTTTAAACCATTTTGTAATAAAAGAACATAATTGTCATAAACTCAACATGGTTTAAAGTATAACACAATTGTTAGAATTTGAACCGAAAGTATCTTTTTTATATTTGCAAATATATTGGATACAAAGCTTCCCAGCGCTAACTGAAACAAGTATCATAAAAGGGATTATGTTAAGAGAATTTTTGACATAAGAAAAAAAGAGAAATAAAATATGGCATGACTGAGAATCAATCTCGCGACCGCCATGTATGGTGCGTCAAGTACTTCAGATTTAGTGAACACGAGAAGTATTTCCCTTCTGGCGCAATGGCAATGGTGACAGACTAGCACGCAAGAGGACCAGGTTCGAATCCAGTTGTAAGCAAATAGATAAAAAGGTAATTGTCTTGGATAAAAAGTTAAAAAATATAATATGTCTGAGACAAAAAGTGTCTAAGATAAAAATAAACTTGTCAATTCTGAAAAAGAAAAAGTGTAAAATTTTTAATTTTTTAGCATACGAAATTGTGGTTATATTCACAACGATTTTACAACAATAATGTCTGAAAGACAACGATATTACAACAATATTGTTACGTTTAGAGCCAGGCAAAAACCTCTTTTTTACGGTTTGGCAAACGTTTTTACAACCATTTTTCTAACAATATTGTCATATAACCATGGTTGTATTTCGGTTGTATAACCGTTTTCCAACTCGTTTGTGCTACTTGGGACCGTTCGCTCTAAAAAGGCGTTCAGAGGAGTGTAAGACGTGATAAGCGTAACAATATCAACGCACTTGCGAAGGAGGCAGAGGATGCCGCTCTCCGTGGTGTCAGTGGAACACTCTTCAAACTTATAAAGCCATTAACTGGCAGATCTTTATTAACGGAACATCCTGCGAAAGATAAGGAAGGTTATATTCGTGCAGTTTATTAAAATTTTAATTGGAGGCAACACAACACCAGCACCATAAGGAAGGTGTTCTGCTCGTTACCGAAGAACAACAGCTACAAAGATGAAGAGAACACTTTTTAGAGGTCCAGAATAACACTTTCGGGCCTGCAAGTCTATCTTCGTTGCCAGCAGAAGACGTCCCTCAAATAGACGGCATTAGTTCCGGTGCACCATCCAAAAAGAAACTAACAGACGCTATCAAATCAATGGACGCCGGTAAAGCCCCGGGGATTGATGGAATTCCGACAGAATTTTTAAAAGCGGATATTCTTCTTCCCTTAATCCGAGAGTGTTGGGAAATTGAAACTCTTCCCAGTGAGTGGAAAAAGGGCCTAATTATTAAAATTCCGAAGAAAGGTGACCTGAAGAATTGTAATAATTGGCGTGGGATCTGTATACTACCTGCTATTTCCAAGTTGATGGCTAAGATTGTTTTAGGACGAATCAAGGAAAAGTCGATAGGACATTGAACGATGAACAGGCTGGCTTTCGCGAAGGGTTCTCCTGTAGCGACCACATTAACACCCTCCGTATTATTATCGAGCAATCCGCGGAGTGGAGATCCCCATTACACCTCATGTTTATCGACTTTGATAAAGCCTTCGATAGTGTTGATCGTCAGTACATCTGGGATGCCTTACGAAGACGAAATATTCCAGATGAGATAATCTCCATCATTAAGGAATCCTACAATGGAGCCCAATGTCACGTCTTGTATAAGGGCAAGCTTTCAGATCCTTTTTAGGTGCACAGTGGAGTGAGACAAGGCTGCATTTTGTCACCTATTCTCTTCCTTATTATCATTAGTGATGTACTCGGCTCCGCACTTCAATTACATCGAGACAAAGGTATCAGATGGAAACTGTTTGATCACCTTCAACATCTTGACTACGCTGACGACATTTGTCTTGACGCCGCTTTGGACGGCCAAGGAACACATGGAGAAGATCGGTAACAAGCGAGGCGAAAACGCTAAATCTTATATGGTCGCAGCTAGCGCCGTTGGCGCAAAACAGAACGAGGTGGAGAGTAGGCGTAGTTAATGCCCTATGCCCCACAAGGGGTTGACAGGAACTAGAGAGAGAGTGTCCCATCGTTTGTCGCGATCGCGGCCTTAACAGATTGAGTGCGGTTACGATACACACAGTTGTGTATGTTCCGCAAACATGTTTGCCAATCTGATCCCCTAAATGTAATTTTGCGGATCAGAAATAACTGCCGGTTCTTTTCTTTCACATGTCTCCATGACGAACCAGAGAGTATTTCTGCTCCACAAAACGGCATTTAGGGGTTTAGGAACGGCAAACATGTTTGCGGAACATAACTGTTTTTGTCTTGTTACCTCACGCATTGTTGTATGTATAGTTTAGTAGCTACACACTAAAAAATGTTGGTATACATTTTATAAATTTTCTTATCTATATAGCTCCATAAGAAAATTTGTAAAAATTATAAACAGTAGATGGTCCTGCACTGAACGAAAACCATAGTACCATTGACTATTTTCCTAACTATTTTACCCCATGATTCTCAGCCTATCATGTCATAGTCAGTGCAACTATGAAACCTAGTTGATTTTTCACTTGATTGCAAAAAAAAAATTAAAAAAAAAATCGAGAGCGTGCAGAGGGCGAAGCGCCCTAGTAGTTTATAAATCATATAACTCATTGACTTCTTCTATATTTTATTACCCTCTTTACGCTCTAAATTGCATAATAAATTACCTACCTACAGTGGGATTCGATCCCGAGACCCTATGATTTGGAGACCAACGCCCTACCTACTAGACCAACCAGATTCTATGAGTGATGAAGTTTGTAATTTATACCATACATTGAACGAAAGCACGCGCTAAAAACAAACGTGGTTTAGCATAATCAAAAACCGCTATGCGTGCACTTGAATCAACTAGAACAAAGGACAGTATGGGTTTATTATGTGTGCATGGCATCTTCAACGCAATTCGCACAAAATTTTATCCTAGAAAAGAACAAAATAAATATGAACTTAGTATAGATGAGCTTTTCTAAACCATTTTGTATAAAATTTATCTGAGTTTTGGTATAAAACGCAACGAAAAGAAAAGTTCATAAGAACTTTGATAAAATTTATACCATTTTTGGTATACACTGACTCTATACTTTCAACGTTATAAAAATGTATTCTAAAATTGGCATATATAACTTTATATTAAAAATGGTATAAATAATTTGTCACCGTGTATCTGTTAGCAAGTATTGTATGTACCTAAGTCGCTTTTTCTTGCATTTCAATTCTCGGACTCTTGGGATTTCTTCTTTGAGTGAAACCAACTTCACTATCGTTGTTTTGTCGTGATTCCAGTGGTGAGCACTCTCACACTATATTGTGCGGCGAAGATAAACCCTACAGTATACGTATTTGTATATATGTACTTCTCTACAATACCATATGGCCACAACTAGATATAAAATGGTTTAAGGAATTTTCAAGTAATTCTGATAATTCCGGATACGACTGTGAACACACTCCCGGTCACTTGAATAGGGACACTAATAAATTCTATGTTCTAAATTGAGTTACTTGAATAGGGACAGTTGCGATTTGGTCGTGATTTCGAAAGTGCTAGCGTCACATCCTAACTGTTTTTGTTTTAATCCGCTCAGATTGTGTTTTGACTTTAATTTTTGTAAGCTTCGGTAATCATGGGTAGAGCAAAGCCTTAAATACCGCGCAAATGGCTCAAAACGATGTTTTGAGAAATGAACAATACAGTTTACGCGAAATTTCGAAAATAGTGAAAAAAAGTAAGTCGGTTGTGTATAACTATTTAAAAAATAAAAGTGGATATGGACAAAACATGAAAGGGCGTACGCGAGGTGCCCTAACCGCCAAAGAGAAAAGGGCAATTATGCGAGCCGCCTCTAGTTCTGCACTATCAGCGGCTAGAATTGGAGCTGAAGTCGGCGTTACAGCTAGTCTTATCACCCAATTTTGAACATAGAATTTATTAGTGCATCAGCATAATGTTGATGAAACATAACTGTTGTTATTAAATGTTTAATTTTTTCTCGCAAACTATGAGTAACATAATAGCCTTTGTTAACAAATACTGAGTTATGCTCTATGCTGAAAGGAAGAGGATATTTTTAGATAAACAGCTCTCGAAAAGACTGTCCCTATTCCAGTGACCGGGAGTGTGTCAGTGGGTTTATAAAAAGGAAAAACACAACGCCATTAGAGTGTTAATCACAGCTGTCGCCATTACATCACAGAGACCATCTCATGCTGATACATCACGTTCGAGATTTGGTTTTAACAACCAAGCAAGTCTCAAGGAGTGATGTGGTGCATTCACCATGAAAGATCACGACATCATTGTGCCACTAGACTTGACCTTAAAGAAGCGGACAGTGACAGTTTTGTTGCTTTACAAAATGCCTATCTCCACATAATGTGTAAGGAATCAAATCATAATAAATGTAGTGTGTATATTTAATGGAGAACTAATTGAGTATTTTATAGTTTTATAATTTCGAAAGAACGCATATCGCATAATGTCCAAGAAACGGAGATGGGAATTCTTAAGAGTTGTTAGCAAAGTATTGGAGATAAATATTTTAGAATTGTTGCGGAAAAATAAGTGAACGACACCAGGATGATTTCGGAGACGTCCGAAATTCGAAGACCCTACCTATTAAACAGCATGGACGAAGTGATGTCAAAATTGCCATTTTAATTTACGATTGGTATACATATTATGTCTAGGATAAAGTACAGAGGTTTCTAAGAAGGAAGGGTAGATGATCAAATGCAATAAAACAAGCTGTGTATGATAGTTGAAATAGATTGGATGCGTCAGCATCAGCAGCGGCAGAAGCATCGGCAGAAGCATTTTTCTGCTTCTGTAATTCAACCATGAGGTATAAACGATTTTTTTATTTTATTTGAAAGACTCATATGCGATGTTGTATGGAATATAACATCATTCAAATGTCCACCGCGGCTTGGCACGATTGTTCAAATTTTCAATGACTCTGCCGCATAGATCCTGCTGAATTTGCGAGGACTTGGTTGATATTAACTTGCGACTTCAGGGAAACCCCACAGGAAAAAGTCTAGCCAACAAGGGAAATCGGTTAACATCGTTCTGTAGCGCTCGCCGTTGACGGAAATGGCCTCACTAACGTTGTTTTCAAAAAATACGGACCAAATGGCGCAATGCTCAACCGTGTAACTTGACATGGTGATTTGGCATGAGTGAAGTGACTAAATATATGTAGTAAACAACAAATTAGACTGACGACGCCACCAAAACAAACAGGCCGCTACAGGCTACCTACAAACATCTACTCGTTCTAATTGGAAAACCCTTAATAGCATCTTCTTCCTTGCCTCGTTCTTTATACCGCTCCATGGTTCCGCGTTGCTCGACCTGCGGTGTAGGCACATCGCCCGTTTTGGCGATAATTTCTCAGCATATTTCTACAGGCAGCTCTATCTTGGATCGTGTCATCGCCGAACACCCTTAATAGCATACAGTGCTGGAAAAAAAGTTGGGTTTTTAGACCTTTATAGCTAACAATTAATATTTAGTTGGGCCACCTCTGGCTTTAATTACGGCTAAACACCTCCGATTTATCGATTCGGACAAATTTCTCCACGCTGTGGTCGGAATTGACTTCCAAGTTTCAATTATTAGCCTTTTTAATGCCTGAATTGAGTCTGGGCGCTAGCCACTTCCAGCTTCATGATACTCCAGATATTCTCGATCGGATTCAAGTCAGGGCTGTATGGAGGCCAATCCAAGACGTCGATATTGTTCTTCTGGAAGTACCTCTTCCCCTATAAACTAAAAAAGAAAGAAAAGGGTAATTTTGTTGAATCAATTTACCAAATATTATAAAAGTTTAGACTTGTATTCACTTAATACTTATATCTTTGGTAGTGTGACATGGTGCATTATCCTGTTGGAAGATAAATCTCACGGTATCCCCAAACAGTTCTAGAGCACATGGTTCCAATTGGTTCTCCAAGATTTCCAAATATACCAAAGCTGTCACCTTTGGATTTAGGAAGGTGATTCAATCCTTTCATCGCCGAAAAAACATCCCCACACCATGACTTCTTCAGATTTCGGAGGAAGTATTCGCAGACACTCGTCGCTTTACCTTTCTTGAGGCTCCCTCCGCACAAGAATTTGACCATCGCCTAAATGGAGCTTGAACCGAAAAAATTACCCTGTTCCACATCTCCTGAGTCCTAAAAGCAAGCTCCTCCCAAGTAACAATTCGTATGCTTTAAAGAAGCACTTCATCCTGTAGCAATCATAATATAAATACTTCTTTGTAGTTTTTATACCCTTCGCTTATTAAGCGTAAAGGGTATATTAACTTTGTCATGAAGTTTGTAACGCATTGAAGGAAGCATCTCCGACCATATAAAATATGTATATATATGATCAGCGTGACGAGCTGAGTCGATTGGACGATGTCCGTCTGTCCGTCTGTCCGTCTGTCCGTCTGTCTGTCTGTCTGTCTGTTGCGACGCGTTTTGCTCGGCCAGTTTAAAAGCTATGGAGCTGAAATTTTGCACACTTGCTTCTTTTTGTTGCAGGCAGTTTGTATGTTTGAATCGCTAAAATCCGAAAAGGGGGTCGTGGGGCTGCCATACAAACCTACTCCCCAAATTTAGGTTCTTCTTAGAAAAACTTTTTTATTTATGCACCAATTTCAATCAAATTTCACACAAATGTGTTTTAATTGGTAACACACAATATATGTAAAAATCGACCAAATCGGACAATGGGGTCGTGGGGCTGCCATACACACCTAGTCCCCCAAATTATGTTCTTCTAAGAAAAACTTTTTTATTTTCTCATCGATTTGAATCAAATTTCGCACAAATGTGTTTCTAGTAATACCACAAAACATATGTAAAAATGGACAAAATCGGACCATGGGGTCATGGGGCTGTCATAGAAACCTAGCTCCCCAAATTAAGTTCTTCTAAGATTTTTTTTATTTATACACCACTTTCAACCAAACTTCACACAAATGTGTTTCTATTGATGACACGAAACATATGTATAAATAGATGGAGTCGGACCATGTGGTCATGGGGCTACCATACAAACCTAGCCCCCCAAATAAAATTTTACTAAGAAAAACGTTTTTATTTGCACACCAATTTCAATCAAACCGCAGAAAATTCTATTTCTATTGATGCCACATAACAAACGTGAAAATAAATGAAATCGGACTATGGGGTCGTGGGGCTGCCATACAAACTTGACCCCCAAAATTAGGTTCTTCTAAAAAATATTTTTTTATTTGGACACAAATTTCAACTAAACTTCATGGAAATGTATTTTTAGTGATGGTTTAAAACATATGCAAAAATTAATTATATCGGACCATGGGGTCATGGGGCTGCCATATAAGCCCAACCCCAAAATTAGGTTCTTCGAAGAAAACCTTTTTGATTTGTCCACCAATCTGAACCAAATGTGTTTTAATTGATGCCACAAACATGCGTAAAAATTGATGGGAAGGCCATAGGGCTGCCCTACAACCCCCTTCCCCCTCTTTTTGGTTTTTATAAGAAACCCACGTCCCCGCTTCGCCCACTAAATCTTCGCCACGGCACTTATGAGAAAATTAAAAAGCATGGAAGCGGGGAGGACTGAGCACTAGTCATAGGTACGCCCGAAAAACCTTTAAGCCCGAGGAGAGCGAAGGGTATCCAAATTTCGGCCGCGCCCGAAATTAGCCTCGGTCTCGTTATACCCTTCGCTTATTAAGCGAAAAGGGTATATTAACTTTGTCATGAAGTTTGTAACGCATTGAAGGAGGCATCTCCGACCATATAATAAGTATACATATATGATCAGCGTAACATGGGGAGTCGATTGGGCGATATCCGTCTGTCCGTCTGTCCGTCTGTTGCTACGCGTTTTACTCGGCCAATTTAAAAGCTATGGAGCTGAAATTTTGTACACATGCTTCTTTTTGTTGCAGGCAGTTTGTATGTTTGAATCGCTAAAATCCGACAAGGTGGTCGTGGGGCTGCCATACAAACCTACCCCCAAAATTAGGTTCTTCTTAGAAAAACTTTTTTATTTATGCACCAATTTCAATAAAATTTCGCACAAATGTGTTTTCATTGCTGACACATAACATATGTAAAAATCGATCAAATCGAACAATGGGGTCGTGGGGCTGCCACACAAACTTAGTCCCCCGAATTAGGTTCTTCTAAGAAAAACTTTTTTATTTTCTCATCGATTTCAATCAAGTTTTGCACAAATGTGTTTCTAGTGATATCACAAAAGATATGTAAAAATGGACCAAATCGGACCATGGGGTCATGGGGCTGTCATACAAACCTAGCTCCCCAAATTATAAGTTCTTCTAAGATTTTTGTTATTTATACCCTAATTTCAACCAAACTTCACACAAATCTGATTCTATTCATGACTATTCATGACACAAAACATATGTATGATTAGATGGAGTCGAACCATGTGGTCATGGGGCCACCATACAAACCTAGCTCCCCAAATCAATTTTTTCTAAGAAAAAACATTTTTATTTGCACACCAATTTCAATCAAACCTCATGGAAATGTATTTTTATTGATGTTACAAAACAATGCAAAAATGAATTAAATCGGACCATGGGGTCATGGGGCTGGCATATAAACCCAACCCGCAAATTAGGCTCTTCGAAGAAAAACTTTTTTATTTGTCCACCAATTTCAACCAAATCTTATAATTAATGCCTCAAACATACGTAAAAATTGATGGAAAGGCCATGCGTTCATTGGGTTGCCGTACAACCCCCCCCTCCCCCCTTTGGTTAATCTAAGAATCCCACGTCCCCCGCTTCCCCCAATAAATCGTCGCCCCGGCACTTATGTCAAAATTCAAGGAAAAGCATGGAAGCGGGGAGGACTGAACACAAGTCATAGGTACCGAATTAGGTTCTTCTAAGAAAAACTTTTTTATTTTCTCATCGATTTCAATCAAGTTTTGCACAAATGTGTTTCTAGTGATATCACAAAAGATATGTAAAAATGGACCAAATCGGACCATGGGGTCATGGGGCTGTCATACAAACCTAGCTCCCCAAATTATAAGTTCTTCTAAGATTTTTGTTATTTATACCCTAATTTCAACCAAACTTCACACAAATCTGATTCTATTCATGACTATTCATGACACAAAACATATGTATGATTAGATGGAGTCGAACCATGTGGTCATGGGGCCACCATACAAACCTAGCTCCCCAAATCAATTTTTTCTAAGAAAAAACATTTTTATTTGCACACCAATTTCAATCAAACCTCATGGAAATGTATTTTTATTGATGTTACAAAACAATGCAAAAATGAATTAAATCGGACCATGGGGTCATGGGGCTGGCATATAAACCCAACCCGCAAATTAGGCTCTTCGAAGAAAAACTTTTTTATTTGTCCACCAATTTCAACCAAATCTTATAATTAATGCCTCAAACATACGTAAAAATTGATGGAAAGGCCATGCGTTCATTGGGTTGCCGTACAACCCCCCCTCCCCCCTTTGGTTAATCTAAGAATCCCACGTCCCCCGCTTCCCCCAATAAATCGTCGCCCCGGCACTTATGTCAAAATTCAAGGAAAAGCATGGAAGCGGGGAGGACTGAACACAAGTCATAGGTACGCCCAAAAAAACTTTTAGCCTAAGGGGAGCGAAGGGTATCCAAATTTCGGCCGCGCCCGAAATTAGCCTCGGTCTCGTTTTTGTTTAATTTTGCATAGTTATGTTATCTTTTGCTTATTTACGCTGTTGGATGAAAGTGCGCATTGATTTTCTCAATATAAGATGGCTTAAACAAGCAAAATATGGCGTAGCTATGCAAAATTAACAAAAATTCCATTCAATACAATGGAAAAGCTTTCTAAATATGGTGTGTGTCTTCTCTACGCGATAAGACTAAGACAGGTACTGAATAAGAGCTATCAGAAACCCGGCCATAGACTTTCAAAAGGAATATCTTATTAGTTCAAAGGGAAATCCGTTTGAAATAAAGGGATTATACATTGATTTAAAGGGAAACAAATATGAAGCAAAATCATATTTGAATCTCTTTGAATCAAATGCGTATTTTTTTAATTTACAGGAATATTTTTCTCAGTGTAGACACACATGACTGAAATCAACACACAAATATGCATATAATCTACTATAGCACTGTCGATTTCATTTTTATAGTGTGACATTCGTGTGATCATCCAATAAATTGCTCAGCGTAGTTTTATAGAAGGATGAACTTTGTGATTTTTTAAAGAATTGACACTTATGAAGTGCTCTGGAACACCACGTTTTTTGAATTGAATTCATTGAAATATTGCATGAAACCAACATTTCCTCACTCATTCTTAACCTATGAATCAATTAAGATAATCTCAGCCCAGAAACTGGCTGCATTTTATTGATGAGCGTGTGAATTTAATTAGCTTCAACTGATTGACATATAAAGAAGAAGGTGCATTGCGGAGAAGCAACGAACCACTTGTAGTGCTTACGAGCAATGCTGACTATATGTGAGGTTGGCCGAGTGGTTAAGGCGTCGGACTTGCGTACGACAGTCGCTGGTTCGATGCTGGCTGCGGTAATTTTTTTTTTATTTTTTTTTGCAAACGCGAGAAAATGACAGAAAATGATGACATAAGACATATGATGTATGTCTCTTTCAAAGTGTAATTCAGTGCTACAATAAGGTTCAATTGGATCAAAAAACGGCGCCAAATGCCATTATTGGACTTTTATTCAGTGGTTATACCCTGTAAAGTGCCCCTATTATTGTTAGAAGAGAGTATTTTACGAAGTATTATAGGGCTGAAATTGTTACTTGGGCTGGGCCCATTGCAATCGTTTTGGCCTGACTCGTAACGGAAGATCTGGTTTATGGACTGGCTTTAACGTACGTAAACCAGCGTTGACAAGCCTATTTCTTACCAGTCTGGACGAAACTTGATTTCCAGTTGCTGGAACTAGGTCGTTTCTAATATCGGCTGAAGTCTTGAAACGGTTCCGACGGCTTTGCAAAACTATCATCCAATGGAGTAGTTTTCCTTTGTCGTCCAGAGCCTTTCTTCTGCTCGCTAGTGCTCCTTACTCGAAACGTCTTTAATATCCACTCCACGGTGCTTTTAGCAACACCCAGCCTTTCACATGTAGACAGATTTGCACGAGCCAAAACCAAAATATTGCTTTTTATTTCCGCACTAACTTTTCCCATTTTATTAGACAAGCTACACTTTCTTCCTTATCACGCTATTTCCGCTTGACAAATGACTATCCATTTTCACCTTTTCACAATTTATACACTGTGCAAAATTTTCAGATAATTTGTTATACTTGAATGAGTATAAACGTCGTCCATACAGCTTTTAATATAAAAATCCATAAATATAAGAGAATAGAAGTGTTTTAAACCAAACACAAATAAATTGTATACGCTTTCTAAATGAATGCGCTAGCTTCAACGGCGATGAGCGCAAAATTAATACTGGCAAGGTTTAAAAAAGAATTCTGAACGATGAAGTTTATTAATTTTAATGTGTAATGTATTAATGTTAAAATACTGCCGAATTAAATAAATTCGAAACCCAGATAAGGATCCAAGACCAAGATGGTGCAAATGTCATTTATACTAGTCCTGTATTTATTGTATGTATATTTTAGGCGAATACATCTACGTTTGGTCAACAAAACCATTTGTTTGTAGAATAGCAGAATTGTTGAATTTGAAGTGGATCATTCCAGTAGTTCATATTCTGATCACGTCGTACTTTGTTAAGTGAATGTTAAATTTTAGACTATCATCCGTAATTTCCATCAGTTTTTACTTTAAAACATTTTTGGTGATAGTGATAATAAACTTCTTCAGTTCCAGAGGTGAGTACGAGTACATAACCCTCAAAGTAGCATTGCTAGTCAGGATGTCTTTAAAAATATCTTCCAAATGATGAAACAACACCAAATATTCTTCATTGCAGATATTTATGAAATCAGTTTTTTCCCCAGTCTATGGCATGAGAAAGTGATAGTGGTCCAAGCAGGCGGTGACTTGAAACCCTATTCCGTAATCAGTCTCCAAGAGACATAATGGTAATCCTGCATCTTGCAATAATATTTTAGAAAATAATTAAATCATGGCTAAATATTTTTTTTCAATTTTGATAGAGACAGACGAACGTCTTCGATCATCATCCAGGACAGTCCGATCCAAAAGCTTTCATCGTTCCCCGGAAATACTTTTAAACTAAAAAAAACCACATGTAATGTATATTAATGTCAATAACTTATAAAAGAAAATTAAGGTTTATTTTTTAAAAATTTCTATTTACTTAGTTTTATTACATACTTTCAGATGTTTATAGTTTATAAACTTAGTATGTTCTTGAAACCCTTTTCCATTCAAAAACATACTAAATACACATTAAATATTATTTAGTACAAACAAATTGTACTGCGGAACTCAGATAAAATTAATACCTAAGAAATTATAAAAAATAATACATGTCTCTACTCTATTTTTAACCATTTTAACCAACGTAATAGCATTTTTTGTCAAAATGTCCGACTTGCTGAACTAAATCAAAATTTGCCACACCAAACATTTCATCCGAGAAATGACTTAATTTTCTGAAACAAGATAAAATTTCCAATACGTTACGAAGTTGCTCGTATCTTCAAAGATACGTTCAAACTTTACAGAGATTTTGAAATTGTTTTTTTTTATCAAAATTTCAAATAATAAAAACGTATAAAATTTTAAAATTTCATTCTGAGAATGAATTAATAAAAGAATTTGCATAACATTTGCAACTATTTTCACAATAATTAACGGAAAATTTGTTCGACTGAAAACGCTTGAAAATTAGAAAGTCCCATAATTGGTTTTGGCCAATTTTTTTTCTAATTTCCGAGTGTACTGTTATATTAAAATTTGGCTCAAGATTTCATTTTCCTTGCCTCGTTAATATACCGCTCCATGGTGTCGCATAGCTCGCGCAAAGGGCGAACGAAGACAGATTGCGTGGATGACCGAGAGATCGATGGGAGCAATCAGTATGTGAGAACGCTCACCCAATGCTGGGCTTCTGGAACTGGAGAACAAGGTCGTGTGACCGCGACAATTAACGGTTTTTATATACGCGGAGCTTCGTGTTCCTGTGCGCATGTCTAAAATAATTAGGAGGACCGTGAAATACGTTTTATTGGCTAGTTGTATCCATCGCTAAATGTCGTCTGTTTCATTAGCGTCCTTTGATAAGGCACAACCCAGGTGGTTGAAGTTGTCTACATGCTCGATATTGAGGTCCCCCACTGTGATGCTTGCATTTACTGCCGTGCTTGTTTTTGATTACATCATGGCCTTTGTTTTGGTTTCGTTGATATGTAGTCCAACTTTGCGGCGTTATTGAGATTATGCAGAAGGCTTTCCGCATCACGCAATCTTCGAGACATGATATTGATGTCGTCGGGGTACGCTACTTATTCAGTCGACTTGATGAGTAACGTTCCGCTCCTGTCGGGGGTTGAACAGGAGGGCCTGGTTCAGCTAACTGCTCAAGAGCTGACTCCTGAAGGAAGGTTGATATTGCATTGAGGAGCTCTTCAAAATGCGAGGCCCATCGTTTATTTACGCTGATGATGTGATGTGACCATACTTGTCCTTACATATAGGCTTGTCCTGGGTTGATAAGTTTGTCCGTCTGTCTATTGCTCTTACTGGCTAATCTTTGGTTTATTTGCTGTAACTGCTTGTCAAAATGTGGCTCTGGATGCGCGTTGTGTGTATTGGCGATAGGCTTGATTTTTCGCCTCAGTCGAGGCCCTGCATTCGACGTCGAACCAGTCTGTTCGTCTATACACGCGACTTTATAACCCACGACTCCTTCTGCAACTTTGTTGATGCTGTCTTTGGGCTCCTCCCAGAACTCATGAATGCCTAAATTGTTGGTGTTACCAAGCATGGCAGACAGTTTTTCCTCAAGTGCGGAAGTATAAGCAGCCGTTGTGGCATCAGTGATAAAATTGTCAACCTCGAATATCTTGGCAGGGTTGATGCTCGTTAGGTGCACCGAAGAGATTCTCCACCTGTAGGTCGTCTTCACCAAATAGTGATCGGAGTCGCAGTTGGCTCCTCGATAGGATCGGACGTCTAAGACATTCGAAGCCCATATCTCTTGTTGATTAGTACGTCATCAATCTGGTTCACGGTGTAATCATCTGAAGATTTCCAGGTCTGCTTATGGATTCGTCGATGGGGGAAACATGTAGAGCTTATGACCAAGTTTCTGCCGCTCGCAAAGTTGATAACCCATAGTACGATTCGATTTGTTTTGACCTTTTTCGTTGCTTTGATAGTAGCAAAAGTATCCTAATGTGATAATATCCCAATGGCCTAATGTCCTAATGTACCAGTGTCCCAATGTACAAATGTCCCAATATCCCAATATCCTAACATCCCAATGTCCCAATATCACAGTGGTCAGTGTCCCAATCTCGCAGTATACCAAGTGTCTCAAGGTCCCAATAGCCTAATATCCGAATGTACCACTGTCCCAATGACCCCATGTCCCAATTTTCCCAGAGTACCTAATGTCCCAGTATCCAAATGTCCCAACTACACAATGTCCTAATGTCCCAATATTCTAATGTCCCAATGCCCCAATTTCCCAATCTCCCTATGTCCAAATATCCCAATGTTCCAATGTCTTAAGATCGCAGTGCCCCAATATCCAAATGACCCAATATCCCGATGTTCCAATGTCCCAATATCCCAATATCTCAGTGGCCCGATATCTCAATGTCCCTATGTACCAGTGTCCCAATGTCCTAGTATCCCAATGCCCCAATGTCCCAGTCTCTCAGGGTCCTAATGTCCCAATATCCAAATGTTCCCATGTCCCAATATCCTAATGTTCCAATGTCCCAATAACCAATATCCTTATGTCCTAATATCCCAATGTCCCAGTGGCCCAATATCCCCACGTCCTAGTCTCCTCAGTGTGCCTAATATCCTAATGTCCAAATGTAAAAATGTCCTATTGTCCCAATTTCTCAGTGTTCCAATTCCTAATGTCCCAATATCCCAATGTTCCAATGTCCTAAATCGCAGTGCCCCAATGTTTCAATATCCCGGTGTCCCACTGTCCCAATATCCCGATGTCTCAGTGGCCCAATGTCCCTATGTGCCAGTGACAATGTCCGATTGTCATATTTTCCCAAGGTAATAATGTCCCAATTTCCTAATATCCAAGTGCCCCCATGTCCCTGTATCTCAGTGCCCTAATGTCCCAGTATCCCAATGTTCCAATATCCCAATGTGCCAACATCCCAATGTTCTAATATCCAGATGTCCCAATGTCCCTATGTCTCAGTGGCCCAATGTTCCCACGTCCCAGTTTATGTCACAATGTCACAGTATCCTGATGTCTCAGTGGCCCAATGTTCCTATGTTTCAATTTCCCAATGTCCGATTGTCCCAAAGTCATAATAATGTCGCTATAACCTAATATCCCAGTGCCCCAATGTCCTAGTCTCCCAGTGTCCTAATGTCCCAATATCCCAATGTCCCAATATCCCAATGTTCCAATGTCCCATTGTTCCAATATCCAGATGTCCCAATGGCCCAATATCCCGATGTCCCCACGTCCCAGTTTCCCCAGTGTGCCTAATACCCCAATGTCTTAATGTCCTAATGTCCCAATTTTCTAATATCCCACTGCCCCAAGATCCTAGTCTCCCAGTGTCCAAATATCCTAATGTCCCAATGTCGCAGTGTGTTTTAAAAAATTGTCAATGCGATGAGCCGAAACACGCAATTGTTGGATCTCTTTTGTTAACTTTACCAATTAATTTACCGTCATTCCATCCACTTACCTAAATGGAAGATATTGATTCTTTGGAAGGACCACCAGAGGATCATTCATTCCAAATTTTATAAAAATCCCATTACGGAGAGAGACAGTAGAAGCAAGTTTTTCTGCAACTGTAGACTTCATTCTGAAATTGGGTTACTCGCTTAAGTCTGTGAGGGTGAAAATTTCACCGTTTATTGCATATATGTATCTTACCCGTTATTGTACCGATCGAAGATTTTATTTGGAAAGGCACTAGAACAGGATATGTGGAATATTTTGGTAAAAATTTTTTTTTGGGGGCTGTTGCCTGGAAGGCTGTAGCCTGGTCAAACAAAAAAATGAAATGAAAAATTTTCCAAAAAGCTAAAAACAGCTTGCGTACAAGTCCGCAACTCAGTGGGACATTTTCATGCTTTCAACAAATGCTAATGTACAGTACTGATGCAACCTCGAAATGATTTATACAACCTAAGTTGAAAGTAGCACTTTTTGGGTCGTTCAACAAAAGTTGAACGAAAGTTGAACGTGAGTTGAACCTAAGTTGAAAGTAACACTTTTTGGGTCGTTCATCAAAAGTTGAACGTGAGTTGAACCTAAGTTGAAAGTTACACTTTTTGGGTCGTTCAACAAAAGTTGAACGAAAGTTGAACGTGAGTTGAACCTAAGTTGAAAGTTACACTTTTTGGGTCGTTCAACAAAAGTTGCACGAAAGTTGAACGTGAGTTGAACCTAAGTTGAAAGTTACACTTTTTGGGTCGTTCAACAAAAGTTGAACGAAAGTTGAACGTGAGTTGAACCTAAGTTGAAAGTAACACTTTTTGGGTCGTTCAACAAAAGTTGAACGAAAGTTGAACGTGAGTTGAACCTAAGTGGATAGTAACACTTTTTGGGTCGATCAACAAAAGTTGAACGAAAGTTGAGCATGATTTGAACCTAAGTTGAAAGTAGCACTTTTTGGGTCGTTCAACAAAAGTTGAACGAAAGTTGAACGTGAGTTGAACCTAAGTTGAAAGTAACACTTTTTGGGTCGTTCAACAAAAGTTGAACGAAAGTTGAACATGAGTTGAACCTAAGTTAAAAGTTACACTTTGGGTCGTTCAACAAAAGTTGAACGAAAGTTGAACGTGAGTTGAACCTAAGTTGAAAGTAACACTTTTTAGGTCGTTCAACAAAAGTTGAACGAAAGTTGAACGTGAGTTGAACCTAAGTTGAAAGTAACACTTTTTGGGTCGTTCAACAAAAGTTGAACGAAAGTTGAACATGAGTTGAACCTGAGTTGAAAGTAACACATTTTGGGTCGTTCAACAAAAGTTGAACGTGAGTTGAACCTAAGTTGAAAGTAACACTTTTTGGGTCGTTCAACAAAACTTGAACGAAAGTTGAACATGAGTTGAACCTAAGTTAAAAGTTACACTTTTTGGGTCGTTCAACAAAAGTTGAACATGAGTTGAACCTAAGATTAAAGTTACACTTTTTGGGTCGTTCAAAAAAAGTTGAACGTGAGTTGAACGTAAGTTGAAAGTTGACTTCAAGTTGAATTCGAGTCGAATTCAAGTTGAATTCAACTCGAACCTTGAATGGCACCCAAAACTCACAGGGTACTGTACTGTAATGCCAAAAACGTAACGCTTTTTCGTTGCAATTTTCGTGACGATTTTCGATTTATGTGCCAGAGTCAAGACATAAAAATGTCAAAAGCAAGTTGTCTCCGGTAATCATAGACTTGTTCGCTTTCGTTTTTCTTTTTCCTTTGGCGGGCGAGACGCTCTCGCGTCTCTTGATATATTATAGTTTCTTATTTTTTTTCTTCATATAAGTAAAGATTGAGATAAAAAAAATACTGGAATATTTTACTAAGAATAGAATATAATCCACAATTCATCCAAAATGACCACCCCTTCCTCCTGATAGTAATTTCTGAATAAAAAGAGGGTACGCATGAAATTTCGTCACTAATATCTTTTTTATTCTGAATTGTAGAACAATTCTTCTACTACATACTTATGTGAAATGTATGTTATGTACATTTGATATAGATATAAAAATATTGCCACACCTTAATATTCATGAAATTTAATGACACCATTATTTTATCATGCAACAAATCAGTATTCTGATACCACCATTGAAACAACTTTAATGCAGAAATCGATAAAATTATTAGTATACTGCGTATTTGTTATCTTATCTCTATAAAGATTTTATGACATCGACCGTTTGCACGATGAATCTTAAAATAGCAATCGACGACATTGCTAGATAGCTGTCTCAGTTTAACATTGAAGCTGACATGACTCAAGCCTTATAAGATAACGGAGTCGAAGATGAATTGTCGATATGATCACAGTAGATTAAATTCGTCGAACCAACTTCTCCACTTAAAACGATGTGGTTTGCCAAAAGAAAAGTGCGAATTACATACATCGCAACGCGAGTGTCTCACACTCATTAAACATAAAGTATGTACAGTCGAGAACGGATAAGTGCAATCGTCTCCGGCAGCAAGAAAAATTGCACTTATCCGTTTTTTTTTCACTTATCCGTTTTTTTAACTTATCCGTTTTTGGACAGATTCAGAGAAAAACAAGGGCGCTTCGCTCGCCAACCCCCGGGGCCGATGCTAATTTCGGGCGCGGCAGAAATTTGGATACCCTTCGCTTGGGCTAAAAGATTTTTCGGGCGTACCTATGACTTGTATTTAATCAACCTCCTCATTCTTTTTCTTCCGTCTTGACAAAAGTTTTGGGCTTGGTTGAAATAAGTGGGCAAATAAAAATATTTATTCGGAGATTTTATTGAGGTTGCGGGAGCATGACCCCACAGTACGATTCCATTCGTTTTTAACTTGTTTGTTGCTTTGGTAAAGACACATTAATTCAAGGTTTTGTGAAATTGGTGCAACAAATGTTTCTTAGAAGAACCAAAATGGGGGTTGGGTTTGTATGGCCACCCCATGACCCCATGGTCAGATTTGATCAATTCTTAGATATGTTTTGTGTCATCAAGAGAAACACGTTTGTGTGTAATTCTGTGGAAATTGGTGCACAAATAAAAAAGTTTTTCTTAGAAGAACCTAATTTGGGGGGTTGGATTTGTATGGCAGCCCCATGATCCCATCCTCCGATTTTATCCATTCTTACATATGTTTTGTGTCAACAATAGAAATACATTTGTGTGAAATTTGGTTGAAATTGGTGCACAAATAAAAAAGTTTTTCTTAGAAGAACCTAATTTGGGGGGTTAACTTTGTATGGCAGCCCCATGACCCCATGGTCCGATTTGATCCACTCTTGCATATATTTTGTGTTATCTATAGAAACACATTTGTGTGAAATTTGGTTGAAATTGGTACACAAATACAAAAGTTTTTCTTAGAAGAACTCAAATTGGGGAGCTAGGTTTGTATGGCAGCCAGTGGCGGCTCCTCAGATGAGGCAACTGAGGCGGCGCCTCACCTTCATTTTCTTCGAGTTATACATTTTAATTTATCACAAAACATAATTCATCAAATATGATAAAAAACCGTAAAGATATCTTTAAACTCACTTACAAGTTACTTTACACAATCACCAAATCCCTAAAATAATTTTTGTACACAAATTCATACAAGTGAGGCGATAATTTTTCCGCCGCATAATCTCGAACAACTCAACGCGTATCAATACATTCACCCGATTCTCTATGGGAGAATGTACGGGAAAAAAAATGCCAGTGAGGCGAAACAGAAATCGCCTCAGCGTGTGTATCTGAATCGAAACAGTGCGACGGTTTGTTCTCGCTTTGTTGTATGCTTTGCGCATTGAAATGTAGCTCTGCAAAATGAAGTTGAGATAAGAACTTGCTGAGCATAGTTTCGGTTTTCTATTGTATTTTGGTTGAAATAGAAAAAGGAAAATATTAGATGATGTCGCTTTCTGGATATGATTTTAAAAAGGCAAAATCGATAGTTGTGTGGTTTTTGTCAATGTTCATTACAGTCGACTCGCGATAAATACAAATTTGATAAATTTAATTGCTCGATAATTTGAAGTTGCCATCCAGAATTCTCGTTAAATTGAAAAAAAAAATAAAAAATTCCATATAATGTATTTATGTACTCTCGATAATTTAAAAGCGGCAATGATTTTTCATTGTTTTATAATTTGAAATAAGTTGAATCCAGTGTTCGGTAAATTGAATTCAAGATGTATTCAGCGTTCTATAAATTGAAGTAAATTTTGTTTGCCGCTCTATAAACTTCTTCTTCTACTTCTAGAAAAACTTTTGATAATTAAATCTCTCGATAAATTGAATAAAAATAGTTGTCTCTTGAATTTCAAATTATCGAGAGTCGACTCTATTTCATTTTAATATTTGGCGCCCAAACTTTTAAAATTGATTTTGAATGATTATTAATTTATGCCGAAACGCCAAATATTTTAAATGGGATATTATGATGCGTTGAATAAAGTTGTAATTGTAAAAGTATCCTCTATCAATGGATGGGGTTCCAAAAAGAAACAGTTGCGTATGTTCCGCAAACATGTTTGCCATTCTGATCCCCTAACTGCCATTTTGCAGATCAGGAATAATCTCCGGTGCTTTTTCTTTGTCTGCCTTTGTGAAATACGTTAACGAAAAGAACTGGAGATGGTTTCTGATCCGCAAAATGGCAGTTAGGGGATCAGTATGGCAAACATGTTTGCGGGACATACTCAACTGTTCCGTTTTGGAACCCCATCCAATGTAATAGCCCCTTTCCAATATGTTTATGTTTTTTCGCCTCACCTATTTCCATAGGCACGAGCCGCCACTGATGGCAGCCCCATGACCCAGTGATCCAATTTGGGTGAATCAAACATACAAACAGCCTGCAACAATAAGAAGCACGTGTGCGAAATTTCAGCTCCGTACCTTTTATATTGGCCGAGAAAAACGCGCTGATACAGACGGACAGACGGACAGACAGACAGACAGACAGACGAACATCGCCCAATCGATTCATCTGGTTATGCTGATCATATATGTATACTTTTTATATGGTCGGAGATGCTTCCTTCAGTGCGTTACAAACTTCATGACAAAGTTAATATACCCTTTCACTCTATGAGCGAAGGGTGTAAATAACATAATTTCAGATTGAAGGATGTTAAGAGTGCAAAAAGTGTATGTTAGGTTGGGTAGTTACAATCTCAGTTTTACATAATTATATTAGCACTTCCCCATACTATGAGTGGAAAATCTATCGACACAACTATAATAGGGAGAACACATATTGGACTTAATTTTCAGTGTTTTAGGAGTATGAAAGAAGAAAAATAAAAATTGCACGAAGAACAATGTTAAAATTAGGCATCGTACATACTCGTAGAGCTACACAACAGGATTATTAAAAGATACTTTCAAAGAAGGTTAAACAACTACAACAAAAATGGGCGCCCAATATAAGACAGACAACAACAACTAAGCTTCATTACGGTTAATTCGAAAGAACATTCCAAGGCCATCAATGATTTTCAGTCACGTTCTTCGCAATGATGTAACTGTTTGTCCTTGGAAAGAAACGCATTCTGCAAACTCTATTTTTTAATGGTAGGAAAAATGCGAAGTATAGTAAGGGTACAGTAGGTTTTTGCATATCATACAGATCCAAATGTAAGATTCTCCTATAATACAAATGATGTTGCACCGATCGCCGCACAGTGGTCCAGAGACCCGGAATTCTTGGCCAAAAATTCTCAGGCATTTTATTGAAATAGAAGTGTCATTACTTTATGTTTTTGGGTCTCCTAAATCGAATGAGACAATTTTCGAAACTCAAAACCCGACCATTTTCGAAATTAAAACGAATTTCGAAAATGCTAATTTTTTTTATCTAATTTTTGTACTATGTCGCATATATTAAGATATATTTTCGGGAAAAATATTTTCGAACAATTAAAAAAAAAAAACAATTTCGAAATTTTACCTATTAATTATATCCAGCCTACCCCATTTATGTCGGCCGTAATTTAATCTAGAACCATTATAAAAATTAGTAGTCTGGCTGGTCTAGCGGTTAGTGCGCGAGCCTTCGGTGCACAGGGTCATGAGTTCGAAACTCACCGTGAGCCATGGTGTTTTTCGAACTCACGAGCTTGTGACGGACTATGATCTCACTCAGATGTTAAATGAGTACCCATTTATGGGGATAAATAACACTGCTGAGCGTGATGCTGATCTCATTACCTCAACAAAAAGCAGATAAGATCTTGGAAATAGGATGTCACTAACACATCCTGCGGCCTTAGTCCACTGTTGGATTGTCGCGCCTGATAAAAAAAAATTATAAAAATTGATTTGATAATAAAACAATTCATTTCCAGAAAATAAAATAAAATTTTATATTTTATATGTATATTTTTTAAATATTTTATATGTGCTTGAAAATATTCTTAAAAAAGCTCTATGAGCTTATAAAGTTAATACGAAAATGTATTTACATTAGAAAACCTAACTAAATCTAATTTTATTTACATAATTATTGAATATTAATTTAATTTGGATTGAATCTGAAGAAAGAACACATTTATGGGTACAACAATTTTATACAGGGTGTCCGGAAACTGTCGCATAAACGCACCGGATCGTGATTCCCCAAGTGATTTCCAGCATTATTTCTAACAGTTTTAATGCCCAAAGGGCAGAAAACTAGGGTTAATTTTGGCTCGATTTTGACATAATTTGAATAAATTTTACCACATTGCATTTCGAATTGAATTGAATTCGAGCTAAAATTAACCCTAGTTTTCTACATTTAACGTATCAAAACTGTTACAGATAATGGAGCTAGAATAAAATGATGTAAGAAAGATGTGATTGCTAGACTATGCGCCAATTTTCAAAGGAATCGTACAAGCACCTCACCTTGGCAGAAGTTGGTGAAAATTGAGAAAGTCAACAAGTGCTCGTTTTTGAGGCAACAAACGCATATAAACCCGTCAGTCGCGCATTAGTTTCGGTTATCGGTATTTCGGATATACTTTCGTATAATCCAAGGCGTGATATAAATATATCGTGAAATTCTATAAGGAAAAAAGTACACACGTGTTCTTATTTAAAATGTCTGGTAGATCTCTGAATTTTTTACATCATAGCGGAAATGTCATTCATTCAAATTTAAAACTCGAATAACAGTAATAGCTACAGTAATCTTCATGATCAAAATTCTTCACGACTTAATAAAAGCAACACATTTATTAGCCAATACCGACAAGAAAATGTCAATTTTAATTGTCTTGTAAAGCAACATTACATATGACTACAATTGTACTAAAGCTCGTAAAAAAAAACTTGCGCGAACTAGCAGCCAATTCCTTGCAGAATCGATCCCGAGGGATGCTGCTACCGTTAGTAAAAATTTCATCGCGGACCAGCGCGGCCTTCCTAACTTTAGAATTAGGTAAATATTTCCTTCTCGTTTTCAACGTACTTCACAAGAAAAACATACTCACCCTCCATTGTCTTATATATTATTTGATCAAACTATGCACTTAACGGAAGTAAAAGAATCAAATCACCATCTGAAGTACTAAAAACTTTTCAATTTGCTCACTACACGTCACAGGAACTAATGAAGGTTAGTGCAAATACTTCGACTAAAAATATTTTTTTCAAAATTACCCATTTACAGTTAGATAATATGTGAGTCTTTGTGTGCACATTGGCCTCATAAAAAGTGTTTCTAGTAGCCTGGAATGTCTAGATTAATATTCAATCAAAAAAAACGTTATTATCGAAAATTCGTATTTTTGATTTTTGGCCAAGAATTTCTGATTTCTGGACCACTGTGGCCGCACCGAATCATAAGTTACCGGGATTAATTTCGCTTAGCAAACAGGATAAAGCACCGATAAATTCACCCTTGCAAAGTAAAACCTTTCAATAGAAATAAATCAGAAAGCCTTGAAATAGACAATTGATCATGGCATTTTATTAATGTTAGCCTTCTTCTTCTCAGTACCGTATAGCCCCATGTGGGGCTCTGGTGCGTTGACGATTTGATTTGCGCATATAAATAATAAACAAATCCATTCTTAAATCGGCCCGGTGTACATTACGTACATACAAAAATCTTAGCCCAGAATACATATCCCGTTTTGTTTGCAATCTGTGTGTAACATACATATAAGAGTTAACACACACTCGCGTGACGGTACCAGCTGTTAGAGGACGAAATATTTCCTTAATTGCTGCAATAGTATTCGATGTATTATATGACACGAAATAATTCAGCACTCTACTGTGAACTCAAGTACTTTTTATGATTTTCTTCGAGGATTAGTGCAGAAATTAGAAGAAGAAAACCTGGACTAAGTGCGGCTAATTGTGGACAACGCAAGTGTCCACAAGACATACAAAGTTCAAGAACTTATTGGTCGAACAAGCCATACACTTGTTTTTCTTCCACCGTATTCCCCGATCCTAAACCCAAAAATTAAGCGTGCTGCGAGGAACATATTAGCCGATCCTTCAAACTGACATAATTTAGTAGATGTTATTAATAACGCTATTAAAAATTAAACGTCTGGAGACTGTTATAATTACTAATTGAATATGTACTAAAGCTACCAGCTGCAGGAGAACCATTATAGAACTACATACATATGGCTTTGACTTTCGAATTACATTGCATACATACATTATGTTGTTACATTATGAATTACAATAAAATTCTTAGTTAACCTTTTTTATATTTCGTATATGGTGAATTCCATTTTCAAAAGGGTTTTTATTTGCAGAAATGTAAGTTCCTTTTGCAAACGGGTGAATTCCATTTGCAAAAGGGTGAATGTAAAGTGAAAACCCTGTAAAATTTCGTTTTAATTTTATCTTAGAAAAAGCATAGTAACCCCCCAAGAAACAATTCGTATGCTTTAAAGAAGCACTTCATCCTGTAACAATCATATAGTAACACAAAATCAGTTTATCGTGTGACATCGCTTATAGAAGTATTTTGATCCAATAAAAACTCCTTAAAACACTTTTTGGAAAGCTTAAAAAGTTCGTATATAATCAATTCACGACTACATCCAATAAGACTTCGATAAGACTTCTCTAAATGTTAACCTAAAAAGATCCTCCATTAAATACTTCTTTGTAGTCTTTATTGAATGACCTAAACACACATGACTGAAATCAACACACACACATGCATATAATCTTCTATAGCACTGTCGATTTCATTTTTATAGTGTGACATTCGCGTGATCATCCAATAAATTGTTCAGCGTAGTTTTATAGAAGGATGAACTTTGTGATTTTTTAAAGAATTGACACTTATGAAGTGCTCTGGAACACAACGTTTCTTGAATTGAATTCACTGAAATATTGCATGAAACCAATATTTCCTCAATCATTCTTAACTTATGAATCAATCAAGTTAATCTCAGCGCAGAAACTAGCTCCATTTTATTGATGAACGTGTGAATCTAATTAGCTTCAACTGATTGACATACACTGCGTTTCACTTGAATAGCACACTCTATACATTAAATTTATTTTCTTAATATCTTTAAAAAAAATGAAGACAACAGATATTTTGTATTTTTTATTTGTCATTTGATTAATTAGCTTTAATTTGAAATAAAAAGAATTCGAATTTTTCCAACATGTAATCTTAGAAAAAAAAAATGTAAAACACCAATGAAAAAACACATAAATTCTGTTTCACTTGAATAGCACACTTTTTTTAAAACTTATTTTAATTAACTTTTTATGCAGGGAGGATAACTTATTATTGTTCGGAATACAAGTTGAGATCAATTTGAATTAAAATCAGCAATTTTAGTAATGGGTTGAGCCTCCCCCGTTTGAAATAACCTCCTAGATCCTATTAGGCAAAGAATCGTACAAAATATTGATGTAAGCAAGGGATATTGTAGCCCATGATTGCTGAATGGCTTCAATTAGGCTAGTCTTTGTTAAAAACTATTTGCCAGACTCATAAACTTTTCTGACCAGCCATCCCCAAACATTTTCTATTATGTTTAGATCCGGCGAGTATGGTGGCCAGTTCAAAAGAGTAACATTTTTGGACTCGATAAACTACTTTACGGCACGGGCAGTGTGTATTGGTGCATTCTCGTGTTGGAAAGTTTACGGCAATGGTCCAAAGAGACTTTCGAATGTCGCAAAAGCCTTATCTAAAACACCTTGATACGACTTAGCATTCATAGTGGTGTCTAAGAATTGGATTTCACAAGTGCCGAAGTAGGATATGGCTCCCCAAACCATAACGCCGCCAACTCGACTGTGCAAACGGTCCAACTGGTGAGTCTCCTTCCTTAAATCATAAAAATAACAGTTATATCCGTCGGGCCCTTCCAAATTAAATTTCTTGACATCAGAAAAAACAACGCGATACCACTCTTTGGTCCATGACATGTTGGTACGACAAAAAGTCAACCGAGCTTGTTTACGAGCGGGGTTAAGTGGTGTTTTTTTTTTAATTTTAGACGCTTAAGGTGTTTAGCTTTTGAATTAGCACGCCATACAGTTGTTTCACTCGCGCTGAGACCAACTTTTAACCGAGTTTTGACCACAGAATCATGTGAATTCGATGCTTCACGCCAAATAGATTGCGTATCTGCATTAGAGAGTGCACTGCTTACTCGACCTTTCATATTTTTTCATAATTTTCACCATTTTTAATAAAATTGTAAATCACGTTTCTGCTTTTTCCAATTTTTTTTTGATATTTTAGTCACTGAAAGGTCACAATCCCTGTAAGTTTTTATTTTAACTTGTTCTTCGCTTGTTAAGGCTTTACCACGACCCAACATTTTTTAAAATCAACGAATTGTATTTAAAATACTCAAAACTACTATAAATTGTGTCATTGTGACCACGTGCACCCCGTATGTGAAGCTTAAACCCAACTGTGCTATTCTAGTGAAACAAAAAATCTGCTCTCTTTTGAAGCAAATTGGTGAAAAAATGTAACGGTTAATTTCGAGAGCACAATTTTTCTTTCTGGGAGCCCACACAAAGAAGACAAAAAAAAAACTACTAGCAAAGTTATGAGAATATTGGTATATATGCAAATTACAATGAAAAAACGGAATGTGCTATTCAAGTGAAACGCAGTGTATAAAGAAGAAGGTGAATTGCAGAGAAGTGTTGAGTGTTTCGATAAAAGCAACGAACCACTTGTAGTGTTTACGAGAAATGCTGACTATATGTGAGGTTGGCCGAGTGGTTAAGGCGTCGGACTTGCGTACGACAGTCGCTGGTTCGACGCTGGCTGCGGGATTTTTTTTTTGCAAACTCGAGAAAATGACAGAAAATGATGATATAACACATATGATATGTCTCTTTCAAAGTGTAATTCAGTGCTACAATAAGGTTCAGTAGGATCAAAAAACGGCGCCAAATGCCATTATTGGACTATTATTCAGTGTTTATACCCTGTAAAGTGCCCCTATTATCGTTTGAAGAAAATATTCTACGAAGAATTATAGGGATGAAATTGTTACTTGGACCATGTTATGCGTTAGTCCAGAATGGCTATGTGATCACACAACCCATATGTGTTTGACTCCAAATTTATTACACTCATCATCATCAATGTGGCACGATAGCCCGACGTAGGGCCTTGGCCGCCTGAATCGTTGACCTCCAATTGTCGCGGTTACGTGACCTTGTCCTCCAGTTTCGGACGCCCAGCAGCTGGTGGGCGTCTTCACCTACGGAGTTCTCCCAGCGAGCTCTCGGTCGTCCACGCAACCTCGTTCCGTCAATTCGTTGTGCGTTCATAACTTTCTTTGGCATGCGATTGTCGTCCGTCCGTTGTACATGCCCCACCCATTGCAGACGTTGAAGCTTCACGATTTTCGATACTTCCAGCTCATCGTACAATTGATACAACTCCTGGTTGTATCGGATACGCCATTGGTTTCGCTCGCGAACGGCCCCGAAAATTCGCCGAAGGACCTTTCGTTCGAATCGGTCTAGCAAAATTTCGGAGGCTTGGGTAAGGGTCCATGTTTCGCAGCCATAACATAGCACGGGTCGGATGATCGTTTTGTACACGCGGAGCTTGGTGTTCCTGTGCGCAAGTTTCGAATTAATTATAGGGAGGGCCGAGAAATATGTCTTATTGGCTAGTTGTATCCGTCGCTTAATTTCGTCGGTTTCGTTGGCGTCCTTTGATAAGTTACAACCCAGTTGAAGTTGTCTACATACTCGATATTAAGGCCCCCCACTGTGATGCTTGAATTTGCTGGCGTCCTTGTTTTCGATTGCATCATGGCCTTTGTTTTGCTTTCGTTGATATGTAGTCCAACTTCCTTTGCGGCGTTATTGAGGTTATGCAGGAGGCTTTCTGCATCACCCAACCTTCGAGACATGATGTTGATATCGTCGGCGTACGCTACTAATTGAGTCGACTTGATGAGTAGCGTTCCACTGCTGTCCATATTCCTGGCTCGAATTACATACTCCAAAGCCAGGTTGAAGAGCGTCGGCGCCAACCCGTCACCCTGTTTGAGTCCAGTACGAGTTTCAAATAGGTCAGTGAGTCGGTTCTGCACTTTGACCTGCGAGACGGTATTAGTCATCGTCATCCTTGTGAGTCGCACTAACTTTGCCGGTATTCCAAAATTCAGACTAATGTTAATGTACATTACACTTCGGTCGATACTGTCGTATGCCTGCTTGAAGTCGACAAAGATTTGGTATACGTCGATGTTGTATTCCCAGCACTTTTGGAGTAGTAGCTTCACTGTGTAAAGCTGATCAGTCGTTGAACGACCAGGTCTAAAGCCGCCTTGATCCTCGCCAATGATTTGTTCTGCGTACGGATTGATTCTCTTTTCAAGAATTTTTGATAAAATCTTATAGGCCGTACAAACTAATGATATGCCTCTGTAATACTCACACTTCAGCTTGTCACCCTTTTTGTGGATTGGGCAGATTATGCTTTTGCGCCAATCTTCGGGGATTACCTCGTCGTTCCATATTTTCAGCAGTAGCACATGTACAGCGTTGCTCAGGCACGTTCCACCATGCTTCAGCACTTCTGCTGGGATCTCGTCAACGCCGGGCGCTTTATTATTTTGGAGCGACTGTATGGCAAGACTCACCTCCTCTACTGTTGGGGGTAGAACGGGAGGGCCTGGTTCGGCTAACTGCTCAAGAGCTAGCTCCGCGGGGGATGTTGATGATGTATTGAGGAGCTCTTCAAAATGCGAGGCCCATCGTTTGTTGACGCTTTCGATGTCGCTGATGATGTTACCATCTTTGTCCTTACATAGGCTTGTCCTGGGTTGATATCCGTTCTTGATATTATTTATAAGTTTGTACGCCTGTCAAATGTTGTTACTGGCTAATCTTTGGTTTATTTGCTGCAACTGCTCGTCAAAATGTTTGCGTTTCTTACATCTAATTAACCTATTAGATACTCGGCGAAGTTCGTTGTATCTTTCTTTCTTGGCTCGGGATGCGCGTTGTGTGTATTGGCGATAGGCTTCATTTTTCGCCTCAATCGAGGCCCTGCATTCGTCGTCGAACCAGTCTGCTCGTCTGCGCCGGCCTTTATAGCCCACGACCTCTCCTGCGACCCCCTTGATGCTGTCTTTGAGCTCCTCCCAGAACTCATGGATGCCTAGATTATTGATGTTATCAAGCATGGGCGACAGTTTTTCCTCAAGTGCTGTAGTATACGCAGCCGCCGCGCCGTGGCATCATCAGTCAAATTGTCAACCTCGAAGATCTTGGCAGGGTTGATTCTCGTTAGGTGCACCGAAGAGATTCTGTACCTGTAGATCGTCTTCACCAAATAGTGATCGGTGTCGCAGTTGGCTCCTCGATAGAATCGAACATCTAGGACATTAGAAGCCCATCTCTTGCTGATCAGTACGTGGTCGATCTGGTTCACGGTGTATTCATCTGGAGACTTCCAGGTCTGCTTATGGATTCGTCAATGAGGTAAGCATGTAGAGCTTATGACCAAGTTTCTGCCGCTCGCGAAGTCGATAAGTCGCTGACCGTTGTTGTTGTTTTCGTCGTGGAGGCTATGACCACCAGTAGTTCCCCTATGCCAGCTTTCGTTTCTGACTTTGGCGTTAAAGTCTCCTAGCAGCAGCTTGACGTCGTTTGATGGAAGTGAGTCACACTCTTCGACTCACTTCCATCATCTTCTAGGTCGTTGTAGAACTCGTCCTTAATCGCGTCTTCTTTTACTTCTGTAGGGGCATGCGCATTAATGAGCCAGAGATTAGCGAAACGGGTCTTAATACGGATCGCACATAGCCGCTCGTTGATGGGTTTGAAGCCGATAACGTGGTCCTTGAGCTGCTTATTCACGATGAAAGCTACTCCAAACTCCTTGTTGCCCTCCTCTTTACCACTCGTAAAAATAGTGTGTGAATTGAGGTCGTTAATCTCGCTTTTGAGCCATTTAGTTTCCTGGATTGCAACTATGCTCAGCTTGTATTGTTCTACCTGATCCAGGAGGGCCCTTAAGGCCCCCGGTCTATTCAGGGAGCGTACATTCCAGGATCCGAAAGAGTAATCAGTTGTTCGTTTGCGGGGTCGTCGTTGTTTTGTATCCGTCCAATCCGAGGCTTTTGTTTCAGGTTTCTTGACTTGAAGTTTTTCTTAGGATGAGCTGTCGGCACATCGCTAAACCATGATAGGGTTTAATCGTTTAGTAAAGGCCATCATGGGCATGCGTCGAGAATGCTGCTTTAGTGGTTGAGTTAGACGTTTTCTGTCACCTATCACGTTAAGTAACCTGAGACGCTGCAGATGTAAATACAGCACTCAGGCGCAGCGGTGCTTCTTCCAAATGTCGCATCAGATGATTTGACTTAGCCGTTAGAGGTTTTACCCACTACCGTTACGAGAGGGCGCCCGCGCGGAGGACACATGGAGTAGTCTTTTGCCCCCCTAAATTTATTACACTACACTCCACGAAATAATTCAAACGTCAAAATATTGTCGATATGCAATAATTAACCCTTCTGTCATCGCCTACGAGCTATTATGTCTGAGGTGTAGCTGAATTTTCTGTGAAATCAATCTTAATTTTTGAAGAGGTTTAATTTTGAATCTTGAAACAGTTTACATACTATGCCTTACGATGATGCGCCGTTTTTTCGTTTCTTTAGACATAGTTTACATTTCGCCGAACGTTTGATCGCATTTGTGGCCGTCGGTTCCTTTGAAATATATATGGAAAGGGGTGGAAAATATTGTTGAACGATATTTTTCATCAAGATGTAGTACCAACAGAAGAGTTAAATATCACGTTGGCATTTTAAGAGAGTAATAAATATTACGCGGATTTTATATTCTCAATTGTAAACAAAAAATTGACGTTTGAATAAAATTTTCACGCATACTATGAACTGCAATAGTGTGAAAACGGTGCCATTTTTATTTTTTGATGGCCACTCTGGACTAACGCATGGCATGGGTTACTATGCTTTCTCAAAGAATTTTATCTATTAGCCCCACGAGAATAGTAAATTTTACAAATTGGGCAAGATGTTTGTATGTGAAATGCCAAAATGAATTTCGGGCAAAAAATAGGTTTAATAGCCAAACAAAGCTGAATAAATCAGAACGTAATTTTCATTAGAATGCAATTGATTCAACGTCAAAATCGAGGCGGAAACTTTCAATTAAGTCAATGAATTACCATTCGCTGCCACACGGGAGTTACAAGCCTCTTCGGGGCGAACCACAACCGTTTTAAACAAGAAACGGCCAAGAGTTGCCCTAAGACCCCTCCCTGGAAAGAGCCATGAAGGTTCGATGCAGGAGGGTTGTGTATGGCTGTGTATTTGTGTGGATGAGTTCTACCACCGCCGTCCGTATATTAAGGCCGCAATGTAGACCCGTAAACGTCAAATCCTCAGACTATATTGCATTGTTGTTGTTTCTCATGACATTGTTGTTGTTGGCCCGTTTCCGACGAACATTTTAAGCAGGATCCATGACGTCATCGTACAGCTGAGTTGCGGCCTTGATATATCTAGATGGCGTTGGTTCTACATATGTGTTTTTTCTAGGGATGGGTCAGAGTAATAAAAAATTGTATCAAGTACAAATTGATACTGATACATTGCCCTACCTGATAATTTTTGTATCAATGAAAATAAATTAAATTAAACATTCTTCTTCTTCTTCTTCTTTATGGCACGATAGCCCGACGTCGGGCCTTGGCCGCCTGCATTGAAGACCTCCAATTGTCGCGGTCACGCGACCTTGTCCTCTAGTTCCGAAAGCCTAGCATCTGGTGGGCGTCCTCACATACAGAATGCTCCCATCGGGCTCTCGGTCGTCCACACAATCTGGCTCCGTCCACTCGTTGCGCGTTCATCACCTTTTTGGGCATGCGATCGTCTTTCATCCTTTGTACATGTCCCGACCATTGCAGTCGCTGCAATTTCACGATCTTCGACACCTTTAGGTCATCATACAGCTGATAAAACTCAAGGTTGTACCGGATGCGCCATTCACCTCGTTCACGAACGGCCTCAAAGATTCTTCGGAGAACCTTTCGCTCGAATGTGTCCAACAGGTGTTCAGAGTTTTGGGTTAGGGTCCATGCCTCGCAGCCATAGCATAGCACAGGTCGGATTATGGCTTTATACACGTGTAGCTTCGTATTCCTGTGCACCAACTTCGAGTTCATAATTTGGAGGACCGCAAAATAACACTTATTAGCTAGTTGTATCCGTCGCTTTATCTCATCTGTTTCGTTGGCGTCCTTTGACAAATTGCAACCCAGGTAAGTGAAGTTGTCTACATACCCTATATTGAGGTCCCCCACTATGATGCTTGAATTTACTGGCGTTCTAGTTTTTGATTGCATCATGACCTTGGTTTTAGATTCGTTGATATGTAGTCCAACTTCATTGGCGGCGTTATTGACATTATGCAGGAGGATTTCACCCAATCTTCGAGACATGATGTTGATGTCGTCGGCGTAAGCTACTAGTTGAGTCGACTTAATGAGTAGCGTTCCGCTGCTGTCCAAATTCATGGCTCGAATTACATACTCCAGAGCCAGGTTGAAGAGCGTCGGCGCCAGCCCGTCGCATTGCTTGAGTCCAGTACGAGTTTCAAATAGGTCAGTGAGTCTGTTCTGAACTCTGACCTGCGAGACGGTATTAATCATCGTCATCCTTATGAGTCGCACTAGCTTAGCCGGTATACCAAAATGCAGCAGAATGTTGTACAGTACACTTCGATCGATACTGTCGTATGCCTGCTTGAAGTCGACAAATATTTGGTATACGTCGATGTTATATTCCCAGCACTTCTGGAGCCGGGGCTTTATTATGTTTCAGTGATTGCATGACGAGATCAACCTCTTCTATTGTTGGGAGTTGAACGGGAGGGCCTGTTTCAGCCGTCAGCTCCAGCGCTTCTTGTGTGGGGTTGTTCGGTTGAACATTAAGAAGCTCTTCAAAATGTGAGGCCCAGCGTATATCAACGCTATCGGTGTCGCTAATTATATTGCCATCCTTATCCTTACAGAGGCTGGTCCTGGGTTGGTATCCACTTTTAATTGAATTAATGAGCTTGTACGCTTGTCTACTGTTCCTACTAGCTAGTCTTTGGTTTATTTGCATCAACTGCTCGTCAAGATGCTTACGTTTCTTACGTCTAATTAACCTATTCGAAAATCGTCGAAGCTCGTCATAATTTGTTTTTTTGGCTCTAGTTGCGCGTTCGGTCCATTGGCGATATGCCTCGTTTTTCGCATCTACCGCATTTTGACATTCCTCGTCAAACCATTCATTTCGGGCTCGCCGGGCTTTGTATCCCACAACCTCCTCTGCGACTGATGGTGTCTTTGAGTGTATCCCAAATCTCAAGGGCGCCTTTGTTGCTGATGTTATTTAGCAAGGGCGTCACGTTCCCCTCAAGGGCAGTCGTATAAGTGACCACCGTGGCATCATCCAACAATTTGTCAACCGCAAAAATTTTTGCCGGGTTGAATCTCGAATGATGCACCGAAGAAATTCTGCACCTATAAGTCGCCTTCACCATATAGTGGTCAGAGTCAATATTTGCTCCACGATAGGACCGAACATTCATCATGCTCGATGCCCATTTCTTGCAGACAAGGACGTGGTCAATTTGGTTGACGGTATGTTGATCTGGAGATCTCCAGGTCTGTCTGTGAATACGACGATGCGGAAAACACGTTGAGCTAATGACCATGTTTCTGCTGGTCGCGAAGTCTATTAGTCGTTGGCCGTTGTCGTTACATTCTTCATGGAGGCTGTAAGCTCCAGTAATCCCCCTATGCCAACTTTCGTTTCCAACTTTGGCGTTGAAGTCCCCCAGCAGCAATTTGACATCGTTTGATTGAAGTGAGTCGAAGAGATTTTCTAGGCGGTAGTAGAACTCGTCTTTGGCCGCGTCTTCACTGGGGGCATGCGCGTTTATGAGCCAGAGATTGAAGAACCGAGTTTTAATGCGAATCGCACACAGCCGCTCATTTATGGGTTTGAAGTCGATAACATGCGGCTCAAGTTGATTGTTAACAATAAATGCCACTCCAAACTCCCTGTGGCCCGAAGGTTTTCCACTTGTGAAAATTGTGTACGAATTTCGGTCGTCTATCTCGCTACTAAGCCATTTTGTTTCCTGGAGTGCAACTATGCTCAGCTTATATTTTTCAACCTGATCCAAGAGGGCCCTTAAGGCCCCTGCCCTATTCAGGGAGCGTACATTCCAGGTTCCGAAAGAGTAATCAGTTGTTCGTTTGCGAGGTCGTCGTTGAGTTGTATCCGTCCAATCCGAGGCTTTCGTTCCAGGTTTCTTGACGTCGAAATTTTTTTACAAGGATGAGTTGTCGGCCCATCGCTTAACCATGATAGTATTCGTAAACGAAAGAGGATCATCATGGAGGGGCCTCGGAGGTGCTGCTTCGGTGATTGACTATTCGGTTTTTGTCACCCTATTACGTTTAGTAACCTGAGACGCTGAAGTTGTTAATACAGCACTCCAGGCGCAGCAGTTTCTCGGATAATGCGGGGAAGTAACGCCCCGTAGAGAAACATAGGAATTGGCCGGAGCCGTTCACCCTATGAAACTCCTCCTGCATAGCTAAGGGTCCGCAGTTATGCCACAACTGAAAAGGATATAGGAATCGGCCGGAGCCTTTCAACCTTTATCCTCCCCCTTACGGGGGGTTCAGTATTTTGTTTTACGACTCCAGAGTTAATAACGTCGAACTATATAATTAGTTCAGATGTCAAAAAATGGAGAACTTATAAAGAGGAAATAAATATACTTTGCATACATATATGACTGGAAAAAAAAATCAGTTTAACAGCTTCAATTGTATTGTCTGAACAAAATGAGCAAAAGAAAATAGGTTGTGTGGAATTACTTTTCAGTAAAGCAAAAAGTGTATTCCATTGGTAACATCTGTTCCAAGCAAAAGAGTATTTTCAAACTAGGGGGCTTCGCTCGCCTTCCCAGGGGGCGGAGGCTAATTTCGAGCGCGGCCGAAATTTAGATACCCTTTGCTCTCCTTGGGCTTAAAGTTTTTTCGGGCGTACCTAGGACTTGTATTTAATCCCCCTCATACTTATTCTTCCGTCTTGACAAAAGTTTTGGGCTTGGTTGAAATAAGTGGGCAAATAAAAATATTTACTCGAAAAATTTTATTGGGGTTGCGGGAGGATGACCCCACAGTACGATTCCATTAGTTTTTAACTTTTTTGTTGCTTTAGTAAAGACACATTAATTCAAGGTTCTCTGAAATTGGTGCAAAAAATGTTTCTTAGAAGAACCAAAATGGGGGTTAGGTTTGTATGGCCACCCACTGACCCCATTATCCGATTTGATCCATTCTTAAGCGCAGTATAGACCTCGGGCGGAATGAAAATGAAATTTTTGTCCGCTGCGATTTTTTCAATGAAAATGCATGCTTACTGTCGTGGAACATGTCGGAAATGATGGGGAATTCCATAAGCTACAATCCGAATATGGTTCCAAAATTTTTCTCGGCCATTTTATGTATTATTTTTCGATTCCGCGGTCATTTCACCGTGGAAAATATCTAATGACGGGGGAATCGAAAAATAATACATAAAATCATCATCATCAATGTGGCACGATAGCCCGACGTCGGGCCTTGGCCGCCTGAATCGTTGACCTCCAATTGTCGCGGTTACGTGACCTCGTCCTCCAGTTTCGGAAGCCCAGCAGCTGGTGGGCGTCTTCACCTACGGAGTTCTCCCAGCCAGCTCTCGGTCGTCCACGCAACCTCGCTCCGTCAATTCGTTGTGCGTTCATCACTTTCTTTGGCATGCGATTATCGTCCATCCGTTGTACATGCCCCGCCCATTGCAAACGTTGAAGCTTCACGATTTTCGATACTTCCAGCTCATCGTACAATTGATACAACTCATGGTTGTACCGGATACGCCATTGGTCTCGCTCGCGAACGGCCCCGAAAATTCGCCGAAGGACCTTTGAATCAGTCTAGCAAAATTTCGGAGGCTTGGGTGAGGGTCCATGTTTCGCAGCCATAACATAGCACGGGTCGGATGATCGTTTTGTACACGCGGAGCTTCGTGTTCCTGTGCGCAAGTTTCAAATTAATTATAGGGAGGACCGAGAAATATGTCTTATTGGCTAGTTGTATCCGTCGCTTAATTTCGTCGGTTTCGTTGGCGTCCTTTGATAAGTTACAACCCAGATAGTTGAAGTTGTCTACATACTCGATATTAAGGTCCCCCACTGTGATGCTTGGATTTGCTGGCGTCCTTGTTTTCGATTGCATCATGGCCTTTGTTTAGCTTTCGTTGATATGTAGTCCAACTTCCTTTGCGGCGTTATTGAGGTTATGCAGAAGGCTTTCTGCATCACCCAACCTTCGAGACATGATGTTGATATCGTCGGCGTACGCTACTAATTGAGTCGACTTGATGAGTAGCGTTCCGCTGCTGTCCATATTCATGGCTCGAATTACATACTCCAAAGCATGGTTGAAGAGCGTCGGCGCCAGCCCGTCGCCCTGCTTGAGTCCAGTACGAGTTTCAAATAGGTCAGTGAGTCGATTCTGCACTCTGACCTGCGAGACGGTATTAGTCATCGTCATCCTTGTGAGTCGCACTAACTTTGCCGGTATACCAAAATTCAGCATAATGTTGTACAGTACACTTCGATCGATACTGTCGTATGCCTGCTTGAAGTCGACAAAGATTTGGTATACGTCGATGTTATATTCCCAGCACTTTTGGAGTAGTAGCTTCACTGTGAAAAGCTGATCGGTCGTTGATCGACCAGGTCTGAAGCCGCCTTGATACTCGCCAATGATTCGTTCTGCGTACGGATTAATTCTCTTTTCAAGAATTTTAGATAATATCTTATAGGCCGTACATACTAATGATATGCCCCTGTAATTCTCACACTTCAGCTTGTCACCCTTTTTGTGGATTGGGCAGATTATGCTTTTACGCCAATCTTCGAGGATTTCCTCGTCGTTCCATATTTTCAGCAGTAGCACATGTATAGCGTTGGTCAGGCACGTTCCACCATGCTTCAGCAGTTCTGCTGGGATCTCGTCAGCGCCGGGCGCTTTATTATTTTGAAGCGACTGTATGGCAAGACTCACCTCCTCTACTGTTGGGGGTAGAACGGGAGGGCCTGGTTCGGCTAACTGCTCAAGAGCTGGCTCCGCGGGGGATGTTGATGGTGCATTGAGGAGCTCTTCAAAATGCGAAGCCCATCGTTTGTTGACGCTTTCGATGTCGCTGATGATGTTACCATCCTTGTCCTTACATAGGCTTGTCCTGGGTTGATATCCGTTCTTAACATTATTTATAAGTTTGTACGCCTGTCTAATGTTCTTACTGGCTAATCTTTGGTTTATTTGCTGTAACTGCTCGTCAAAATGTTTGCGTTTCTTACGTCTAATTAACTTATTAGATACTCGCCGAAGCTCGTTATATCTTTCTTTCTTGGCTCGGGATGCGCGTTGTGTGTATTGGCGATAGGCTTCATTTTTCGCCTCAATCGAGGCCCTGCATTCGTCGTCGAACCAGTCTGCTCGTCTGCGCCGGCCTTTATAGCCCACGACCTCTTCTGCGACCCCCTTGATGCTGTCTTTGAGCTCCTCCCAGAACTCATGGATGCCTAAATTGTTGATGTCATCAAGCATGGGCGACAGTTTTTCCTCTAGTGCTGTTGTATACGCAGCCGCCGTGGCATCATCAATCAAATTGTCAACCTCGAAGATCTTGGCAGGGTTGATTCTCGTTAGGTGCACCGAAGAGATTCTGCACCTGTAGGTTGTCCTCACCAAATAGTGATCGGTGTCGCAGTTGGCTCCTCGATAGGATCGAACATCTAGGACATTAGAAGCCCATCTCTTGCTGATCAGTACGTGGTCGATCTGGTTCACGGTGTATTCATCTGGAGACTTCCAGGTCTGCTTGTGGATTCGTCGATGAGGGAAGCATGTAGAGCTTATTACCAGGTTTCTGCCGCTCGCGAAGTCGATAAGTCGCTGACCGTTGTTGTTGTTTTCGTCGTGGAGGCTATGACCTCCAGTAGTTCCCCTATGCCAGCTTTCATTTCCGACTTTGGCGTTAAAGTCTCCTAGCAGCAGCTTGACGTCGTTTGATGGAAGTGAGTCGAAGAGTGTTTCTAGGTCGTTGTAGAACTCGTCCTTAATCGCGTCTTCTTTTACTTCTGTAGGGGCATGCGCATTAATGAGCCAGAGATTGGCGAAACGGGTCTTAATGCGGATCGCACATAGCCGCTCGTTGATGGGTTTGAAGTCGATAACGTGGTCCTTGAGCTGCTTATTCACGATGAAAGCTACTCCAAACTCCTTGTTGCCCTCCTCTTTACCACTCGTAAAAATAGTGTGCGAATTGTGGTCGTTAATCTCGCTTTTGAGCCATTTAGTTTCCTGGATTGCAACTATGCTCAGCTTGTATTGTTCTACCTGATCCAGGAGGGCCCTTAAGGCCCCCGGTCTATTCAGGGAGCGTACATTCCAGGATCCGAAAGAGTAATCAGTTGTTCGTTTGCGGGGTCGTCGTTGTTTTGTATCCGTCCAATCCGAGGCTTTTGTTTCAGGTTTCTTGACTTGAAGTTTTTCTTAGGATGAGTTGTCGGCACATCGCTAAACCATGATAGGGTTTAATCGTTGAGTAAAGGCCATCATGGGCATGCCTCGAAGATGCTGCTTTAGTGGTTGACTTAAATGTTTTCTGTCACCTATCACGTTAAGTAACCTGAGACGCTGCAGATGTTAATGCAGCACTCAGGCGCAGCGGTTACTCGGATAATGCGGGAAAGTAACGCCCCGTAGAGAGACATAGGAATTGGCCGAAGTCCTTTTCCTATGAAACTCCTCCTGCATAGCTAAGGGTCCGCAGTTATGCCACAACTGAAGAAGATATAGGAATCAGCCGAAGCCTTTCAACCTTTATCTTCCCCCTTACGGTCAATACATAAAATGGCCGAGAAAAATTTTGGAACCATATTCGGATTGTAGCTTATGGAATTCCCCATCATTACCGACATGTTCCACGACAGTAAGCATGCATTTTCATTGAGAAAATCGCAGCGGACAAAAATTTCATTTTCATTCCGCCCGAGGTCTATTCAGGCCTTTAGATATGTTTTGTGTCATCAAGAGAAAATCGTTTGTGTGAAATTTGGTTGAGATTTGTGCACAAATAAAAAAGTTTTTCTTAGAAGAGCCTAATTTTGGGGGTTAGGTTTGTATGGCAGCCCCATGACCCCATTGTCCGATTTGATCCATTCTAAGATATGTCTTGTGTTATCAATAGAAACACATTTGTGTGAAATTGGTACACAAATAAAAAGTTGTTCTTAGAAGAACCTAATTTGGGGGGTTGGGTTTGTATGGCAGCCCCATGACCCAATTGTCCGATTTGATCAATTCTTACATATCTTTTGTGTTATCAATAGAAACACATTTGTGTGAAGTTTGGTGTATTTTTGTGCACTAATAAAAAAGTTTTTCTTAGAAGAAACTAATTTGGGAGGTTGGGTTTGTATGGCAGCCCCATGACCCCATGCTCCGATTTGATCCAATCTTACATATATTTTGTGTCATCAATAAAAATACATTTGTATGAAATTTGGTTGAAATTGTTGCACAAATAAAAAAGTTTTTCTTAGAAGAAGCTAATTTGGGAGGTTAGGTTTGTATGGCAGCCCCATGGTCCGATTTAATCCATTCTTATATATGTTTTGTGCTATCAATAGAAACACATTTGTGTGGAATTTGGTTGAAATTGGTAGACAAATAAAAAAGTTTTTCTTAGAAGAACCTAATTTGGGGAGTTAGGTTTGTAATTGAGCCCCATGACCCCCTTGTCCGATTTTACCGATTCAAACATACAAACTGCCTGCAGCAAAAAGAAGCATTTGTGCAAAATTTCAGCTTCATAGCTTTTATATTGGCCGAGTAAAACGCAACAGACAGACAGACGGACATCGCCCAATCGACTCCCCAAGTCATGCTGATCATATATGTATACTTTTTATATGGTCGGAGATGCTTCCTTCAATGCGTTACAAACTTCATGACAAAGTTAATATACCCTTTCACTCTATGAGCGAAGGGTATAAAAATGAATAATTTTGAACGACCGGCGAACAAGGTTATCATCCGAAAAAGTAAAAATGCTAGTGTTGTTTTATATAATAAAAAATAAAGTTATACCTTTTCATCGTTTTCAAATGTTAATTTGAATGTAATTTTATTATTAAGTCAGAATTACATTATAGGTGTGTTTTTTGGTTATCCCGTGTAGGTTTGGGTTACGAAACTCCATATAAAAAAAATGCCAGCTGATCCACCTGTCATTTTTTTTATATGAAGTTTCGTTACCCAAACCTACACGGGATAACCAAAAAAACACACCTTATGTTACTTTGCAGCATTTCATCTCAGCGCGGTTGTTCTCAATCCTCTTGATCCGCGCCGGCATCAAAACTAATCCTGGTCCCGAAATTTACTGCTGTGTATGCAACCGACGAATCTTCTGGAATGCCGGGTCTTTGAGGTGTACCTGCAGCAGAGAATTGTGTCATTTTCATTGCTCAAGCTTAAGAAAATTTCGACAGCCTGATAACTTGTCTTTTGTTGCTGCAGGGTGTCTGCTTACGGGTCGCGCCAGGGTCTTAATTCAGGAAAGGGGCCTGCATTCCTAATACACAGAACCGTGCACTACGGTGTATCAGACCTATATTTTCATGACGGCACGGCGGAAATGCAAGCTATTGCCGTTTTATCCGGCAATACGAATATCGAACTTATAAACATCTATATAAACCCAGCATCCGGCTGTGGCTCTGGTTATAAGATCGATATTGGTCCCCGTGGTATCTCTCGTCTTGGCGATGTTAATTGGCCGCCACGATCATGTGATTTGACACCGATAGACTTTTTTCTCTGGGGATATTTAAAAGAAAAAGTTTACACCAATAAGCCAAAAGCAATTCAAGAGCTAAAGGATGAGATAATTCAGCACATTAACGATATTCCACCTCAATTATGTCTAAAGGTGGTATTACACTATCAAATAAAGTTTGTCCAGTGGGTCACACAAAATTAGTCCAACTTTTGCAATGACCAAAAGTGTTTTCGAGACATATTACACTATGGGACAAACAAATGACCAATTGGTTTGGCCAATGACGTAGTCAGTCAGGTTTCAAGTCAGTTGTTTGACCGAGGCAAATCACACTAGTATGACCGTTTCAGAAAAAATTACCAAATTTAACTTAGCTCCAATATGTATTTAGAGTAATTATTGTGCACTGTTTCATTTCTTTATCGAATTTGCAAAGGTTTAGTTGAATAATTTCTCCAGTAAAACAGTTTAATTTTGCTTGAAGGTGTAATCTTGCCTCTTGCTTTCGTCTTCCGTGATCCTCGAAATTAGAATAAGTATGTATTCGATTTTCTTTTAGTTTAATTTGTATTGGAGATTTTTTCTGTAATATTTTTTTACTAACCAACTTCACCGCTCTATACGTTTGTAAAGAAAGCATTAAAAGCGCTGCTTCATAGTAGTTAGACGACCCTTGGGGTCTTTTAGTCACTGATCAGGTTCTTTCTCCCCTCTCATCTAAAATTGCGGAAAGACAAATTCAAAATTAACTGCGGATCTTAGCAACGCCGTCTAGATATTAAGGCCGCAATGTATAATCTTAAACGTCAAATCGCCTACTAATTTTGCACTGTTTTGTTGTTCCTTTTAATTACGTCATATGCTTGTTGTTGTTGCTTGTTCGTATCCGTCCACAATTTAGTAGGCAAACGGTTGGCGTTGATCTTAGTCTCAAGCTAGTGGAAAAAATTAGAAACACCGGGGAGTAGTTTCAGTTGTCCTACTTCTAACCTGAGGGTACCTACAATCAATCTTTTTCCAATGATCAGCCTGGGTTCATAATAAAATTCTGAAAGTAATTACCTGATAATTTTTGCGAAAGAAGAAATAGAAAAAACTTCTTGCTATCATCCATGTATTGTTATATCCATTGCTCTTGCTTACTGCTGGATAGACATCGGGCGGAATGAAAATGAAATTTTTGTCCGCTTTGATTTTCCCAATGAAAATGCATGCTTACTGTCGTGGAACATGTCGGAAATGATAGGGAATTCCATAAGCTACAATCCGAATATGGTTCCAAAATTTTTCTCAGCCATTTTATGTATTATTTTTCGATTCCCCGGTCATTTCACCGTGGAAAATATCTAATGACCGGGACAGTGAGCATGCATTTTCATTGAGAAAATCGCAGCGGACAAAAATGTCATTATCATTCCGCCCGAGGTCTATTCAGGCCTTAAGTTGCAACAGATTACTTGTATGTCGGGATCGAAACTTGGACATTGTGCTTTTGAGGTTGCGGTGCGTGTTTTATTTGCTGATATCTCATCCAAATAGCATCACCAAATTTCGGAGGGGGTTGGAACTCCCAAACCCATATGTAAGATCGACACTAGTTTCAAGTCATTTATTGTGAGTCCGTTGGACAATGTAAAGAATCAAACTGCCACCCTGAACGAAATTATTGAAAAACGGGAACGTTTTTATCGTGACTTTAAGAGCGACAGCAATAGTTTCATATCTCCGTTTTCGATTTATTGCCAATATCTGGCAATAAGATACAATATCTAACAGTTGCCTAAAGGTTAACCCAAATTTACAAATAAATCAATATTTTTCGTCCTTTAAATTTTTTCCACATTTTTTAATGGGAAATATGTATAATATGTACTGTGTTTCCACCGGAAAAAGAGATAAATTCATTTATAAATCGTGGCTTACTAATTAAATTACTAGTTGCAATTTAATTTATTGTTGACACTATGGCCAAGAGGTTCCAAGTTGTTGAGAAAAAAAAAATTTTAGAACCAGGAAAATTCGAGAAAATGATTGAAATGGCGTGCTTCTACCAACATTTTTTGATAGAGATGAGATCGCCAAACTAGAGTTGTGTCCTGAACACGCAGATTGTTCCAGTCGAAGCTATTACTGAAAATTTATTAAAAACATTTTCTTCGATGTAATTCCACGAATTAATTTAAATTTTGAATTTTCCAATATCCCACAGTTTGCAAAAAAGTATAAAATGGTCGTTATTTTTTATATTGATCATTAAATGCACCGAATCGAAACATTTCGTTTGACCACCATGGGTCACACAAGAAATTGCTTATTTTGGAATGACCGTATGACCAAAAACTGCAAAATAAATCAAAAGATCTGTTTTGTTATTACACTAAAGTCATATGTTTGACCCGAAATGAATGACCACGATTGTCATTCATTTTTGGTCAAACACATTTTTGGTCATTTATTTTGCTATTACACTAGTGGGACAAACTTTTTGCGTCATTGGTCAAACTTTATTTGATAGTGTAATACCTCCTTAAGAGTCATTGAAAATATGGACCATCGGATAGAAATATGCCACGGTAGCCATGGCGAGCATTTGGCCGATATTTTGTTTCACACATAGATCTTTCTATCATACACTAAAAAAAAAGGCTCTTCATAATATTAATGAACTTCATTCATTAAGAAATATTCATTGTATGTCTGCAGAAATCATTGCTATTTTATTGAGATTTTCGGCATGGCTATGAAGGGTTTCTTATATTTAATGAAAGAGATTCAATGGTTTCAACTTTCCATATTTCTGGTAAAATATCCATATAATTTAATGAAATTATTTCAATGAAATATATTTGCTAAAAACTATGATTTCCTACTTGTAATTAAGATTTCGTAAAGTTTCATAAAAATGCCCAAGGTCAATGTAAGCTTTGTCCTATCAATGAATTAAATTATACTTCCAGCATTTTAAAAGTTAAATGGAGTATTACATTTAACTTTGGAAATGCTGGAAATAGAATGTCCGCAGTAACAGCAGCAGGGCGAAATGTCAAGCAATTTGCATTTTATATTGCTGACAAATGCATATTTGGCAGCCATGCAATGCTGCTGCCATTGCTGTCGGTATTCTATTTCAAGCATAAGAAATAAAATACAAAAAATGAACAATCAAATTTGCTTTAAATCACTGATTTCTCTCATATCTATGAACATACATTGGACCAATAATCTTTCCATCATGTACATATTTAGATTTTTTTTTTATTTCCTCTTCTGAAGTTTCCACCAAAGCGCAATAATTTAACCATATTAATGATTTTTCATAAAAATTGTTTTTTTCTACAAAATGTGTTTTTAGCCATTTTTAGCCGACGTGGAAAGTTTCAGCTCAATCGGTATGATTTTAGAGTCTCGTCGTTAATGGGTTAATGAATTTTTCATAACATTAATGAACGCTATTTTTAACTCTGACTAATACTTTATGTGTCCAGAAACATTCATCACGCATAGTCTGATTGTTGTAGTAGGTAGGGTGTAGGTCTTGAAATCATAGGGTCCAGGGATCGAATCCCATTGTAGCTAAGTAGGATGCTTTATGCTTTATGATGCGTAGGCAAAAGAAATGTGTGCAAAACTTTTACCGGCCTAAATTCAATGTTGAACTTCAAAACGTTTTTTTTTTATTTTAAAATAAATAAAGAAAAAATACTATAAAACTATCATAGGTAAAGTGAATATTTTTCATTAAATCAGTGAAATTTTTCATTACATATTAAAAAAAACTTAAAATCAGTGAACTTCATTCATAGTAACCATGAAAGTAATCTTTGGCTGAAAATTAATGAAAAATGTATTGCTTACCTGAAAAATTGCATTACTATTATGTAAAAATTTGGTTCAGTGTAATACAAAAAATTAGATAATTCTCTAAAAACTTTTAGTTTTATTAACAATTAACTTTGTGCATTCATGTTGGACCACCCTTTATAAGATTCTACTGGAAGTTCATTGTGTTCATGAGCACTTTTCATTAAGTTCAAAATTTTTTCGTTATACCAACGACCGGTGTTTCAAAAAATAGATGAACTCCGTATTATTTTAAGAAATAGAAAGTTTTTTTTACTATGAACTAATTCATCATGGTAATGAAAATAAATTTATACTCCTAGTTCATCAATATTATGATGATTTTTTTCAGTGTACCTTGGATCGTGTCATCGCCGAGAGCAATGCGTTGTTCTTGCTTACATGGTTCCATATTATGAAATAAATTTTCAGATTGAACGGTTCTTCATTTTTGGTCGCAATAGTTGATTTTTCTTGTTTTTTATGTATTTTGGGATGCTGACCGCAAATCCGTAGCTTCCCACCAAAATTCATTTGCGAAACCGTATCAAAATCGAAAAAAAGGACTATGGCCCATTCTCTCAAAACTCTGGTTAGTCTTATCGCATAGAGAAGACACACGCAATTTTTAGAAAGCTTTTCCATTATATTGAATCCAATTTTTGTTTAATTCGCATAGTTATGTAATCTTTTGCTCATTTACGCTGTTGTATGAAACTGCGCAATAATTTTTTCAATCTAAGATGATGGCGTAACCAAGCAAAATATGGCGTATAAATAAATAAACAAAAACTCCATTCAATACAATGGAAAAGCTTTCTGAATATTGTGTTGTGTGTGTCTTCTCTATAAGATAAGCGATAAGTCTTAACCAGCCGACAGGTACTGAATAAGAGTTCTAAGTAACCGGTCCTATAAATTGTAGCGATACCGCTTGACTTACATACTTGAAGATTAATGTCGCGTTGGACCCGAAATCATGTTTTCTCTAACATGTTCATGGACAGGTTTTCGCAGGTACAATTTCTGAGTAAAAAAAAAAACAGAACAAGTTTGGGGAAGCTCCGGATTCGAGCTCAGTACCCCAAAAAAAAAAACGAGACCTAGGCTAATTTTGGGCGCGGCCGAAATTTGGATACCCTTCACTTCCCTCGGGCTAAAAGCCTTTTTGGGCGCACCTACGACTTGTATTGTATTTAATCCCCCCCCTCCCCATTCTTTTTCTTCTGTCTTCACAAAAGTTCCGTTGCGTCGGCAAAACAATATTTGTGTGGAGTTTGGTTGGAATAAGTGGGCAAATAAAAACATTTACTCAGAAAATTTTATTGGGGGATGCGGGAGCATGGCCCCATAGTACGATTCCATTTGTTTTGACCTTTTCAGTTGCTTTGGTAAAGACACATTAATTCAAGGTTTTGTGAAATTGGTTTAAAAAATTTTTCTTAGAAGAACCAAAATGAGGGGTTGGGTTTGTATGGCAGACCCATGATCCCATGGTCTGACTTGATCCATTCTTACATATGTTTTGTGTCATCAATAGAAATATATTTGAGTGGAATTTGGCTTAAATTGGTGCACAAATAAAAAAGTTTTTCTTAGAAGAAGCTAATTTGGGGGGTTATGTTTGTATGGCAGCCCCAGGACCCCATGTTTCGATTTTATCCATTCTTACATATGTTTTGTGTTATCAATAGAAACACATTTGTGTGAAATTTGGTTGAAATTGGTACGCAAATAAAAAAGTTTTTCTTAGAAGAACCTAATTTGGGGAGTTGGGTTTGTATGGCAGCCCCATGACCCCATTGTCCGATTTTCGCGATTCAAACATACAAACTGCCTGCAGTAAAAAGAAGCATTTGTGCAAAATTTCAGCTTCATAGCTTTTAAATTGGCCGAGTAAAACGCGTCGCAACAGACAGACAGACAGACAGACGGACATCGCTCCAAGTCATGCTGATCATATATACATATATGGTGGGAGATGCTTCCTTCGATGCGTTACAAACTTCATGACAAAGTTAATAAACCCTTTCACTCAATGAGCGAAGGGTAAAAAAAAAACATAAGAAACAAATAAAAATTATCCACGACATTTTGCAAATCTGAAATCGCGTTATGACTACACTATTAAGGTTTGTGTTCGTAGAGACGACTCATGGGATGATCGCTCAGCGATCGCACTTAAACTATCGGTTCTTAGCATTTTATGCGTATATTTTCTATACCGATATGTTCCTATATGCCATAGTTGATACAAGGAATGTCGCCACATTAAAAAATTATGTATATATGACTCGGAATTGGATGTTAAACTACGGTCGCTGAGCGATCATCCCATGAGTCGTCTTTACGAACACAAACCTTTAGTATATACTCTATAAATGGATGTATTGTTGAAGTAAGTTTGTATGTTATGCCTCTGGTTCCGAGCTCGTCACTCAAACTAACCGTTATGCACCATAATTTTTTGTATGGGCCAGATTTGAAATAAAATGCAACTACATTATTTTCGCTGGCGAAACGCAGAACACCAGCCCGCGTGTAAGCACATGACAATATGCGAATTCTTCTTCTTCTTTTAGCGGTACAGGAAGGTGTGAACCGCTGTGTATCTATGTATATAAATAGTTCGTCGTCGTTTTTCGTCCGTAATCTCCAGGAACAAAAACGTGGCAGCTGCAATGGGGTTTTCCCATAGTGAGAGTGGGGTGAGATTAGTGGGTGCAGCTGGGAATTGAAACAGATGGGCCACATCGTGAGGCGTGCCAGCGCAATTTGGACATACGTTTTGTATGTTCGAGTCTATGCGAGATAGATACGAATTGCGGCGTGAGCAGAAGCATGACCGAAGCTAGGCTAAAGTCACTCTGGTGGCTCTCGGGAGCCTAATCTCAGGCGAAATAGGTGGTGGAAGCTCTGAGAGGATTCTGTTCGTACCTGAACTCGCAGTAGACCGACTCACTTGCTCAGTGTGGATCATTGCTATGGTAGCCCAGTATAAATCTTCGTCGAAAGGATCCCTTTTGTAACCCTGCACCTCTCTGTCAAGGTCACGAAGGCCACGTTTGATGTGGCGTGGAGGGGTCCATAAGGTCACGCTTAGGATGATCCTCTCGATAACAACCTACCAGATATTGTTTTGCAAGTAGTCGATTGTGGTCACGTATGGGTATCAAATGTGTCAGAAGGCACCCTGTTGCTGTGCGTAGAGCAACATTTTGGCAGACTTGGATTTTATTGCAGTTTGTGTTACAGAAACTTTGCGACCAAACTGAGGCCGCAAAATCAGCCGCTGCTCGGCCCACCGGTTTATAAGTGGCTAGCATAGTATCTTTATCTTTTCCCCAGGTGCTGCCAGCGAGTGCTTAAAGAATTTTGTTCCTACTGCGCATCTTTTCACATACCGCTTCCGCGTGATGAGCTGAAGTCATCATTTTCTCGAAGTGAAGCCCCTGCTGAGAAAAAAAGCTTCTAGTCGCGCTAAATATCTGTTCAGAAGAACGCGCATTGCATCCCTATCCGATCCCGTGGCGAGTACGGTGCTGTCAACGGCATAGGAGATCACTTCAATGTCTTCTGGTGGTGTTGGTAGACCTGCCATGTAGCTGTTAATATCGGACCTGCCATGTAGATGATCTGGCTGGTCTAGCGGTTAGTGCGCGCACCTTCGGTGCACAGGGTCATGAGTTCGAATCTCACCGTGTTCCATGGTGTTTTTTGAACTCACGAGCTTGTGACGGACTATGATCTCACTCAGATGTTAAACGAGTACCCATTTATGGGGATAAATAACACTGCTGAGCGTGATGCTGATCTCATTACCTCAACAAAAGCAGATAAGATCTTGGAAATAGGATGTCACTAACACATCCTGCGGCCTTAGTCCAATGCTGGATTGTCGCGCCTGTTATTTATTTTTATGTAGATGATCTTCCTAAGCTTCGACCTCGAAACTCGGAGAAGGATTGCCTACCAGCTAGATAGTTGGCAATCCATCGTATCTCTTGTGTCGGAATATGCATGTTAAGGATGTTTGCCAGAAGCGTGGAGTGATTGACCTTATCAAACGCATTTGATAGGTCAATCGCCTCGCCACCATAATGGTTCTATGGCATGGTGTACGTTGGTTTAATCCGTCTTTTACACGTGTAGTGATCGCGTCAAGAGCGGTAGTGGTACCAGTCGTACCATGCATGCGTCTAATCCATGCTGATGGGGTTCTAGCTTCACATGGGAAACGAGAGTGGGGTGGATAAGGCGTCTTTGCTACAGGTGACAGAATCGTAATCGGTCTGTAGGAAGTTCCTAGTTTGGCACTTTTCCCTGGTTTAAGACATATGCGACTATGCGACCTTGTTTCCAGATGTCGGGGATGGCAAGCGTGTACATTGACAAGTTAAAGACTGCCGTGAGATACTCAATGGCTGGAAGGTTAAGATGTTTGAGCATGGCCATTGGAATGCCATCGGATCCAAGGGCCTTAGAGTTTTTTGCATTCTCAATGACTGTTTTAACCTTGTCCGGGGTGTACATTGGTACCGAGTCAACATTTCGGCTGCGAATCCGTCTTCTAATTTTGCGCTTGAGGCCATCGGACTTGGGATGTTCAATAAATTGCTCATTGAACTGGCTCGCACACTGATTGCTTGTTTCTTTTTTGTCGAAGGGGGAAGCACGAAGAACTTCGATGACGTGAATGTTTTGAAACCTTCCCAATTTGCTCTTTTGTGATTGACAAACGTTCGCTTCCCTGACTTGGTCAGGTCAGCTGGTTTGTCAATTCTGACTATGATTGGGAGTTGATCAGAAGGAAGACCCGTACGTGTTTCCCAGGAGGTTTCACTAATTAGGCTGGCGCTGACAATTGTAATGTCTGGGGAGCTAGTACAATTGTTTGCATCACGGGTTGACGAGTCTTCATTAAGGGTACAGAACTCTGATGCGTCCAGAGATTCGGCGATAGCTTGACCTCTGGTATCCTTCTGAAGCCAGAGTTTATGATGGGCATTGAAGTCGCTAAGAATGATCCTGTACTCTCCATTAAAAAGAGGACCAATATTGAAATGGTAGTCTGCACAACTAGAATATGGTGGTATGTAGATATTAAAAACTTCAATATTGGTGCTCCCTGATGAAACTGAGATGGCTTGCAACTCCGCCGTACCGTCTGAAACTACATCTAAAACATACACTGTAATGTACGGACTTGTGTATTAGGAAGGCAAGTCCACCTCCAGAGTGAGAATCATTCATGGCGCCTTCTCTGTCCCTGCGTATGATGATATATTCACCTCAATGTCTAAACACTTGCAGGCTCATTTTTCGTTAATCTCAACTGAGTGTAGTTAGTACGTGATAAACCTAGTACATACATCAGATTGCAAAATCTGGTGGAGACAAATTGTTTTTTGTTTCTTATGTTTTTTAAGGGTGCTGAGCACGAATTCGGAGCTTCACCAACATTTCATTGCGGACCAGGGTCGCGAAAAACCCTAAAATGTTTGCTAATTTACCATTATTTAACCCCTAACTCTGAAACTATTTATTTCTGCAAAAAAAAAAAACTTTCAATGAATATGTTAGAGAACAGATAATTGTGCGTCCAAAGAGACATAAATATTGTAAATCCGTTGAGCGGTATTATTACAATTGATAAATTAAATTTGTCATTTTTAACATAGTTATGAATAAAATTTTGAGATTGAACGGTTTTTCATTTTTGGCCGCAAAAGTTGTATTTTTCTTTTTCATTATGTATATTGGTTTGCTGAACCTGAATCCGTAACTTCCCACCAACAATTTTGTTGCAAAATCGCAAAAAACGCCAAAAACTGACTATCAACTGTAGCTATACCGCTTAACGCATTTAGTTTTTTTCGCTGTTTTGACCCTGTTCCGCAACGAAATATTGTTGTGAAGTTCCGGATTCGAGCTCAGTACTCCAAAAAACATAAGAAACAAAGAAAAAAATGTCTGCACCACACTTTGCAATCTGAAATCACCTAATGACTACAGTGACTGTCCTTTGTTAAAATTTGGCACTAAAATTAAAAAAAAACGAGACCGAGGCTAATTTCGGGCGTGGCCGAAATTTGAATACCCTTCACTCGCCTCGGGCTTAAAGTTTTTTTCGGGCGTACCTATGATTTGTGTTTAATCCTCCCCCTCCATTCTTTTTCTTCCGTTTTCACATAAGTTCTGCGGCGCGGATAAAACAAATTTGAGTGAGGCTTGCTTTGAATAATTGGGCAAATAGAAAAAAACCTCTTAGAAAACTTTATTGGGGGGAAGCGGGAGAAATGGACCAATAGTACAATTCCATTTGTTTTCACATTTTTTTTTTTTATAAATTATTACTAAAAGGTTTGTAGGAAGAAAAACCAAAATTAGAGAGGCGGGTTTTTACGACAGTCCCATGCCCCCCTCTCTTCTTTCCATCAATAGAGAAATCGCGCTGCAACAGACGGACAGATAGACAGACAGACGGACATCGGCCAATCGACTCACCAAGTCATGCTGATCATATATGTATACTTTTTATATGGCCGGAGATGCTTCCTTCAGCATTACAAACTTCATGACAAAGTTAATATACCCTTTCACTCTATGAGCGAAGGGTATAAAAACTAACAGGCCTGACAGTCCATCTTTGGACCAAGGTAACAGATATTTAAGTTACATCCAATTTCCAAGATCTTAGCTACTTTTTTGTTGAGGTGCTGAGATCAACAGCACGCTCAGCAATGTTATTTATCTCTATCATAGAGACCATATTCCGTCACATGGGTCGTGAGTTCGAAAAACACAATAAACTAAATTCGTTCACGGTGCGTCTCGAAAGCATGATTCTGTGCACCGAAGGTGCGCGCAGTAACCACTACACCAGTCAGACTGTTCTAAAAATTGCCTAACAATATTTTCGTGACCAACAATTTGAACTTCTAAGAAAATCATGATGTTGGCAAAATTTCGGGCTTGCAAAACCCCTCCCCCCACCGAAATCCTGGCTACGCCCATGGTCCACCCCGGAGAGGCTTGTGGAATTGCAATTAAGCAATGAGGTTGCCGGAAAGTTAGACGCGATCGTTTGTATTTTACCCACCTAAGTGGGACTTAATTATCACCAAAAAAACGTATAGTTTTTGTATGGATTTCTATTCTAAGTCGTTATTGTTATTTTGTTCAGCTGGCATACTTATTCCACTGCAAAACTCTTAATCACCATCTATTTTAGTTATGATATTATTATTATTAATCTCAATTTGAATTGACCTTGTGTTTCAAGCAAAAGTTATCTGTTGTGACCCCTCACTCCAGAGTGAAGCCTGAGGCTTCGCACTTGCGCTAAAATTGACAATAACAATAAGCTCCAAATCGTAGCTCAGAAATAAATCGCTATATCTTATGATGTTTTCTTTGCACTTTCATCTTAATCATAATTGTTCCAATGCGTTGGCTATTGATGCGAATACATATACATACATACACAGGGTGTTTTTTTTGCCACGATAGAACTTCCACGAGACGAATTCAATCTTGACAGTGGTAATCAATGTTGATTATGTGAAAATCGAAGAGGAATGGAAGGAAAATTGCAACCCACTCAAGTCGGGTTCGCGATCGTTTCTGCTTAGAATTTTTGTTAATTTTGCATAGTTATGCCATATTTTGGTTGGTTACGCCATTATATGAAATTTAAACGAGACCGAGGCTAATTTCGGGCGCAGCCGAAAATTGGATACCCTTCGCTCCCCTCGGGCTAACAGTTTTTTCGGGCGTACCTACGACTTGTATTTAATCCACCCATTGTTTTCCTATTCTGTCTTCACAAAAGTTCCGTTGCCTCGACAAAACAATATTTGTGTGGGGTTTGGTTCAAATAAGTGGGCAAATAAAAATATTTACTCAGAAAATTTTATTGGGGGTGTGCGGAAGCATGGCCCCATAGTACGGTTCCATTTGTTTTTACCTTTTTAGTTGCTTTTATAAAGATACATGTTACTTAGAAGCGAAATGGGGGGTTGGGATTGTATGGCAGCCCCATGGATCCATTGTTACGTATGTTTTGTGTCATCAATAGAAATACATTTGTGTGAAATTTGGTTGAAATTGGTGCAAAAATAAAAAAGTTTTTCTTAGAAGAACCTAATTTGGAGAGTAGGGTTTTTATGGCAGCCTCATAACCCCATTGTCCGATTTTTCCGATTCATACATACAAACTGCCTGTAGAAAAAAAGAAGCATTTGTGCAAAATTTGAGCTTCATAGCTTTTAAATTGGCCGAATAAAACGCGTCGCAATAAACAGACAGACAGACATCGCCCAATCGACTCCCCAAGTCATGCTGATCATATATGTATGTATACTTTTTATATGGTTGGAGATGCTTCCTTCAATGCGTTACAAACTTCATGACAAAGTTAATATACCCTTTCACTCTATGAGAGAAAGGGTTAAAAATCATTACTCGATTTCATATAATGCTATAAGCAAGCAAAATATGGAATAGAGAGTTTTAGCATGTCGTAGAAAATAGTACGACATAGTTTGACATTTCATGTCAAAATTCGCTTGATTACCATATACCAAACAGTATATCTAAATTTTGCATGTCCTAAGTTGCCCGTAAGGGGGAAGATAAAGGTTGAAAGGCTCCGGCTGATTCCTATATCCTTTTCAGTTGTGGCATAACTGCGGACCCTTAGCTATGCAGGAGGAGGTTCATATGGTGAACGGCTCCGGCCAATTCCTGTGTTTCTCTACGGGGCGTTACTTTCCCGCATTATCCGAGTAACCGCTGCGCCTGAGTGTTGTATTAACAACTTCAGCGTCTCAGGTTACTAAATGTAATAGGGTGACAAAAAACAAATAGTCAATCACCGAGGCAGCACCTCCGAGGCCTCTCCATGATTCGTTCATTCGTTTTACGAATACTATCATGGTTAAGCGATGGGCCGACAACCCATCCTTGGAAAAAATTCTACGTCAAGAAACCTGGAATGAAAGCCTCGGATTTGACGGCTACAACCCAACGACGACATCGCAAACGAACAACTGATTACTCTTTCGGAACCTGGAATGTACGCCCCCTGAATAGGCCAGGGGCCTTAAGGCCCCTCTTGGATCAGGTCGAAAAGTATAGGTTAGGTTAGGTTAGGTAGTGGGGCCGCCAGAAGTGAGACCAGCGCACTTAGACCAGTGATAGGTCCATTGTGATACCGCCTATGAGAGCCTTAAAAAAAAATTCAAAAATTTGTTTGGAACCAGCGTGTGTTGGCAATATATTTGTTGATCTGTATTGGACTTACATCTCTGAGATCATCCATATCGTAAAAGTACCTACTACCAAGAAACCTTAAACGTTTCTCAGCCAAAGCCGAGCATTCACAGAGAAGATGATGCACACTCTCCTCTTCCTCTTCATCCTCACAGCTTCTGCAGTAGTCGTTGTGAGGAATTTTGAGTCTCCTGGCGAGCTCCCCTATAGGACAATGCCCCGTTATAACCCCAACTACACTGCTAATATGCATCCGGTCCAATGACAATAGCTTGGTAGAGCGGATAAAATCTAATTTTGTCCAGATCATCTTCGTTGTAGTACAAGTGTTACCATTGATTCATCTTGCGTTGGTTCGGCGCTCAGAATCTGCTGAAATTGCCAATTTGCAGTTGATAATTGGTGGTTTGATGCTTCCGCGGTCGACTTCAACTCTATCAGCTGAAGCACTAGCTAGATGGTCCGCACAGCAGTTGCCTGCAAATCCACAGTGACCCGGTATCCAGCATAGTGTTATATTAAAAAAGCGACCCATCTCTTTAAGAACAAGCCGGCACTTTTCAACAGTTCTTGATGTGGTCAGTACCGACTCAAGTGATCGAATAGCAGCCTGACTATCAGTATACAGAGTGACGTCCCTTTCAGTTACGACGTGACTACCCAACCAAATTAGCGATTCCATAATCGCAGAGACTTCCGCTTGGAGGACACTACAGAAATCAGGAAGACGAAGAGACAAACGTATGTCCAGTTGTTCAGAGTAAATTCCAATACCAACTCCTGCGTTGGTCTTTGAACCATCAGTGTAAATAGAGATAGCTCCACTTGCCGGGGGCGTATTATAACCCCATTGATCTCTCGACGGAATCAAGGTATTGTAGTTCTTACCAAATGAATACTTAGGGACAGTGTAATCAGTCTCCAAAGGTAGCGTAAAGTTACCCAATATCGTTGAGTGGCCATAATCTAGTGCTCTCCATAGGCCAGTTTCCCGTAAGTGTAGGGCCGTGTTTGCGGCAAGTCGTTGTCCAAAGAGGTCCAATGGGAGCAGACCCAGCAGCATATCTAATCCGGCTGAAGGGGTGGTGCGAAAGGCTCCTGTTATGACAAGACAAGCCAATCTTTGTACTTTGACAAGCAAATTATAATAGGTGGTTTTGCTAAGTGCCGTCCACCATACACTAACTCCGTATAGTAAGACTGGCCTGACAATAGTTGTATACAACCAAAACACAACTTTTGGTTGTAGGCCCCAGGTTTTTCCGATAGCCTTCCTGCAAGAGTATAGTGCAATGGTGGCCTTGTTCACTCTCTCTTCAATGTTGGGTTTCCATCTTAGATTCTTGTCCAAGATAACACCAAGAAATTTTGCCTTGTCAGCAATCACAAGTTGGGAGTCCCCTAGCAAAGGGGGATTAATAATAGGAATCGTTCGCTTCCTTGTAAAAAGGACAACCTCCGTTTTGGCTGGATTGATTCCAACCCCACTGAGACTTGCCCACTCAGCTAAAATAGATAGCGCGTTCTCCAATAACCCACTAAGGGTTTCAGGAAATTTACCTCTAACGGCGATAGCAACATCATCAGCATAGGCAGTGACTTTGCATCCAATCCTTTCTAGATTCAAAAGCAATTGATTAATCGCTACATTCCAGAGTAAAGGAGATAAAATTCCTCCTTGTGGTGTGCCCCTACATACATACCTAGATACGGACGCAGAACCTAAAGTGCTGCGTATGCGTCTGGAAGTAAGAAGCTTGTTTATGAGGGTACAAATTGGACCCTCAACATGTAAACCCAGAAGAGCATCTGTGATTGCCTTGGGTTTGATAAAGTTGAAAGCGCCTTCAATATCTAAGAATGCGACCATCGTGTACTCCTTATGATGAAGTGATTTTTCAATATAACTTACCAACGAATGTAAAGCTGTATCAACTGACCTCCCTTTCCAATATGCATGTTGTGACATAGATAATAGGTTAGGTGAGATAAACGTTCGTAGATGAGTGTCGATTAGTCGCTCCAACAGTTTCAGCATAGTTGACGAGAGGCTAATGGGCCGCAGGTCTTTAGGACTAGCATGTGAACTTCTGCCAGTTTTCGGAATAAACGTAACTCTCACATCTCTCCAGATACGAGGAATATAAACCAAATTTAGGCAACCTGTTAGTATGCCCTCTATCCATGGGTAGGTGATGTCTACACAGTGTTGCAGGTCCGCAGGGATGATGCCATCAGGTCCAGCCGATTTAAAGGGCTCAAAACTAGATATCGCCCAGATAATCTTCTCACGGTCGAGTATAGATGTCGTATCACAAGACTCTGTGCGACCTATCCGAAGGTCAGATGAGTCAATAGCTGAGCTTCCCGGAAAATGCGTATCAAACAGACACTCAATGGTTTCGATACTTGATGACGTCCATGATCCGTCCTCTTTTTGAAGAAAGCTTGGCACGGATGGGTTCGACGCCAAAACTTTCCTAAATCTAGATGTCTCTGAAGACCCTTCTATGTTTTTACAGAAACTTCTCCAAGCGTTGCGCTTTGCTCCTCTTAACTCTTTCTTGAAAGACTTTAAATGTTCCTTATAAAAGTACCAATCGGATTCAAGTCTCGACGACTTAGCTTTGTTAAAGCTTCTCCTACACGTAACCCTTAACTCGGAGATCTTAGGGGTCCACCAAGAAGGTTTTTTCTTACCTCGAAACGCATTAACAGGACATGATTGAGCAGTCGCAGACCTCATAGCTTCCGTGAAAAGGTCAACCATGTTATCCAACTCCTGTCCATTGTTTGGCATGTCCGGTAGTGAAGGTAACTCCGCAAGGAGAACCTCTTCAAATCTAGACCAATCTGTTCTTCTACGATTGACAGTAGGCGGATTCACAATAGGGCGCTCCGCCAGACTGAACTGTAAATATCGGTGATCCGAGAAGGAGTGTTCCGCAGACACTCTCCAGTCTTTGATCAAATGAATCGTATCCTCTGATGATAGAGTGATATCCAAAACCTCTTGTCTGTTTTTTGTGATGAAAGTAGGCTCAATGCCCACATTGCAAATAAAGAGATCGGTACCCAGAAGGTATTCTAGAAGTAATTCACCCCGTTCGTTTGTATCTGAGCTGCCCCAGACTACATGATGCGCATTAGAGTCGCATCCGACGATGACACTTATATCTGAAACCTTTGCTGCCGCAATGGCTTTCTTTAAATTAGGAGGAGGTATAGTATCATCATAGGGCATGTATACTGAAGCGGCCCAATAGATCTTATCTTGTATCTCCAAGCAGACGAATACCATATCGAAAAGTATAAGCTGAGCATTGTTGCACTCCAGGAAACTTAGTAGCGAGATTGATGACCGAAATTTGTACACAATTTTCACAAGTGGAAAGCCTTCGGGCCACAGGGAGTTTGGAGTGGCGTTCATTGTAAACAATCAACTTAAGCCGCATGCTATCGACTTCAAACCCATAAACGAGCGGCTGTGTGCGATTCGCATTAAAACCCGGTTCTTCAATCTCTGGCTCATAAACGCGCATGCCCCCACCGAAGTCAGTGAAGACGCGGTTAAAGATACGAGTTCTATCACCGCCTAGAAAATCTCTTCGATTCACTTCAATCAAACGATGTCAAATTGCTGCTAGGGGATTTTAACTCCAAAGTAGGAAACGAAAGTTGGCATAGGGGGATTACTGGAGGGTACAGCCTCCATGAAGACTGTAACGACAATGGCCAACGACTAATAGACTTCGCGACCAGCAGAAATATGGTCATTAGCTCTACCTGTTTTCCGCATCGTCTCATTCACAGGCAGACCTGGAGATCTCCAGATCAACATACCGTCAACGTCAACCAAATTGACCACGTCCTTGTCTGCAAGAGATGGGCATCGAGCATAATGGATGTTCGGTCCTATCGTGGAGCAAATATTGACTCTGACCACTATATGGTGAAGGCGACTTATAGGTGCAGAATTTCTTCGGTGCATCATTCGAGGTTCAACCCGGCAAACATTTTTGCGGTTGACAAATTGTTGGATGATGCCACGGTGGTCACTTATACGACTGCCCTTGAGGAGAAGCTGACGCCCTTGCTAAATAACATCAGCAACAAAGGCGCCCTTGAGATCTGGGATACACTCAAAGACACCATCAAAGGGGTCGCAGAGGAGATTGTGGGATATAAAGCCCGGCGAAGAAGAATGTCAAAATGCGGTAGATGCTAAAAACGAGGCATATCGCCAATGGACTGAACGCGCAACTACAGCCAAAAAAAAAAACAAAATATGACGAGCTTCGACGATTTTCGCATAGGTTAATTAGGCGTAAGAAACGTAAGCATCTTGACGAACAGTTGATGCAAATAAACCAAAGACTAGCTAGTAGGAACAGTAGACAAGCGTACAAGCTGATTAATTCAATCAAAAGTGGATACCAACCCAGGACCAGCCTCTGTAAGGATAAGGATGGCAATATCATTAGCGACACCGATAGCGTTGATAAACGCTGGGCCTCACATTTTGAAGAGCTCCTCAATGTTCAACCGAACAACCCCACATAAGAAGCCCCGGAGCTGATGACTGAAACAGGCCCTCTCGTTCAACCCCCACCAGTAGAAGAAGTTGATCTCGCCATGCAAGCACTAAAACATAATAAAGCCCCGGGCGCTGACGAGATTCCAGCTGAACTGCTGAAGCATGGTGGGGAGAGCCTTGTTAAGGCTATACACACACTTATCGTTAAAGTATGGAACGACGAAATAATCCCGGAAGATTGGCGTAAAAGTATCATTTGCCCAATCCACAAAAAAAGGGGATAAGTTGGTCGTTCGATGACAGATCAGCTTTTTACAGTGAAGCTTTTACTCCAGAAGTGCTGGGAATACAACATCGACGTATACCAAATATTTGTTGACTTCAAGCAGGCATACGACAGTATCGATCGAAGCGTACTGTACAGCATTTTGCTGCATTTTGGAATACCGGCTAAGCTAGTGCGACTCATAAGGATGACGATGACTAATACCGTCTCGCAGGTCAGAGTTCAGAACAGACTCACTGACGTATTTGAAGCTCGTACTGGACTCAAGCAACCTGGCTCTGGAGTATGTGATTCGAGCCATGAATTTGGACAGCAGCGGAACGCTACTCATTAAATCGACTCAACTAGTAGCCTACGCCGACGACATCAACATCATGTCTCGAAAATTGGGTGATACAGAAAGCCTCCTGCATAATCTCAATAACGCCGCCAAAGAAGTTGGGCTACATATCAACGAATCTAAAACCAAGGTCATGATGCAATCAAAAACTAGAACGCCAGTAAATTCAAGCATCACAGTGGGGGCCTCAATATAGAATATGTAGAAAAGTTCACTTACCTGGGTTGCAATTTGTCAAAGGACGCCAACGAAACAGATGAGATAAAGCGACGGATACAACTAGCTAATAAGTGTTACTTTGCGGTCCTCCAAATTATGAATTCGAAGCTGGTGCACAGGAACACGAAGCTCCACGTGTATAAAACCATCATCCGACCTGTGCTATGCTATGGCTGCGAGGCATGGACCCTAACCCAAAACTCTGAACACCTGTTGGACACATTCGAGCGAAAGATTCTCCGAAGAATCTTCGGGGCCGTTCGTGAACGAGGTGAATGGCGCATCCGGTACAACCTTGAGTTGTATCAACGGTATGATGAGCTACAGGTGTCGAAGATCGTGAAATTGCAGCGATTGCAATGGGCGGGACATGTACAAACGATGAACGACGATCGCATGCCCAAAAAGGTGATGAACGCGCAACGAGTGGACGGAGCCAGTTCGCGTGGACGACCGAGAGCCCGATGGGAGCATTCTGTATGTGAGGACGCCCCCCAGATGCTAGGCTTTCGGAACTGGAGGACAAGGTCGCGTGACCGCGACAATTGGAGGTTTTCAATCCAGGCGGCCAAGGCCCGACGTCGAGCTATCGTGCCATAAAGAAGAAGAAGAAGTAGGCAACCAGCTGCTGGGCTTCCGAAACTGGAGGACAAGGTCACGTAACCGCGACAATTGGAGGTCAACGATTCATGCGGCCAAGGCCTGACGTCGGGCTATCGTGCCACATTGATGAAGTAGGCATGGTTGTATAATCGCGACAAATCATTTCGCCAATTTCGACAAAATTATGATATTCTGTTTCGTTTACGGTAAGCAAGCGAATTTTATGTCGAACTATTTTCTACGATATGCTAAAACTCTCTAGTAACTATGCAAATTAAACAAAAAAATCATTTGAATATAATGTAAAAAGCTGTCAGAAAATAGTGTGCGTCTTGTCTATACGATAAGACTAACTACTAGATGAGATGTACGAGAAACCGGCCCTTAAAAAAAGATTTAAGGATAATCTATGACCACCAGAGCACCTAAATGTGTGCAAAAGATTTTTTTTTTAAATTTACCTCCAAATAACGGAATACCCGCAAGCTGTAGCGACATAAATGATGATCAAACGTAAATGTAAAAACCTCGTCGTTTTAAAGGGCGCCACAAACCTGACGAATTCTCGGCCGATCGATTGGGCAATAGGTTGGTCACAATCGATCTGCCGCCCGTACAGCGCATACATTAGACTATTTATCGGACAATCTGAAATAGACAGTCTCACGGTCCACACGACACAACACGAAATAGCGAAAATTATACCATTTTTGGCGATGGAAGATGGACATCCATTGCTACTTTTGATGGAGAATGGCAACCACAACCACAGCATGAAGAACGTCAAAAAATCAGCAACTGAGAACACATGATTGTCATGACAGCTTATACGGAAAATTGCATTGACAATACGTTCCACACGTCAAATCAAAAAATTGAATCCGATAGTCCCATACACCTTCCGATTTATCTCGCAATCTAAAAATCTGGTCGATCTGGCGGATCGCCTCTAATGAAAGTAATTTAATAAATAAAAATTTAATTTAATAAATTAAGGGCGTTTCTCTGTGTTTTATTTCAATTTAAAGTTCTATCACGGCGAAAGAAACTCCCTGTATGTGCATATCAGAATATTCATAACGTATGTTCTTAGCGAAAGCATAGCAATCCATGTGCGTTAGTCCAGAGTGGGCATCAGAAAATAAAAACGGCACCGTTTTCACACTATTGCAGTTCATAGTATGTGTGAAAATTTAATTCAAATGTCAATTTTTTGTTTACAATTGAGAATATAAAATCCGCGTAATATTGATTACTCTCTTAAAATGCCAACGTGATAGTTAACCCTTCTGTTGGCGTATAGATCTAGACAGACCATTGGTACTATATCTTGGTGAAATATACCGTTCAACAATATTTTCCACCCCTTTCCATATATTTCAAAGGGACTGACGGCCACAAATGCGATTAAACGGCGAAATATAAACTATGTCTAAAGAAACGAAAAAAAACTGGCGTATCATCGTAAGACATAGTATGTAAACTGTGTCTAGAACTAAAATTAGATTTTTTCAAAAAATAAAATTAATTTTACAGAAGATTCAGCTAATTCTCAGGCATATTAGCTCGTGTGCAGCGACAGAAGGGTTAATAATTGCATCGACAATATTTTGACATTTGAAATAATTCGTGGAGTGTAGTGTAATAAATTTGGAGTCAAACACATATGGGTTGTGTGATCATGATCACATAGCCACTCTGGACTAAAGGATGCAAAGCTTGCTATGCTTTCTCTAAGCGTATGTTAAAGCATTATAAATAACAAAAAATTTTGCATTGTAGTGATGCATCTAAACTGGCTTCTAAATGGAGGCGCTTCCAAAAACTGGCATCGCGGACCGCCATTTGGCAGCTTCGTAGCATCTACACTAGCTACCAAATGAAGGCTGAAAATAACATAACATCACCATTCTGGTAGATTTTTTAGGGTTTTTAGAATTTTTTTTTCAAAAAACCCTTATGAAATCGATTTTGTCCGTCCGTCCGTCTGTCCGTCTGTTCACTAAATAACTCGCGAACGGCTCAACCGATTGTCATGAAATTTGGTAGGAATTTGTAGAATGGTTACAGTCTTTGGCACATATACCTTAGAAGTAGGTAGGAATAAAACAACAGGGTGTCCCGAACGTTTGAAAAAGGTCGACTTTTTTAGTTTTTATCGGAGATTGACGTATGGGTATTTAAATCAAAGATCTAAACGAGTACACCTCACATCAGTTAAAATTTTACAGTTTCGAGTAACGGTGAAAAAAATATTGGCGTTTAAAGTTAAACTTCTTTTTCGAGCTCCGTTTTTCTAAACCGTTATAGGGATCGATATGAAACTTTGCACAAAGATTGGTCAGTGGGGCCTTATATACGTTAAATATTAAGACTGTTGACTTTTGCAAAGGAAAAGTCAATAACAGTAAATTTGTAAAATTTCAATTTGTTCGTGTGTAGCCTTAGGTTTCCACATATGAAAATTCTGCTAAGGGTTTTTAGAAAATTACAAAGGGAATATGTCTACGAATTTTCATTCGAATAACTGTATCCAAACCGGAAATATAGCCAAATAAGTATTTAGTAAGGGCCTTCCACAATGCAAGCCTCTTAAGCATTTCTTCAATGCATATCTTTTAACTTGATGAAACAATGAACATGAAATTTGGTGGAAATGTCCCTGAATAGCTGCAGAAGTATAAATTAGTTTCGAATGTCAAAATTAAGAAAAACTTCCAAACAAATAGTATAATATATATGTATTCTGAAAAGTGAGAAAAGTAGTGATAACTTGAATTATTCTCGTAGTTATGGCTTCGGAAAGATTGATTTAAGCCCGATTTATTCCATTGAGAGTCCTTGAAACAGAAAACAAATGGATATGTAATGTACTCGGCTTTTGATATGACACCCCGCATGCCCACCACTGATTACGGACTAATTAGTGTCCTTTTTGGAACCTTTCCGATCAACTTTTTTTAGCAAGATCAGTTCTAGATTCCTTACACCCTAATGAATCGCAAGCAACCAAAATTAGCCTTACTCTATTTTTTCTATTTGGAGGCCTGAATTGGGATATTTTGACTGCACTAATTCTGATGGACCATTTCTTAAACTGAAGCTACAATTCCTCGAAAAATGGTGCAATAAAAATCATTTATTGTCAGGTGCATCCAGACTGATCGCGAAATGGTTGCGCGTGCAACCAAATGGCTGTTGTCATTGCATCCAAACTGATCGCCATTTGGGTGTGCGTCCAGATTTGATATTCAATATGGCAACTCAACCAACCGCTTGTCAAATTCAAAGTGACAATTTTACAACTTTTGTTTGTTCTTTTGTGTGAAATTGAATAATTCTTGAATGCCTTGTAATAATTCAAACGCGATTTTGATAATTAAATTTAAAAAAAAATCACCAAAATGAAATGTTGGTTATGTCATTTTCTGTCTCCATTTGGTTGCTAGTGTAGATGCTAATTAGCAACCAAATGGCTGTTCGTGATGCCAGTTTTTGGACGCGCGTTCATTTAGAAGCCAATTTAGACAATAAATATGTATACACGATTCGTCACTTTCCAGCGTTTTAATTATTGGTTTATTAAATTTTTGGCAACGTTTCGCTATTTATAATAGCATCATCAGGCCTATGGGAATATGATACATTAGGTGTGTTTTTTTGGTTATCCCGTGTAGGTTTGGGTAACGAAACTTCATATAAAAAAAATGACAGATGGGTCAGCTTGCATTTTTTTTATATGGAGTTTCGTTACCCAAACCTGCACGGGATAACCAAAAAAACACACCTATTATTGTGTACATCTTATTGATTTAAAAGATTGTTACCTTAATATTACTTATAATTTCAATAGTAAATTTTCACTACTTAATTTTAAAACATATAAATAAAACTTTTACATTGAATAGATAAATAAATACATAAATACAACGAGGTAAAATATCACAGTCTAGGTTGTTGATATAATTGTTGACAATCTCTGTCATTGCATGCTAAAGGTGTGTTTACACATATATTCTACTATAATTGTTAATTTCTTTTTCTAATTCTGTTTTTACATTTAGTGATATATTAATATATTAATATTATATTATTATTATATTTTTAATGATGTATATCGCTTCTTTTACTCTAAGTTTATTTTTATTATTTGCATATTCAATAATTTTAGTATTTTTTGATGAATGTTGTTACGCAACGGTTTTGTTTTGCCGGGAACGTTGCTATTCTTCGAAGTCGTGTTGTGTTGCCTCGATAGCTGAACCCAAGTGAAAAAGCCCAAAAATTGTAGTTTCAATATATTTCGGGCAACAGCCCATCTTCAGGGTTTAGTTTTCTATAAAAACAATACAAAATTTAGGGCATATAAAACAAAATTACATAATAATAAATTAAATTACCAATTAATATTCAAAAAGTGGACAAATTACAGAAGTTGTGACAATGATGGAGGACAAAGAACTAATTACAATGTCAAATTTGCATATGTTATGTGTCAATTGATTATAAAAAATATATCACAGGGTGTTGTTGTGTCAAGCAAATTATAAAAAATATCACAGGGTGTTGTTGTGTCAAGCAAATCAAAATATCACAGGTGTAATGATGGACTTTAACGTACATGTAACAAGAAATAAAAAATAAAAAACGAACTAGAACTAGTCAACATTAATCTTAATTAAGTTATAATAAGAATTAGTAAAGTCCTTCTTATCCGTTTTAAAGTTGCATGCGTTATCTTCATATCTGATGATTTGATTTGTCTCATGAATATGGAGTTTCGTTTTATTGGGATGTGATTTTAAAATTTTCGCATTGTCAAAGTCGAAGGAGTGTTTACTTGTAATGGCGTGTTTCGCTAGTGCTGATAGATTATTATTCAAAGATTTCTTGGAGTCATACTTATGTTGGGATATACGCGTACCTAATTTTTGAATTGTTTCTCCAATGTAAGTTTTATCGCAATCCGAGCAATCAATTTTATATACAACTCCTGATTTTTCGCCTTTTGGTAACGGAGTCTTTAATTTTCGAAACATATTTGAATTTTTGTGATGAGGTCTCATAGAAACTTTCAACTCCGGGATAAAATATTCACAAGATCTAGAAATCGCTTCACTCAATTTGGGTACGTAAACCAGAGATGAGAATAGCTTAGGAGTGTTCTCATTTTGTAAGGCTTGAGAGCAATTATCAGTTGACAGGTACGCGTAGCTTCTCATATCAGTCATGTTCTTATTGTTTGAATATCTCACTTGGTTTATCATCTTTTTAATCAAAGTTTCCGGATAGTTATTACTCTTTAGTACGTCTTCAATCCTACTAAGGTTATGGTGCCAAAAACTTTTATGGCTAATTCGGAAAACTTTTCTGATGAAAGACTTAGCTACATTGGTCATGTTATCAGGATGATTCGAGTAATAATTTAATAATCTATTCGACGCTATTGGTTTATGGTACCAGTTAGTTATGACTTTATTATTGTCTGTACGGTACAAGCTGAGGTCCAAGTAGTCTAATCGTCCTTGTTGCTCAGTTTCATACGTAAACTTAATTTTGGGATCGTAACTATGTAACGCGTCAAGCACTTGTTGTATTTTCCCTTCAGGTATCACCGCAATGTGGTCGTCAACGTAAGATTGCCAGAACAGTGGGACAAAATCGAGTTTAAGAAGAGTTTCATCGATTAAATCATCTAAGACACGTTCAACAAGAATTGGGGCCAAACTCGATCCCATAAACAGACCTGATGTCATAGAAAGAAACTTATCCTTGTAAGCAAAGTAATTACAATCGATGATGCAGAAACGTAGTAGATTCATAAAAATATCTTTAGGTATCGATGTGTGTTTACTAACAAATCTAGCAAAATCTCTTTCAACATTGCGTAGAGCTATATCAGCTGAAATATTGTTGAAACAATTGCTGACAACAAACGATATTAATTTGTGGTCCTTTGGTATCGTTCTCTTAATTATTTGCTTAACAAATTGAGTCGAATTTCCTAATGCATAATGCGATTTAAAAGCTTTGCGTAGTATGCTTGCTGAAAACTTTGATGTCTTGTACGCTACCGAATTAACAGTTGACACAATTGGTCTTAGTTTTCGGTCCGGCTTATGAATTTTAATTTGACCATAAATACGTGGTTGTACGGCCGTATAAGTTCGTAGACTCGATGCCTCTTTTTCAGATATATATTTATGATTTTGGTTGCATAGAGTAGTGATGAGACGGTTATTTTTACGTTGTAGCGAAGCCGTTGGGTCATTGTTTAACATTATAAATTGATCATTATCGCTAATTAATTCATCCATTTTAGTATCGTACTCAGATTTATTAGCAATTATAGTAATATTTCCTTTATCACTATTTGATATATATATGTCTGGATGTTGTTTCAAAAAAGTTGAAGTAGTCTTGGCCGCAGCAATAAGAAATTTCTCTATGCGATTATATTTTCTCTTAGATTTAATAAAATTTGTAATCATGTATGTTAAGTGAGAGCGCATCTGTTTTCTAATGTGCTCATTGGCATATCTTGTAATAATATACTCAATATCGGCAATCATATCGAGCGTGGGAACTTGTTTCACAGGTAGTGAGAATTTCCGTCCCAAGCTGAGCAGAACCAACATCGCGTGCGGGATAGTTTTATCAGAGATATTTTGTATGAATTTTTCATCAACATAAATATTGTCCATTGGTTTTTGCCTTATTTGCAAAGAAATGAACTTATTGTGAAGGTGGTGATACAAAAAACAACTACACGATAGTAGTTGTTTTTTGTAGATTGGTAAATTCATAACAGCTGATGTGCATTGTGCTAATATCCCTTTGATGGTGTAGTTGCAATCAGCTATCTCCGCATTTAAAATTTTACTATTTAAGTTTGACAGTGCTTTGTTTACATATGACATAGCCTTGCGACATTTAATTTGAATCTTAATGCGTTTTGTTTTATCGGTAATAAAACGAGGTAAAATACTCCATCGTCTACATTTTAACAAAAACACTAAACGTGCTTTTTGTTTCGCCAGTTTTGTAACAATTGATAAGTTCTGTAACTCACGGTCCATGTTAGTTGAATGTTGATTTGATGCAGATTGCAAATTTTTTGATGAATGTTGTTACACAACGGTTTTGTTTTGCCGGGAACGTTGCTATTCTTCGAAGTCGTGTTGTGTTGCCTCGATAGCTGAACCCAAGTGAAAAAGCCCAAAAATTGTAGTTTAACCAATATATTTCGGGCAACAGCCCATCTTCAGGGTTTAGTTTTCTATAAAAACAATACAAAATTTAGGGCATATAAAACAAAATTACATAATAATAAATTAAATTACCAATTAATATTCAAAAAGTGGACAATTCAATTAAATTTCAATTCAATTTATTGCTCAGAAGTTATGACAATGATGGAGAACAAAGAACTAATTACAATGTCAAATTTGCATATGTTATGTGTCAATTGATTATAAAAAATATATCACAGGGTGTTGTTGTGTCAAGCAAATTATAAAAAATATCACAGGGTGTTGTTGTGTCAAGCAAATCAAAATATCACAGGTGTAATGATGGACTGGCTGGTCTAGCGGTTAGTGCGCGCACCTTCGGTGCACAGGCTCATGAGTTCGAATCTCACCGTGTTCCATGGTGTTTTTCGAACTCACGAGCTTGGGACGGACTATGATCTCACTCAGATGTTAAACGAGTACCCATTTATGGGGATAAATAACACTGCTGAGCGTGATGCTGATCTCATTACCTCAACAAAAAGCAGATAAGATCTTGGAAATAGGATGTCACTAACACATCCTGCGGCCTTAGTCCAATGCTGGATTGTCGCGCCTGTTATTTTTTTTTTTTTATTTAATGATGGACTTTAACGTACATGTAACAAGAAATAAAAAACGAACGACCACATTACGGCGATACATGAAGGGAAAATACAACAAGTGCTTGACGCGTTACATAGTTACGATCCCAAAATTAAGTTTACGTATGAAATTGAGCAACAAGGACGATTAGACTACTTGGACCTCAGCTTGTACCGTACAGACAATAATAAAGTCATAACTAACTGGTACTATAAACCAATAGCGTCGAATAAATTATTAAATTATTCTCGAATCATCCTGATAACATGAAGACCAATGTAGCTAAGTCTTTCATCAGAAAAGTTTTCCGAATTAGCCATAAAGTTTTTGGCACCATAACCTTAGTAGGATTGAAGACGTACTAAAGAGTAATAACTATCCGGAAACTTTGATTAAAAAGATGATAAACCAAGTGAGATATTCAAACAATAAGAACATGACTGATTTGAGAAGCTACGCGTACCTGTCAACTGATAATTGCTCTCAAGCCTTACAAAATGAGAACACTCCTAAGCTATTCTCATCTCTGGTTTACGTACCCAAATTGAGTGAAGCGATTTCTAGATCTTGTGAATATTTTATCCCGGAGTTGAAAGTTTCTAGATAGATAGATAAGGTTTTATTGATAAATTCATTGTAAATGTACATAAATAGTTGCATATAAAACAAAGATATGGCATGTCAATAAGCCGTCTGCCCGAACAGATTAACATTTAAGACTCGTTATGTTACATTTAGTTGTATTATTATATTGATAAATTCATGCTTTGCTTCACTAATTTATTAGTTTTTATTATAAGTTATATTATTAATTACTTTTTTAAAATTAGGACCTGTTGCATTCATTATTAAGTGAATTCATTAAGATGAGCTGAATGCTGGGTGATAAACTTCACACAACTCCATATTCTGCATGTTTATCTACCCAGCATTCACCATCATTTTGTTTTTAGTGGTATATTTAAAATGCTTCGTTGATAATTTTCAATCGATATGACAGCGCTGTGTTGCAAAAATCGTATAGCCGGTTCCAGTTTGACCCATTTAAGATGTCCTTCACCTCCGCCTCCGTTAGTGTGTTTTTCCTAAAGCATTCTCGCCTAATCTCCTTCAAAACTGGGCACGATCCCACGAAGTGGAAGATATCCTCCCTGACCATCAAGTTACATAGGTTACATAAAATAGGTAGATCCTCTCGATGTGGTATGTAATTTAAAGGCAACAGCTCTCCACGTGCTCGAAAGATTAGCGATATTTTTTTTGCTGAGTTTTCATTCATGAAATAAGTGTTGGCTTTCAAGTCATGATTTAGCTGTGGATAGATTACTCTATGTTGTGACGATGTCGCATGTTCCGCATTGGATCTTAAAATTGAGTTCCTTACTTCGGTTGTTAACATATAAAGTGCATTCGCCGATTCGAATGTCCCATTCCAGTTGAGTTGCGTCCCATGTTCGTAGGCTAGCTCTTGTAAGTCGCTAATAAGTGTCTTCTTTGTGGATACTATTTGCATCAGTACCTTTTTTGGTAGTCGTTTGTCTTCCATATTCGAAACTTTCAGCAGATAGTTCACATGCGTTTTTAGTGTGCCTATCAAAAGTGGATCCAGCCCCGTTTCTCGTATAAGCATGTAATTCGGTGTCGTCATGGGGAGATGGAAAACCCTTTTCAAATAGAATCGCTGTAGCTTCTCGACTTCATCGTATTGTTGTCCTCCCCACACTTGGGCTGCATACAACAAAATTGACTTTGACGCCGCTTTGAATATGTTATACTTAGCCGTGTGACATATATCCGGGTTAATAAAGCACTTCTGCCATACAGAGCTCATGGCCCATTTCGCCTCCTTCAATTTTTCCTTTAGATGCTTTTCCATAGATAAGTTGCTTGAAATAAGCACGCCCAGATATTTGTAGGTTTCGACCACTTTGATCTCCTGCCCATTGAAGAACCACTTTTCATTTTGAGCAAGTATGTGCCGTTTCTTGAAAGCCATTATTTTGGATTTCTCCAGATTTACACTAAGCTTCCACTGTGTGCAATATATTTCAAGGTGCTTAATCATTTTTTGTAGGTCACGCGGCGTTTCTGAGAACAACACAATATCGTCTGCGTATAGTAGCCCTTTCAGCACCATGTCGAATGCGTTCGCACCACCAGGCATATCTTCAAGTATATCATCGACATAAACAGAAAAGGCTTCCGGGCTCAGCTTGCAACCTTGGCGAACGCCTACATTTGTTGCAAACGACTCTGACAATTGCTCTCCATTCCATATCATTGCTTTCGTATTTTCATACAGCTGTTCGAAAACATCTCCAAATTTACGCGACATTCCCTTGTTATAAAGTTTATAAAACAGGGACCGACGATCCACCGTGTCAAACGCTGCTTTAAAATCGATGAAAAAAGCATAAAGTTTGCGACCTTCATCCAGAAATAGTCGAGCCCAGTTGTAAAGTATAAAGACATTGTCGTATGTAGAATACCCCTTTCGGAAGCCAGCTTGATTTTCCGATACAATATTTTCTTTGTTCAACCATTCCGAAAACCTTTTTTGAAGTAGTGTCGTGAAGATTTTTCCCGAGGCATTTAAAAACGATATTGCTCTATAGCATGCCGGGTCATTCACGTCCCCTTTTTTGAATATAGGGAATATAATTGAATCTTTGAATTCCTCGGGTACATCGCCACTATTGAAAATTCGATTATATTCATTAGTTAGGATATGCGCAATATTCTCTGTTCCGTACTTATAAAACTCCACTGGCACTCTGTCATTGCCCGGTGCTTTACCGTCTTTACACGATTGTAGGGCATCTCGTACCTCACTCACGGTTATTGTATCATCAAGTATCGGGTGACTGTAATTTGGCTTTGCATACTGGATAGCGTTTTCATCAAAAACAGCTTGCAAAATTTGACAAAAGTGAGTTCTCAGCGAGTTCACATGTAAGCTGCTTCCAATTGTAAACGTTTCATTTCCTTTCAGCTGCTTCGCTATTTGCCAGAAATTTTTAGAGTTTGTGCAATCTCCCAGTGACTTTGCTTGCTCTTGGTAGTACTTTATTTTCTTTTCCTTGCATACAGCTTTAAATCGTTTATTCGAAAGGACGTACATTTTCCTTGTTAGCTCCGTGCCGCATCTTTTAAACAATTTTAAACATTTCTGCTTTTTTCGCAGCACTCATCAAACCATGGGCTCTTAAATGTTTTTCTCGGCTTTGTTGATTTTGGAGCACTGTCGGTAATTGCCTCGGTCAATTGTTTGATGGTCGTGATATTATTTTCGGAAATGCGTCGATCTAGAGTGGATTTGTATTGGAGTGCAAGATTTTTCTTCCATACAATTTTTGGCAATAACTGCAGCGGTCTCGTTTCCGTTCTGCCGATACAATCTAACCCAATCGTTGTTATAATTGGGAGATGATCGGAGAACGTTTTACTATCAACCATGAAATCCGCTATGAGAGGCAGTCAGTCCCCTCCGGCCAGGCACATATCGATGACAGTATGTCCATTATACCCAATATAGGTACATTCACCGACCTCATCGCCCTTGGTACAGCCATTCATTAGCTTTAGACCAAATGAGTCCATTAGTTGAAGCAGTTTACGTCCGTAGCTGTTGATTGTTGGGTCTTTGGTTTTCCTTATCGCTCCCTCCATACTGTTAGCAATTGGTACTTCAGTGCCCACTCTAGCGGTAACATCGCCCATGACAAGTATATCATTACTATCCAATTGTATTATGACATCTGCTAGTTTATTGAAATTGTTAGTCCAATCGTTGCAGTTGAGGAATGTTGGAAGTATTATCAAGTGCTTGTTTTCAATTAACATCGTTAAATATATCCAGTTATTAATTTCTTTAAATATGCATGTTTGTTTATTCAAATTCAACTGTTTTTTATAACCAAAAAGTACTCCTCCGCTAGCTCTACCTTTATTACGTCTTTTTTCTGCTGGAATCCATTTTAATTCAAAATTTTTCATTTTCTTCTCGTATATTTCATAGTTTTCAAAAACAAAAGTTTCTAATAATATTATTATATCAAACTTGCTGAGATAATTATAAAAATCATGAAATAGGCTTTTACTTTTTAGTCCCGCGATATTAGCGACGTTTTTTTCGCATCGAGGGTAAATCTGACTCGAAAAAAACGATCGCGGGTAACATCCCGGTTAAGACCAAACAGCTGATATTTGACAGTTTTTGTGCATCTTTTACTCGCTTTCTTCGGCTTATTTTCTAGATGTGGTGGATTTTGTCACAAAAGATGATTATTTCTTTGCAAAATCTTTTCTCGTGATGAGAAAAACTCTCGCATTTGGTTTGAAAAAACAAATTCCCTCATATTTCCCCTATGCGTCCGCCATCTACATTTGAGCTCTATCCCGTGTAGGGTAGTTGCACTGGTGAACTTTACCTGGGTAAGTGTCATTTTTTTTATATGAAGTTCTACCCAAACCTGCACGGGATAAACTCAATAAAACGTACCTATTATAAGACAAAATTTTTATATGTGTTGTATGTTCATGACAGGCGGCAACACTATCCTATGTTGCATTCGATTTCGGTAATATGGCTGCCATGGAGTAGATATGGAGTAGACATAATGATGAAACTGCATGTAAAAACAACAACACTACATGGGACGAAAAATCTTGTCCATGGGCTCTCTCGTTCAGCGGTTCACGGTACCCTCACGTCAAATGCGACCAGTTTTGCCGCACACAGCGACAAAATCGACTAGTTCAGCCACTCACATCAATACACACACCGACAAAGTCATCCGGTTCTGCTAGTTCTGTAGCACGCGCGCATTCTCTATTGTCAAATTCGGTAAACGCGGAAAACGATCCTCGCCGCGAATCTCGTTTGATTTAATTCGATTGCGCGAAATAGTTACGTTATTGACTACAACATTACGTTGCTCGGGTAATTTGTGGTTGTTAGGAGCTGTTTTATGTCATAAAATACAAACGTAGTGTGTTATCGACGGGTTGTTTATGATTGGGTGAGGTTATAAGACACAACGTTCGCGTAACGTGTCGCGTTTTCCGAAACGTTTCTTATTGTGTTCTGTAAACGCATATATCCGGATCAGACTTGGTGCTACCATCGCCATCTTTCGGAAAGTGACAAATGTGACAATTGACACATCACAGCTGATACGTTTTGCTCGAAAATTAAAATGTCCAGTTTTAAACGAGATGCAGATACATTTTATTTTGATTAAAAATAGTTTAATAAATAAATGAAGGCGGAAATGCACGGTTCGACGGCAGATTGTAGGTTTCTGTCAATCAATCAAGCTATGTTTCGCAAGGGGGCGCTTAGGGGATCTGTTTGTAGGGAGAAGTTTCTGATCCGTAACGGCCGGTTGATTTGAAACATTGCGCGAAACGTTGGGCGAACGTTGTGTCTTATAACCTCACCCATTCACTCATCAATTAATGTACCGTTGTTTCCTCTCCCATTAAACAAGCAAACTTGTCCCGTCTCATTTTACGTATGCCATCTCCTTCCTTCATTCTCCCTGATGGCTGCATTGCTTGTCCCCGCAATGTCACTCACTTCACTGTTGTTTATGTTGCTGGTTGTCGGTTTTTGACATTTTGCAAGCAATTCCCAGCCAGCATTTAACACATTTGTAATCATTATTTCATGCAACACGCGTAAGCACATATTGCTTATTCATTCATCACGTTTTCATACAAGCAGTATATGACGATGTCCCCCTATTTCATGTATATACGCATTTGCGCCTTATTACGGATAATCATTATAAAATCGTTATTCGTAAGCATTATGTAATAATTACGTTGCATACATTTTTAATGCATCAATCGTAAAGACTACATAATCGTTAGTCATAAAGATTACGCAATACTTATGTAACATATATTTTTAATGCATTGCTCGTAAAGAATGTTAATGGCTTATACGAAATGGATCAATAATGCATGATTTGTGAAGATAAAAATGAATTATACTACATGTATTTATAATGGTTTATATGATTACTGAATATTATGGAATGAATGATATATTTTTTGAGAGATAGAGTTTTTAAGACGATATTCTACAATGGAATTGAAAATATATGAACACTTGAATCAAATTAAATGTGTTCAAGTATATTTTACACGTTGGCCTTGGTTACCTTGAAGTCGCATATGATATTAAAGCTTGATGTCTCATCTTTATTTTGTACCAATTGTATCAAAGCTTACTGATGATTTATGGAGAGAATCGGCCGGAGACAAAAAACCGACCGAAAATAGGATTATAGGTATTTGTATGAAAACAGTGTAACTCTAAGTTTTTTTTTTATATAAACAAAGCTTCTTGAAGGAAATTTTAGTATTCATTCGCATAGTTTTTGCTACTATACCTAACCTAAGAGGTTTGGTTTTCACAGAGTTTCAAAGTCAAATTTGTGTGATTTGACCCAAAAACAGTCAATTTTTCATCTCAATTTTCTCCAACTTCTGCCAAGGAGAGGTGCCTGTACGATTCTTTTAAAAATTGGCGCATAGTCAAACGATCATTTCTTTCTTACATAATTTTATTGTAGCTCCATTATTTCTAACGGTTTTTATACGTTAAGTGTAAAAAACTAGGGTTAATTTTAGCTCGAATTCAATACAATTCAATTCACACTGCTCCTAAAGATCTGCAATTGATAAAATCTATTCAAAGTATGTCGAAATCGAGTTAAAATTAACCCGTAGTTTTTTGCATTTAAGGCATTCAAACTGTTAGAAATAATGAAGATAGGATAAAATGATGTAAGAAAGAAATTATCGTTAGATTATGCGCCAATTTTTAAAAGAATCGTACGAGCACCTCACCTTGGCAGAAGTTGGAGAAAGTTGAGATGGAAAAATATATTGTTTTTGGGTGAAATCACAAAAATTTTACTTTGAAGTTCTGTAAAAACCGAACCTCTTATCGGATTTTAGTGCCGTTAGTTTTATTTTCTATCTTATTTTGCTATTCTGGCTAGTCTAGCTTTTGAGATATTGAAGTTTTAGTCGTACAAGAAAATTATTTTTTTAAAAATCTTCAAATGCCTGTGGCAGCTAAAGGGTTAAGCTAAGAGGGTATGTTCCATACAACTTTTTGCTGCAAAATACTCATGAGGTATCACAATCCGGTGCGTTTATACGGCAGTTTCCGGACACCCTATATATATGTAAATTAACAAAAAACTAGCCTAGTAAAACGCGTCGCAACAGACGGACAGACGGACATCGTCCAATCGACTCAGCTCGTCACGCTGATCATATACACTGCCTGTCACGACTATAGCCGCACCATTAAACAAAATAATCCTTGGAAGTTGAAAGACAATACAGTAATTCCACATACTATAAACTAAAGGGATATTGAAAAGACAAATAATATCACAAGAATTTTCCTTTTATTGCAACCGTTATTCTTCTATAAAGGAAAATCTGAAATTCCAGTCTTTCATAACTATAGCCGCACTTGGAATAAGTATGGCAAAAACTGATTAAAAAGGGAAAATTTAAGAAGTAAATAACCGAAAAAATCTTTTTTTAATAAAATTGACTCTCAGAGATTATATTATTTATTTTTCAATAAATAATTATAACGGTTTTTCGTGTTTTTTGCTTATTGACCTCTCAGTAACGATATCTGTTTCTTTTACATAGAAAACTCTTCCAAATTGTGTTTTTGTTTATGAATTTTACGTAATAATGTTTCTCAAAGATTTTCTGTTTTCTGTCTACTTTAGATAAAGGATGTTAGGCCACCTTCGTAACATTTCTTACATTTGAAGCTCCTTGAAGTGTAATGATTGGTGGGAGATGATGTAACCTCTTGCTACAACATCCGTTATGTGCAACGTCTTCTGTATTAAAACGAAAACAGTTTATGATCAGGATATCCAGAGAAGTTTTTACTCTATTAGAAGTGGTTACATCAACTTTTAAATACATAAACAAACCAGCTTAACACTATTAAAGAACTCTGTCTAAAATTTGTATTGAGATCTATGAAAATCCAGCAAGTGCTCATTAAAATTATTGGCCAGGATAGTCTACCAATAGAACACTTGATTTCGTTACTTTCAGCATAGGAAATATTTTGTAGGATTGTCCTGATAATAAACTGCTTCAATTTTATACAGAAGATAGGACACATAACGGATTTTGAGGTAAGAGATTGCATCATCCCTCACCAGTCGTAGTAGTTAAGTTGGTTCCAATATTACAACTGTTAGGAAGGGGGCCTCCAATTGATCGAAATTAGACAGGGAACCTTGGAGAAACATTATTACGTAAAATAATAAAAAAAAACACGATTTCAGAGAGTTTTTTTTATGTAAAAGCAGCGTTTATCGATGCTAAGAAATTAATAAGCAAAAAACTCGAAAAAACTTTTAAAATGATTTCGTGAAAAATAAACAAAACAATCCCTCAGAGTCTATTTTATTCGAAAAGGATCTATCCCGTTATTAATTTCCTCAATTTCCGCTTTTGAATCAGTTTATGCCATAATAATTCCAAGTGCGGCTATAGTTATGACGGACCGAAAGTTTAGTTTTTCCTTTATAGTGAAATAACGGTTTGGAATTAAAGGAAACTTTTTGTGAAATTATTTGTCTTTTAAATATCCCTTTTGTTTATAGTATATGGAATAACTGTGCTCTCTTTAAATTTCTAATTATCAGACTGTCTTGTGGTGCGGCTATTGTTGTGACAGGCAGTGTATGTATATACATATTTTATATGGTCGGAGATGCTTCCTTCAATGCGTTACAAACTTTATGACAAAGTTAATATACCCTTTTCGCTTAATAAGCGAAGAGTATAAAAATTAGTTTTTGCGAGGTATCAAAATGAAGAGCAATGGGACACTATGCGCTGCGCCCAATACCATACTACGCTGTGAATGACTATAGTTATTTCAACATTATCTATAAATCACCTGGCTTACGATTTCCGAATGTAGAAGGATTGTAAGTAAATGTTTTATCTACAGTTTTTTTTTAGTCATTAGATTATGTACAAGAGTAATGTGTATAAACTAATCTGTTGAGTTTTGAACAAACCGAGACCATGGTCCTTTTGGAACTAGGTAAATAAAGTATCACTTACTTGCAACGTTATGATTTCAGCCGCACAAAAAAGAAACATTTTAAACACAATAACACTGAGCAAAAGTACATCAAAAATAAATAATTACTTCACTGCAATCGCGACGTACACACTTTTTAAACACTTTCGTTTTAAAAAAAAAAGTTTGTTTTTTCATCCGATTGTTGCGAACTTAGGTACGCAGTCTCAACGAACGGAAGAAATCACGAAAACTAAGCCCAACCAATATCCAAATAGTGGGTTTCAAATGAAAAGAAAAAAAATAGCTATACATTGTAGTGAATAGCTGATGCGTGGGCATTCCTTCAGCTGGCCATCATGTGTTGCACTTCAACAGCGTGGTCTATCGATACAGAACGTCGATTTGTGATGCATGAAGTAAAGATTATTTTGGTCTATGTTTACGATATATGATGCCAATGTTGGCTGGGTTCATTAAGTTTAATTTGTCCATCATTGTCTCCGCACTTAAGTTTGTTCGAGTTGAGGTCCCAGGTAAATATTTTGTTATCAACAACCATTGTATCATCTCTCATGAGTACTTTGGCATTTTTATATTCTACTGAAATTTGTTTTCTAACTTTCAGCAGACAATTTCGCTTTTGCCTGGCCTCAAAAGGCAAGTCTTTTTGGATGGCGATGCCGGTATTATGCAGACGCTTTGCATTGCGAAGGGCCGTGATCACTTGCTGCGTGTTATGCAGTGTTACGCGATAGATATTGCCTGTTCCCATTGAACCAGCCAGTCGCTGAATTTGTTCGTCGTTCACCGTGGAGCAGCATGTCAGAGTCGTTGTGCAAAGCTGCTTGATATTATGTATGTCACCTAGACCATCTGTACATTTAGGCAGTTTGATAATTAAATTTTTTGAAGTGGACAGCTGTTGTAATTTTTGAATTTGCATAGCCTGTTTTTGACAGATTTCATTAATTTGCTGAAGATTGGTTGCTAGTTGTTCATTGCGTTTCTCAAGATTGGCGATTTTCACAAAAAGTTCGTTCATATCTTTAATCTTGACAACATCCCTGAGCTTCTCATCTAGTTTTTCATCTAGTTTTTGGGCGATCATCTGCAGTAAGTACGTTTGATCCGCTGGTGACATTTTCATCGAGCTCTTTTTACTTTCCGAAAAAGTGTCCGGTGACGTTTCCGTTAATAGCCGTTTTGACATTTACCTTCTTTGTTTGAATTTAAAGTTCGTGTTCCTCGTAATTCGTGGCTGTTTCTACCAATGTTTTGGGTTTTCACTTGAGCTAACACTATTAGCGGCTGTTATCTTATGAATTTACAATTTTTGACTACTTTGTTGTATTTTTAAAATAGCAAAATTGAAACGCGAATGTTTTCTACTGTTGATTGTACTAGATCTGTCAATCTGAATCTCAAGTTTCTATGAGACCTCATCACAAAAATTCAAATATGTTTGGAAAATTAAAGACTCCGTTACCAAAAGGCGAAAAATCAGGAGTTGTATATAAAATTGATTGCTCGGATTGCGATAAAACTTACATTGGAGAAACAATTCAAAAATTAGGTACGCGTATATCCCAACATAAGTATGACTCCAAGAAATCTTTGAATAATAATCTATCAGCACTAGCGAAACACGCCATTACAAGTAAACACTCCTTCGACTTTGACAATGCGAAAATTTTAAAATCACATCCCAATAAAACGAAACTCCAAATTCATGAGACAAATCAAATCATCAGATATGAAGATAACGCATGCAACTTTAAAACGGATAAGAAGGACTTTACTAATTCTTATTATAACTTAATTAAGATTAATGTTGACTAGTTCTAGTTCGTTTTTTTTTTTTTATTTCTTGTTACATGTACGTTAAATTCCATCATTACACCTGTGATATTTTGATTTGCTTGACACAACAACACCCCCCAAGTAACAATTTCATCCCTATAATACTTCGTAAAATATTATCTTCTAACGACAATAGGGGCACTTTACAGGGTATAAACTCTGAATAATAGTCCAATAATGGCGTTTGGCGCCGTTTTTTGGTCCAATTGCACCTTATTGTAGCACTGAACTAAGCTTTGAAAAAGACATACATCAATGTGTTATGTCATCATTTTCTGTCATTTTCTCGTGAAAAAAAGAAAAAAAAATTCCCCCAGCCAGCGTCGAACCACCGACTGTCGTACACCAGTCCGACGCCCTAACTACTCGGCCAACCTCACATATAGTTAACATTGCTCGTAAACACTACAAGTGCTCAACACTTCTTTATCGACTCTTCTCCATTGCACCTTCTTCTTTATATGTCAGTCAATTGAAGTTGAATAAATCCACACATTCGTCAATAAAATGTAGACATTTTCTGCGCTGAGATTATCTCTCATTGATTCATAAGTTAACAAGGAGTGAGGAAATGTTAGTTTCATGCAATATTTCAATGAATTCAATTCAAGAAACGTGGTATTCCAGAGACTTCCTAAGTGTCAATTCAATAAATCACAAAGTCCATCCTTCTATAAAACTTCGCTGAACAATTTATTGGATGACCATACGAATGTCACACGATAAAAATGACACCGGCTGTGCTTTAGAAGAATATATGCATGTGTGTGAGTTAACCAGAGAGACTATTGCATGTGTGTGCTGTATCATCCAATAAACACAAGAGTGGAGTATTTAAAGGAGTGTCTTTTTTAGGTTGACGTTTAGAGACAGTTTTATCGAAGTTTTATACCACGATCTTTGAATTTATTCCATAATGATGAGAGAAGCTTTCCGGAAAATACTTTTATCGGATCAAAATATTACTTTAAGCGAAATCACACGATAAATGAATTCCGTGGTACTATATGGTTGCTACAGTGTGAAGTGCTTCTTTAAAGCAAACGAATTGTTGCTTGGGCCTGTGATATTTTTTATAATTTGCTTGACACAACAACTCAACAACACCCTGTGAAATATTTTTTATAATCAATTGACACATAACATATGCAAATTTGACATTGTAATTAGTTCTTTGTCCTCCATCATTGTCACAACTTCTGTAATTTGTCCACTTTTTGAATATTAATTGGTAATTTAATTTATTATTATGTAATTTTGTTTTATATGCCCTAAATTTTGTATTGCTTTTATAGAAAACTAAACCCTGAAGATGGGCTGTTGCCCGAAATATATTGGTTAAACTACAATTTTTGGGCTTTTTCACTTGGGTTCAGCTATCGAGTCAACACAACACGACTTCGAAGAAATTTTAGTATTGTTAAAATCCATTATATGTTTAAGTTCAGTTTGGTGTTTGACTATCTCAGTTTTATAATTATTAGCCATTTTCGACGGGTTTTCGTGTTCTTTTATTCTTACGAGTATATTGAGCCTTCTAGTAGTTGATCCATAATAGGCCATATCAATCCCATTATTCTCACATGTTTTGCATGGTATTTTGTATATCACATTACTTTTGTCCATTATTGGTATTTTACTTTTTGTGTTAGTTATAGTATGTCTTTAATTTTATTATTAGGTTTTTGTGTTATTTTAATACTTTATTGTTTGTCCATTATTGTCAATAATACTTTTAGGTATTGTTCTTGCTATTTTTTCTGTGAGTTGTGGTATATATGTCATGCTTGTATAAATATTTATATTTTGATTATTGGTGTTTTTTCTTGTGTGTCTTGATTTTGTTGGTTACCAATTTTGTTAATGGTGTTATAAATTTGTTTTTTAATTATGTTTAATGGATAATTATTACTATTTAGTATTTTGTATATATCTTTAATTTCCTGATTCCAAAATTGTTTGTTCGTGAGTTTTAGTCTTCTATACAGGGTGTCCCACCACTCTTGGTACATACGATAATGGGTGATAGCACAGCTCATTTGGGTACAATTAATGTTCTACATGACCCCTCTATCTTTAACCGTTATAAAGTTATAGCATTTTTTGTTAATAGTGTCAGAAACCTCGACTTGCCGAGCAAAATCACTATTTGCCACACTCCCGAATATTTTATCCGAGGTTTGACTTTACTTTCTGAAACTCCACAAAATTCTACATAAAATAACTGTTTTGCCAATTACATAAATAGTTTAAAACCCTACCCAGATACAACAATTCAAACTCTTAAGAAATTCGAAAATTGATTTTTCATTGAAAATTTCAATTGTAAAATCGTAACGGTACTTTGAACTGACAAATGTGCAAAGCTGATAAAAGATGCCTCATAATGATGTCTGTCAAGTTAGCACTACCACTTTTAAATATCGATGAACGCTATAGTACATTAAATGTCGCGAATTTGCTGTGATTCAATGGCAAAATCAAAAAATTTGCCGCGCCCCTTCTTCCCCTTAAAACAACCCCTAACTGTTTTTCAAGCCCCGTAGAGCGTAGGAAGCCTTAAAACGCAAGTTTAAGGCATCGCAATATATGCAGATTGTACGCAAAAGCATGCTCAAGAGCTTACTTATAATATCTGCACTCATACAAAGTTTTCCGCATCCCTCTACACCTTCAATAACTACCCCTAAGTCCGGTTTAGCCCCATACAAAGTTTATGACGTAAAAACTCAAGTTATACGTATAGTCATAAAACAAAATTTATTCAATCAAATGCTTTGCAGTCTACTGATGATATCTGCATCCTTAAAATATTTGCCGGGCCCCTCCTTCCCCTTAAAACAACCCCTGTCGAATAAGCACTACCACCCTTGTAACACCGAAACTAAGAATTTACATAAAACCAAAAGTGTCCCTGAATTTGCCGCAGGGGTCACTTATAATAACACCTGAACTTAAAAAAAAAAATTGTTATGCATCGTCATCAAACAAACTGTAATTAGTTGGATCCTTTAGGTGTAACTTAACGTACTCACCCCTTCAAAAAATGTGCCCACCCCTTCAAAAAATTTGCCGCGTCCCTCCTTCCCCCTAAAACAACCCCTGTCAAGTTAGCACTACCACCCTTGTAACGCCGAAACTAAGAATTTACATAAAACCAAAAGTGTCCCTGAATTTGCCGCAGGGGTCACTTATAACACCTGAACTTTAAAAAAAATTGCCGCGCCACTCTACACCCCTTAAAACTACCCCTAATTGCTTTTATGGTTATAGCGCAAAAACTCAAGTTTTAAGCATCGTCATCAAACAAACTGTAATTAGTTGGATCTTTTAGGTGTAACTTAACGTACTCACCCCTTCAAAAAATTTGCTGCGTCCCTCCTTCCCCCTAAAACAACCCCTGTCAAGTTAGCACCCTTGCAACGCCGAAACTAAGAATTTACATAAAACCAAAAGTGTCCCTGAATTTGCCGCAGGGGTCACTTATAACCCCTGAACTTTAAAAAAATTTGCCGCGCCACTCTACACCCCTAAAAACTACCCCTAATTGCTTTTATGGTTATAGCGCAAAAACTCAAGTTTTAAGCATCGTCATCAAACAAATTGTAATTAGTTGGATCCTTTGGGTGTAACGGTAAGCCGCATCATCTGTCTCCTTCGCTAAAGCGTTGATGTAAGTACTCTTGTCACTTAAGGGTAGTTTTTAAGGGGGAGAAAGGGCGCGGTAAATTTATTAAAAGTGAAAATATCCTTTTAAGTCCCTGCGACAATTAATTGGATACTTTTTTTTTTAGGAAATTCTTGAATTCGCCGCTACTAGGGTGGTAGTGCTAACTTGACAAGGGTACTTTTAAGGGAACGAGGGGTGTAGCAAATTTTTTTAATGTGCAGATATCTTAGGTTAGCATTCAACTGAATAAATATTGTTTTATGTTGATTTTTAAAATATGTGTTTTTGCGCCATAAATTTTGTATGGGGCCATAAACGAACTTAGGGGTAGTTTTTAAGGGTTGGAAGGGCGCAGCAAATTTGTTGAAAGTGGAGATATCTTAACAGCCTGCAGCATTCAAGTAGAAACAATATACTTCATGACGATTCTTAAACCTACAATTATTACGCAATATACTCTGCATGGAGTCAAAAACACACTTAGGGGTCATTTTTAAGGGTGTAAAGGGGCACGGCAAAGTTTTTGAGAGTGCACATATCTTAAGTTACCCTTGAAGTATTCAACTGAATAAATTTTGTTTTATGACGATACTTAAAACTTTAGTTTTTACTCCATAAACTCTTTATGGGGCCGAAACTGCACTTAGGGGTAGTTTTTGAGGGTGGAGAGTGGCGCGGCAAATTTTTTGAGAGGATAGATATCTTTCGTTATCCCTAAAGCATCCGACTAAATACATTTTGTTTGACGATGATACTCAAAACTTGAGTTCTTACACTATAAACCCTATATGAGACCATAAACGCATTTAGGGGTAGTTTTAACAGTGTAGAGGGGCGCGGCAAATTTTTTTAAAGTTCAGGTGTTATAAGTGAACCCTGCGGCAAATTCAGGGACACTTTCGGTTTTATGTAAGTTCATAGTTTCGGCGTTACAAGGGTGGTAGTGCTAACTTGACAGGGGTTGTTTTAAGGGGAAGGAGGGGCGCGGCAAATTTTTTGAAGGGGTGCATATCTTCAGTTACACCTAAAGGATCGAACTTATTACAGTTTGTTTAATGACGATGCTTAAAACTTGAGTTTTTGCGCTATAACGATAAAAGCATTTAGGGGTAGTTTTTAGGGGTGTAGAGGGGCGCGGCAAATTTTTTTAAAGTTCAGGTGTTATAAGTGACCCCTGCGGCAAATTCAGGGACACTTTTGGTTTTATGTAAATTCTTAGTTTCGGCGTTACAAGGGTGGTAGTGCTAACTTGACAGGGGTTGTTTTAAGGGGAAGGAGGGGCGCGGCAAATTTTTAAAGGGGTAGATATCTTAAGTGACACCTAAAGGATCCAACTAATTACAGTTTGTTTGATGACGATGTTTAAAACTTGAGTTTTTGCGCTATAACCATAAAAGCAATTAGGGATGTAGAGCGGCGCGGCAAATTTTTTTAAAGTTCAGGTGTTATAAGTGACCCCTGCGGCAAATTCAGGGACACTTTTGGTTTCATGCAAATTCTTAGTTTCGGCGTTACAAGGGTGGTAGTGCTAATTAGACAGGGGTTGTTTTAAGGGGAAGGAGGGGCGCGGCTAATTTTTTGAAGCGGTAGATATCCTCAGTTACACCTAAAGCATCCAACTACTTACAGTTTGTTTGATGACGATGTTTACAACTTGAGTTTTTGCGCTATAACTATAAAAGCAATTAGGGGTAGTTTTTAGGGATGTAGAGGGGCGCGGCAAATTAACACAACTATAATTCTTAGTTTCGGCGTTACAAGGGTGGTAGTGCTAATTAGACAGGGGTTGTTTTAAGGGGAAGGAGGGGCGCGGCAAATTTTTTGAAGCGGTAGATATCCTCAGTTACACCTAAAGCATCCAACTACTTACAGTTTGTTTGATGACGATGTTTAAAACTTGAGTTTTTGCGCTATAACCATAAAAGCAATTAGGGGTAGTTTTTAGGGGTGTAGAGGGGCGCGGCAAATTAACACAACTATAATTCTTAGTTTCGGCGTTACAAGGGTGGTAGTGCTAATTAGACAGGGGTTGTTTTAAGGGGAAGGAGGGCGCGGCAAATTTTTTGAAGCGGTAGATATCCTCAGTTACACCTAAAGCATCCAACTACTTACAGTTTGTTTGATGACGATGTTTAAAACTTGAGTTTTTGCGCTATAACCTTAAAAGCAATTAGGGGTAGTTTTTAGGGGTGTAGAGGGGCGCGGCAAATTTTTTTAAAGTTCAGATGTTATAAGTGACCCCTGCAGCAAATTCAGGGATACTTGTGGTTTTATGTAAATTCTTAGTTTCGGCGTTACAAGGGTGGTAGTGTTAACTTGACAGGGGTTGTTTTAGGGGGAAGGAGGGGCGCGGCAAATTTTTTGAAGGGGTGAGTACGTTAAGTTACACCTAAAGTATCCAACTAATTACAGTTTGTTTGATGACGATGCTTTAAACTTGAGTTTTTGCGCTATAACAATAAAAGGATTTAGGGGTAGTTTTAAGGGGTGTAGAGGGGCGCGGCAATTTTTTTTAAAGTTCAGGTGTTATAAGTGACCCCTGCGGCAAATTCAGGGACACTTTTGGTTTTATGTAAATTCTTAGTTTCGGCGTTACATGGGTGGTAGTGCTACTTCGACAGGGGTTGTTTTAAGGGGAAGTAGGGGCGCGGCAAATATTTTAAGGGTGCAGATATGTTATAAAATTAAATAAATAAATAATTTTATTACAAAAGTATTTTAATATACATCTATATTTTATAAATATTAATATAAGACTGACATTCTATTTCAAGGCTACTACATACATATATTCAATATATTTATAAAACATTTCCCATCTTCATTCTTTTTTTTTTAATGGCTCCATTAGACAACATCATATCATATATAATTTTTCTAGTATAATATAGATACATACATATATATGATCGTCTAATGGACGCCTAAGTGTCTTCATCATATTCTTTGCTTTTAAACCTTCTTCTGTTTTCGTTTTTCTTTATCTTTTACGTTTCCTTTCCTATTTGTTTCTTTTCAATTAATTTTTTTTTTATTTCTTTCCTTTTTATACCTTTTTTCTTTTCTATATTATTCTTTATTTTACTTGTATTTCGCTTGTTGGTTTGGTCTTACTTTGCCAATATCCAACAACGAACACAAGATTTTTCTTCTTTTTGATTCGTCTTTATTTTACTTGCATTTCGCTTGTTGTTTTAGTCTTACTTTGCCAAAAGCGAACAACGAACACAAGATTTCTTTTTATTTCCATTTTCTTTTTTCTTTTTCCCTTACCTTTTTTCCGTTTCCTTTGCTTTAAAGCTTCATTAATATTCTTTTACTATTCTTTCTTCTATTTACTTTTTCTTTTCCTTTCGTTTCTGAAGGCTCAAACTGTCTACATTTCGAAGTTTCCTCTAGTCTCTTTCTTTCAATTTTAATTTCCAGTTTTATTTTTTTACTCTTTTTTTTTATAGGTTCTTGTTTAGGAAAAATTTCATTTTCCAACGACTGCGCCATGTTATAAAATTAAATAAATAAATAATTTTATTACAAAAGTATTTTAATATACATCTATATTTTATAAATATTAATATAAGACTGACATTCTATTTCAAGGCTACTACATACATATATTCAATATATTTATAAAACAAGATATCATCATTAGCCTGTGTAGCATTTGACTGAATAAATTTTGTTTTATGACTATACGTATAACTTGAGTTTTTACGCCATAAACTTTGTATGGGGCTAAACCGGACTTAGGGGTAGTTTTTGAACGTGTAGAGGGGTGCGGAAAACTTTGTATGAGTGCAGATATTATAAGTAAGCTCTTGAGAATGCTTTTGAGTAAAATCTGTTGTATTGCGATGCCTGAAACTTGCGTTTTAAGGCTTCATCCACTCTATGGGGCTTGAAAAACACTTAGGGGGTTGTTTTAAGGGGAAGGAGGGGCGCGGCAAATTTTTTGATTTTGCCATTGAATGACGGCAAATTCGCGACATTTAATGCACTATAGCGTTCATCGAAATTTAAAAGTGGTAGTGCTAACTTGACAGACATCTCATAATGTTAGCTTTCGAAAGACATATAAAAATTAGGGTCTTAGGATTTGAAAAATTGCATGTCTTACGTGTTAAAGAGAAAAAAACGTGGTTCCAAGAAAAAACCAAAGTAAACGTTTCCACAATTTGTATACGAGTTTTATTTTGTAAACAAGATTTTTTTTAGTAAAAATCGAAAAAAAACACGATACCGAGGTATATTTCGAGCGCGGCCGAAATTTTAATACCCTTCACTCTTCTCGGGCTAATATTTTTTTTCCGGTGTACTTATGCCATATGTTTAATCCGCCCCATTCTTTCACTTCCGTTTTCACATAGTTTCGTTACCTCGATAAAACATATTTGCGTGAGGTTTGGTTAGAATAACTGCACAAATGGAAAATAAAAACTTTTTTGGTGGGAGGGGGGATGCCCCCATAGTACGAATATATTTGTTTTTACATATTTTTGTACTTTCTATAAAGACACATTGCAAAAACAAATACATATATTCGTATTATGGGGCCATCCCCCTTCCCACCAAAAAAATGAGAAAGTATTACCATCAACTGCGAGTAGTCAATTCTATGCCAACCTTGAGAATGTAGCATTTCCTAGTTAAAGGACTCCATTCAACTAATGAAAAGTGTACGGAGATTGAACGCTGAGCTACCCGCTACATTCCCAGAAAAACTCAAGGAAAAGTTTGACAAAATCCTTAATAACAACCCTGGAAACTAAGAAATATGTGAAATCGACAATGATATCAACGGTACCGGCAAAACAGTTTGCTAGCGAGCGATCAACACGTTTTTTTTTTTCGCGTTAGAGTGAAGTTCATCTAGCACAGTTTCTTTTGCTCTATACGGATTATTGGTTTTACTTTTTGTTTTATTATAAACAAGACCCTGTCAAGTGACTTTTATCAAAGATAATCGGAAATAATATCTTGAATTTGTGAATATTTTCGTGCACAACTCTGTATTTTTTTACTTAGTGCTGTGTGCAGCTAACTGTAATTTATTGAAAATGCCTACAGTTAGTGCTGATTGTATCAGTTGTAATCAGTCGTTACAACCCGACAAAGAAGTGAAGTGCGATGCATGCTCGGGATACATTCACGCGATCTGTGCTTCTATTAGTCGGAGTGAAGTGTCAAAACTTAAGATTCCTAACAGAAAAGTGATTTATCACTGTGATAAATGTACCCAAAGATTCAATAAAGATATGTAATTCGGAATCAGTGCTTCTAGATATGATTAGTGAATTGCGTAAAGAAATTGCCCTCTTGAGAGCACAAAATGAATCCATCCTAAAGCAGAATAATACTTTGATATTCAGTGTCATTCGCGAGTCTAACGAACGTATCTTCAGATCTCGTAATATTATGATATTTGGTGTCCCTGAAGTTGAATCTGACAATTCCTCTGAGCGCGCGGAAAATTATAAAGCACGTATCTGCAAGGCACTTGAGCCGTTGGTTGATAATGCAGCTGGCTGTCGAATTTTCAGAATTGGTAAAAGCATTATTAATTCGAAACCTCGTCCTATAAAAGTTGTCATGCCATCTCAATCTGAGGCTGTCAGTTTCTTAAGAAATGTTAGAAGTGATAAAAGTGAATTCCCGTATAAAGTCTCATCTGATAAAACCCCTCTTGAAAGAGAATATTTATCTAACTTGTATAGTGAATTAAAAAAACCGCAAGCTAGTGGTGAAAATAATGCTATAAAATATGTCCATGGTGTGCCTGAAATCGTAATCATCCGAAAAAACTAATTTTGAACGGGAAACCCAATATTGACGTCTATTATCAAAACATTAGAGGACTGAGGACTAAATTATCGGAGTTTAAAAAGGGAGTTTTGATTGACGACCGTGATATTTATGTATTGACTGAAACATTTCCCTCTAGTGACATTTGTGATTTTGAACTTGGATTGTCCAATTATAACATTTTTAGATGTGACCGAAGTATCAAAACAAGTGTTAAAGAATCCGGAGGTGGTGTTTTAATCGCCATTAAGAAAGAACTTAACTCAAAATTATTATCTTCCACTATCGATTGTGTAGAGCATGTTTTCGTTTCGTTATGGTCAAATGAATTGTGTCTGTTGATCGGTTGCACGTATATACCTCCCCACTCACCAATGGAAACCTATATGAAGCATGTTGAAGCTGTTGACTATTTGATGGATAAGTATACATTCAATGATGTACTTTTACTCGGCGATTACAAACTGCCTGGTATATATGGTGAATTATCGCGGCTGACTACATCTACATCTAACACAACTATATTGGAAGCATTTGATTTCCACGGATTATTTCAGATGAATCACAGCCGCAACCATCTAGGTGATGTCTTGGATTTTGTATGATACTCGAAGCAAGAACTACTAATATCAACTGTATCAGACCCCATACTCCCAATAGATCAATATCATCCTCCCATCGAATTTTCAATTAGCGGGCTAAGCAGTGAACTATCACCACGTTATTCCCGTTCATTAGACTTCGACAACTGTAACATTGGCGCATTGACTGAAACTATTGGCGGCTATGACTGGGACCTAATTTTTGATGAGCTTTCCGTGAATGACTGCTTTGATACATTCATAAAAACTTTTAGCAACCTAATAAAAACTCTCTCACCGGAACGTATTCATAAAGGATATTTTCCTGTTTGGTTCACTCCTCAATTAAAGGAAGATATAATTAATGAGAAAAGGCACCATTTGCGGTACAAGGAAAGTGGGTCCCTAGATGATAACTTGTTATTCTCAGACGCCAGAAAATTATGTAAGCATCGTTCTAGCATAGATTATCGTGAATATATTATTAAAGTCCAGAGCTGTATTTATAATCGTCCAAAGTATTTCTGGAACTTTGTTAACGCTACGAAAAATGAAAATAATCTACCTGCGGAATTACATTTAGATAATATGATGGCATGTGATCCTAAAGCAATTGCTAACCTCTTCAGTATTCATTTTGCATCAGTTTATAACAGTACACCTATTAATAAATCCGTCTGATGTCTATAACGTAGCTAATGTTTCTTTAGGCTCCCTTCGTTTCAAAAATGATGAGTTACTCAATAAAATTTTATCACTTGAATCGAAAAAAGGACCAGGGCCGGATGGTATACCAACCTTTCTACTAAAAGCGTGCGCGACCAGCATTACCAAACCGTTATTAATTCTGTTCAATCGATCCTTAAGTATATCAAGTATTCCTTAAGTATATTTCCTGAAATTCTAAAAGTTATTCATGTTGTTCCGATTTATAAATCCGGTGAAAAAAACAGATATAAAGAACTACAGACCGATCACTATTCAATCATCTGTTGCAAAATTATTTGAATCTTTATTATAAGATAAACTCTATCCATTATTTCACAACTCTGTTGTTTTAAATCAACACGGCTTCATTAAAGGTAGAAGCACTCAATATAATTTAATGGTTCTTCAGAATTTTATTCTCAGCGCTTTTAATTCATACAATCAAGTTGATACCATATATACTTATTTTAGTAAAGCGTTTGACTTAGTAAATCATCGTATTTTGTGTGCCAAACTCTGCTCTTTTGGCTTTCACAGTAACATTTTAGATTGGTTCAAATCTTATCTTGAAGGTAGAAGTCAATGTGTCAAGGTTGCGTACGTGTTATCTGATAAGTACATAGCCTGCTCTGGTGTTCCACAGGGTTCGCATCTTGGCCCCTTCCTTTTTCTTCTATTTATAAATGATATAGGGCAGTTCATAGGCACAGAGACTGTGAATATCTTCAGCATCTTTTAGATCGACTTCGTGATTGGTGTAATTTGAATGGAATGACAATAAATAGTAGCAAATGCAATGCTATTAATTTCTCCAAATCGAGAGAAGTTTTAAAATATTCCTATAAAATAGGTAATGATCCTATAAAAAAAGTTAGTTTGGTAAAAGATCTTGGGGTGTGGTTTGATAGCTCTCTCACATTTAATAATCACATTAAACTTTTAGTGAAAAATGCCAATCAGACTTTAGGGTATATTATCCGAACCTTTGAGCAGGTATTATTGATATAAGGAGAGGGCGAAAGTTACGAATTCCATACAATGTGACAGCTCAAAAATGTGCCGAGAATCTAATCACTGCCATCTAGATAGACAGGCCGGATTATCAGCTGATCTGTCAGTGGTCATGCAACACTAGTAGTGCCATGGTTGGTCATGGTTCGCGCTTAGTATTGCCAAAGTACGCTCAGTACAATCCACAAATTGTCCACAATCCAAATATCAGTGGCTGTCAGCCTGTCATTTCGTGTGACTTGCTATGATATACACATGCCAGTGCGTTGATTTTTGAGATAAATATGGTAAGTACGATGTTGATGTATACTATTTTACCACTTGCACATCAAAAACACATTAAAGCAAACCATAACCTTTGTTTCGTAATAAACGCTCGGCATATTTAAACTTTTGGGTTCAGAAGCACTGGAGGTTGTGGGCTTTACATATGTCAACTGTCACTGGTCACGAACGCACTTGTCCACTTGTAGACGAACAAATTTCTGCAGTTCGGCCTGTCTATCTAGATGGCAGTGATCTAATACATGGGAGAGCAAGCATCTAACAGTAAAGTAGTAATTGTGTCAAAAATTCGTTCGCGCTTGGTTGATTTCTTCTTCTTCTTCATTCTCTTTATCTTTAAAAGTGGGTTGTCAAAGCATGGAACTTTGTTTGAATCGAGATGTACCGTTACTTTACTTGTGTCAAATCGCTTTGCTTCAACAGTGTTGTTATTATATTTTTCTCTCCCATGAATTTGCACTTTCGGCACACTTTTTAAGTGATGTTGCCCCTCCTTCTATTAATACCTGCTCGAAGATCCGAACTACGAAAGACTTTACAGACCTAAATGTTATACGGGTTCTGTACACTTCAATGGTTAGACCTACATATATTGGAATACTCCTGCGTTGTATGGATATTACGAATGTTATATATCTATGCTTGAAAGAGTTCAAAGGCGATTCCTAAGAACTATAGGTGTTAGATTAGGATACAATTATGGTGACATACCTTATGAATTACTCTATTTCCAATTTCGTATTCCTAAGATGGAACAAAGAATGGATTATTTTGGTGCTTGTTTAGTGCACAAATTATTGAATAGTATGATCGATGTTCCTAATCTTCTTTCAGAATTACAACTTCATGTACCCAGCCGACAAACTAGAACTCAATATATTTTTAATGTTCCATTTCAGCGTACAGCCTATCTTTATAACTCTCCAATTCCACGTTCCATGAGATTAATTAATACCTATGCGCAATCATATGATCCTTTTTTCGATTCAATACTGCATCTTAAGAATTTAATTTTGAATTAACATTTGTAATTAAAAATCGTTTATTACATTACATCTTGAAATTTCTAACACACTCAGATAACCTGATTACCATGCCTAATAAGTTTGCTTATATGAATTATAATTAACCAATAATCTAAAACTTACATAATTAATTAATTTCAACTTTCTCTAACTTACTGTATTTATATTTTGTAAATGGGGTTTTTCCCGTATATTATCAATAAATAAATAAATAAATAAAAAACTTTACCTAGCAAAATATCTGCTAATATGGCGCCTAAATTTAAATATTGTCCAGTGACATCGGCTGATGTTGAACGTTCCTTCTCAAATTTATAAGACAAATTTAAATGACAGGAGACAAAATCTTACTACGGAGCATTTGGAACAATATATATTCATCATCAATGTGGCACGATAGCCGGACGTCGGGCCTTGGCCGCCTGAATCGTTGACCTCCAATTGTCGCGGTTACGTGACCTCGTCCTCCAGTTTCGGAAGCCCAGCAGCTGTTGGGCGTCTTCACCTACGGAGTTCTCCCAGCCAGCTCTCGGTCGTCCACGCAACCTCGCTCCGTCAATTCGTTGTGCGTTCATCACTTTCTTTGGCATGCGATTATCGTCCATCCGTTGTACATGCCCCGCCCATTGCAAACGTTGAAGCTTCACGATTTTCGATACTTCCAGCTCATCGTACAATTGATACAACTCATGGTTGTACCGGATACGCCATTGTGCTTGTCTAGACAGTTTCAATTTTCGTTCGTCTTCATCATTTTGACAATTGAAACTTGAGATGCCTGCGCTATTAAAGAAACGCATTCATTCTTGAACGCGATTGCTAATGTTAAATATAAACAACTCATCATCTATTCTTACTATTCATGAAAGAATTTATCATTTACCCGTCCTGACCAAAGCCGCGACACATATTTCTCGATAAATAATGAACAGATGTGGATAGAATGAGGCATTGATCTCTTCTGTTCACTTGACGCAATCAACGACACGTTCAATATTGAAAGTGGATACGGAGCTTGAAGACGATAGTGAAGACGAAAGCGCACATGTGTGGACATAGCCATTGGTCTCGCTCGCGAACGGCCCCGAAAATTCGCCGAAGGACCTTTCGTTCGAATCGGTCTAGCAAAATTTCGGAGGCTTGGGTGAGGGTCCATGTTTCGCAGCCATAACATAGCACGGGTCGGATGATCGTTTTGTACACGCGGAGCTTCGTGTTCCTGTGCGCAAGTTTCGAATTAATTATAGGAAGGACCGAGAAATATGTCTTATTGGCTAGTTGTATCCGTCGCTTAATTTCGTCGGTTTCGTTGGCGTCCTTTGCTAAGTTACAACCCAGATAGTTGAAGTTGTCTACATACTCGATGTTGAGGTCCCCCACTGTGATGCTTGAATTTGCTGGCGTCCTTGTTTTCGATTGCATCATGGCCTTTGTTTTGCTTTCGTTGATATGTAGTCCAACTTCCTTTACGGCGTTATTGAGGTTATGCAGAAGGCTTTCTGCATCACCCAACCTTCGAGACATGATGTTGATATCGTCGGCGTACGCTACTAATTGAGTCGACTTGATGAGTAGCGTTCCGCTGTTGTCCATATTCATGGCTCGAATTACATACTCCAAAGCAAGGTTGAAGAGCGTCGGCGCCAGCCCGTCGCCCTGCTTGAGTCCAGTACGAGTTTCAAATAGGTCAGTGAGTCGATTCTGCACTCTGACCTGCGAGACGGTATTAGTCATCGTCATCCTTGTGAGTCGCACTAACTTTGCCGGTATACCAAAATTCAGCATAATGTTGTACAGTACACTTCGATCGATACTGTCGTATGCCTGCTTGAAGTCGACAAAGATTTGGTATACGTCGATGTTATATTCCCAGCACTTTTGGAGTAGTAGCTTCACTGTGAAAAGCTGATCGGTCGTTGATCGACCAGGTCTGAAGCCGCCTTGATACTCGCCAATGATTCGTTCTGCGTACGGATTAATTCTCTTTTCAAGAATTTTAGATAATATCTTATAGGCCGTACAAACTAATGATATGCCCCTGTAATTCTCACACTTCAGCTTGTCACCCTTTTTGTGGATTGGGCAGATTATGCTTTTGCGCCAATCTTCGGGGATTTCCTCGTCGTTCCATATTTTCAGCAGTAGCACATGTATTGCGTTGGTCAGGCACGTTCCACCATGCTTCAGCAGTTCTGCTGGGATCTCGTCACCGGCGGGCGCTTTATTATTTTGAAGCGACTGTATGGCAAGACTCACCTCCTCTACTGTTGGGGGTAGAACGGGAGGGCCTGGTTCGGCTAACTGCTCAAGAGCTGGCTCTGCGGGGGATGTTGATGGTGCATTGAGGAGCTCTTCAAAATGCGAGGCCCATCGTTTGTTGACGCTTTCGATGTCGCTGATGATGTTACCATCCTTGTCCTTACATAGGCTTGTCCTGGGTTGATATCCGTTCTTAACATTATTTATAAGTTTGTACGCCTGTCTAATGTTCTTACTGGCTAATCTTTGGTTTATTTGCTGTAACTGCTCGTCAAAATGTTTGCGTTTCTTACGTCTAATTAACTTATTAGATACTCGCCGAAGCTCGTTATATCTTTCTTTCTTGGCTCGGGATGCGCGTTGTGTGTATTGGCGATAGGCTTCATTTTTCGCCTCAATCGAGGCCCTGCATTCTTCGTCGAACCAGTCTGCTCGTCTGCGCCGGCCTTTATAGCCCACGACCTCTTCTGCGACCCCCTTGATGCTGTCTTTGAGCTCCTCCCAGAACTCATGGATGCCTAAATTGTTGATGTCATCAAGCATGGGCGACAGTTTTTCCTCTAGTGCTGCTGTATACGCAGCCGCCGTGGCATCATCAATCAAATTGTCAACCTCGAAGATCTTGGCAGGGTTGATTCTCGTTAGGTGCACCGAAGAGATTCTGCACCTGTAGGTCGTCTTCACCAAATAGTGATCGGTGTCGCAGTTGGCTCCTCGATAGGATCGAACATCTAGGACATTAGAAGCCCATCTCTTGCTGGTCAGTACGTGGTCGATCTGGTTCACGGTGTATTCATCTGGAGACTTCCAGGTCTGCTTGTGGATTCGTCGATGAGGGAGGCATGTAGAGCTTATTACCAGGTTTCTGCCGCTCGCGAAGTCGATAAGTCGCTGACCGTTGTTGTTGTTTTCGTCGTGGAGGCTATGACCTCCAGTAGTTCCCCTATGCCAGCTTTCATTTCCGACTTTGGCGTTAAAGTCTCCTAGCAGCAGCTTGACGTCGTTTGATGGAAGTGAGTCGAAGAGTGTTTCTAGGTCGTTGTAGAACTCGTCCTTAATCGCGTCTTCTTTTACTTCTGTAGGGACATGCGCATTAATGAGCCAGAGATTAGCGAAACGGGTCTTAATGCGGATCGCACATAGCCGCTCGTTGATGGGTTTGAAGCCGATAACGTGGTCCTTGAGCTGCTTATTCACGATGAAAACTACTCCAAACTCCTTGTTGCCCTCCTCTTTACCACTCGTAAAAATAGTGTGCGAATTGAGGTCGTTAATCTCGCTTTTGAGCCATTTAGTTTCCTGGATTGCAACTATGCTCAGCTTGTATTGTTCTACCTGATCCAGGAGGGCCCTTAAGGCCCCCGGTCTATTCAGGGAGCGTACATTCCAGGATCCGAAAGAGTAATCAGTTCGTTTGCGGGGTCGTCGTTGTTTTGTATCCGTCCAATCCGAGGCTTTTGTTTCAGGTTTCTTGACTTGAAGTTTTTCTTAGGATGAGTTGTCGGCACATCGCTAAACCATGATAGGGTTTAATCGTTGAGTAAAGGCCATCATGGGCATGCCTCGAAGATGCTGCTTTAGTGGTTGACTTAAATGTTTTCTGTCACCTATCACGTTAAGTAACCTGAGACGCTGCAGATGTTAATGCAGCACTCAGGCGCAGCGGTTACTCGGATAATGCGGGAAAGTAACGCCCCGTAGAGAGACATAGGAATTGGCCGAAGTCCTTTTCCTATGAAACTCCTCCTGCATAGCTAAGGGTCCGCAGTTATGCCACAACTGAAGAAGATATAGGAATTAGCCGAAGCCTTTCAACCTTTATCTTCCCCCTTACGGTTATCAATATATATTGATAAACAAAAAAGTTATGCTATGCCACTTGATAAAATTTCAAAACAAAGTGAAACCAATGAAACACAAAAATGGAGTGGGGATAAGTGTAGAGATCCCAATCTCATAACACTACTATATGGGGTTTTGGGGAGACGTCCTATTCAAATATTATTTTATAGTTCCATGACGAATACAGCTCCGTTTCATTGGCAACGGAATGGGACCGAATAACTTTAAGGTCCATCTAGATTGATCGCCAAATGGTTGCACGTCCAAAAACTGGCATCACGAGCAGCCATTTGGTTGCTACTTAGCATCTACACTAGCAACCAAATGGAGACAGAAAATTACATAATCAAAATTTCATTTTGGTGATTTTTTTTTTAAATTCAATTATCAAAATCGCGTTTGAATTATTACATGAACATTCAAGAATTATTCAATTTCACACAAAAGAACGAACAAAAGTTGCAAAATTGTCACTTTGAATTTGACAAGCGGTTGGTTGAGTTGCCATATTGAATATCAAATCTGGACGCACACCCAAATGGCGATCAGTTTGGATGCAATGACAACAGCTATTTGGTTGCACGTGAGACCATTTGGCGATCAATCTAGATGGACCTTAACTTTCCATAAAAATCTTCTTTCGGATTACCCGCTGTAGAGAACAGCTGTCAAATTTGAATATATTTTATGTTGTTCCGACCTTCGAGCAGGTATTAATAGAAGGAGAGGAAACATCGCTTAAAAAGTGTGCCGAAAGCGCAAATTCATGGGAGAGAAAAATACAATAACAACACTGTTGAAGCAAAGCGATTTGACACAAGTAGAGTAACAGTACATCTCGATTCAAACAAAGTTCCATGCTTTGACAACCCACTTTTAAAGACAAAGAGAATGAAGAAGAATAAGAATTCAACCAAGCGCGCACGAATTTTTGACACAATTACTACTTTACTGTTAGATGCTTGCTCTCCCATGTATTAGATTCTCGGCACATTTTTGAGCTGGCACTTTGTATGGAATTCGTGACTTTCGCCCTCTCCCTCTATTAATACCTGCTCAAAGGTTCCGACCTATTCAAAGTCCCAAAAAACGGAGTATGTCAACTTCTTTCTTGAAGTTGTTTGATATTATGTATTCGAGTCACACATATGCTTACTTTTCGTTTGCAAAAATATTATTCAGTTCACGGACTTTAATTACAAATTTAAATTAATTCAAGTATGTATTTCAAATAGACAGATGAATCTGTTATTTAGCGGGTGATGAATACAAATCTACGATATAATGACATCAGAATACATTCTTTACACTGGGGCCTAAGCATCTCTCACCAATCGTGGAATTTATTGATTAAAATTATAGTTGTCTGCGTTGCCAGATCCAAATGATTAAATGTTCCATATAGAAGTTTCGCTTATTCTACAGCGGGGACTTCTTATGGCACTGTCTGACAACCCTAAACAGCGATTCCTGATTCTTTTTCGGTTCAGGTATGGTTGGATTCGTCCCTCTTTCCAAATCTTACTCATTGGTGCAGGGCCGTGCGAAGAGGGGGGCGAAGGGGGCACTCGCCTCGGGCGCCGTGTCCCAAGGGGGTGCCGTGGTCAAAGGGCACCATTACATTTTTTTAAAGAGAAGTCAACTTTTGTACTTTAAACTATCATATGCAGTTATTGACTTTGTTATACATTTTCTGAGCTCATACTTTACTGTGAACATGAAAGTTCTTCTTCTTCTTCCGCCGTAAATTGTGACGAGTATTTCTGAAATCCTTTCTTTCAGAGCGGAATTCTCAATTTATACACGTTAATCACTTGAAATTTACTAACATGTCAATTTTAAATGTTATTAGCACCAAATTTGCGGCGTTTATAATTTCGGGATTGCAATTTAAAACAGTCATCTACATTGCGTATTCTCATATGGGTACCGGGTCACAGAGGCGTTGAAGGAAATGAGTACGTGGACGAATTAGCAAGGGGAGGGAGGGGGCTCATCTTCTATTCTCATCGGTCCTAATCCCTTCTGTGGATTAGTGTAAAAATCTATTTTATTATCGTGTGGCGGTATAAATATAAATTGAAATATGTAGTTTGCTAAATGATTTGGAGTTTGGTTTTTAGGAGATATGATATGAACTGGTGGCGCCTGATCAAAATTTTGCCCCGGGCGCCAAATTGTCTTCGCACGGCTCTGCATAGGTGATCATGTTTTTATATAACATTTCGGTACATTACGCGGTATATTACGCTTTCAGGTCCCCAAGGGAAATTTTTCTTGTTCTTCTTATCGACACTAGCGACACTTATCTCACCGTCCGCCATATAGCGGACACATAGCGGAAAATATCGGAAACATCAAAAATTTCCCTTGGGGACCTGAAAGCGTCATAGAAGACGAGTCCCCGCATATATACTCCAAAAGGCAGACAAATATTGGGGGGCTAACATGGTGGCAGACACGCTCCAAAAATTGAATTTTGTATGAAAAATGGGAAGTGCTTCTACAAAAATAACGCTAACTCCATCATGCTAAACCATGTAGGTACAGTAAGAGCCTAAATATTTTCCAGACACTTCCCTCAGCATTTAAGCCAAATTTCACTTCAAAATACCAATTACGACCCGGTGGTATTCCGCTCTCAGAATTGATATAGCGTATGCGACTTATGATCTGTTTTAAAAAGCGATAGAAGCGTCACAATTAAAGGCAAGTGCAAGAGATCATTATTTTCTGTGATCCAAGAAGCCTCGCAAAGCCCCCTCTGTTAAACGCCGTGTCTCATTTTGGTTTTTAGAATGCGTAAAGAGACGTATTAAACATTTTAGATAACAAATTTCGGTATATTACGCTTTCAGGTCCCCAAGGGAAATTTTTGATGTTTCCGATATTTTCCGCTATATGTCCGTTATATGGCGGACGGTAAAATACGTGTCACTAGTGTCGATAAGAAGAACAAGAAAAATTTCCCTTGGGGACCTGAAAGCGTAATGTACCCAAATTTCAATCTAAGGTTTTTATTTCCCAGTTTTTCCGTAATATGCAGTTTTCCTTACATTTTTGTACGGAGACTTTTTCTGGCACGTGTATATGTATGTAGTTTACTTTCACAAAATTTGAGAAAAAGTTATTTTCAAATAAAATAGTTATGGTTAATTTAGATCGGGAATTGTAATGATCCACTTTGCTGACGTTTCAAGTTTTCTTTGTGTCGTGTGAACGAGCCCAAGTGTCTCGTTGACACACCAATACAGGATAACATTGGGTGGGGTTATGAAACGAGGCAGTTGCGTATGTTCCGTAAACATGTTTGCTATTCTGATCCCCTAGCTGCAATTTTCCGAATCAGAAATAATCTCCGGTTATTTTCCTTTGTCTGCCTTTGTGGAATATGTTAACGAAAACAACCGGACATTATTTCTGTTCCGCAAAATGGCAATTAGGGGATCAGAATGGCAAACATGTTTGTGGAGCAAACGCAACTGTTCCGTTTCAGTATCCCACTCATTGATGCGACCTGATTGGAAGAATAATTGCATGCAATTGCATTTAAAAACTTGTTTCAATCATAGACGAAGGCGATATCAAGAAACTTTCGCAAGTTCGAGTGCGAGTCTGACCCGACACGACCCGAAAAATCAAGGAGTCGCGTCGGGTAGAAATCGTGGTGAAGCGGACACCTCGTGCGTGTTTTGTCTGCTTTTATGGTTATATAGAAAATCTTTTTTCAAAAAACCCTTGTGAAATCGATTTTGTCCGTCCGTCCGTCTGTTCACTAAATAACTCGCGAACGGATCAACCGATTGTCATGAGATTTGGTAGGAATGTATAGAATGGTTACAGTCTTTGGCACAAATACCCTAGAAGTTGGTAGGAAGAAGATAACTTGAAATGTTTGAAAAAATTCTACTTTTTTAGTTTTTTTTATCGGAGATAAACGTATGGGTACTTAAATTAAATCAAAGATATAAACGAGTAAATCGCATATCAGTTAAAATTTTCCAGTTTCGAGTAACGGTAAAAAAGTTAGTTGCGTTTAAAGTTAAACTTCCTTTTCGACCTCCGTTTTTCTAAACCGTTATAGGGACCGATATGAAACTTTGCACAAAGTTTGGTCAGTATGGCCTTATATACGTTAAATATTAAGACTGTTGACTTTTGCTAAGGAAAAGTAAATAACAGTAAATTTGTAAAATTTCAATTTGTTCGTGTGTAGCCCCTCTTAGGTTTCCAAATATGAAAATTCTGTCTACGTATGTATGTCTACGAATATTCATTCGAATAACTGTATCAAAACCGGAAATATAGCCAAGTAAGTATTTAGTAAGGGCCTTTCATAATGCAAGGGAAGCCTCTTAAGCATTTCTTCAATGCACATCTTTTAACTTGATGAAACAATGAACATGCAATTTGGTGGAATTGCATAGAATGGTAATAGTGTTTGCTACAAATATTTTTGAAGTTTGTAGGACCAAGTTAACAGGGTGTCCCTGAATGGCTGCAAAAGTATACTTGTTCAATACTCATAGGAAAGCTTGCGTGAGCTCTTATGTCAGACGCAATGGAATCATTTCATATAAGTTGTTTTTCTAGTGCTAAATTTTGGTTTGTTGCGATTGGAGGTCATAGGGACCCCACCCACAAATCAGCTCATGCGGATATAAACTAAGGGTACCTGCCATACAAAGTGATCCAAGACAACTTTGTTCTACTGTTTATAAAATGAGTAGTACGTAGAACAAACTCCTGATGGGTCACTTTGTATGGGAGGTACCCTTAGTTTTTATCCGAATGAGCTGATTTTTGGTGGGTGGGGTCACTATGATCTCCAAACGCAACAAACCAAAATTTAGCACTCTGCTCTATTTTTGGGGAGAGTTATGGATGTGCCGTTTTGAAAAATGTAAATGGGGGGATAATGGGGGTCCTTGGCCGGAGCGACTCAATGTTTACCTTAAAATGATCTTGAACTTATTGTGAACACTTATACAAAATTTTACGGCTGAACTAGCATTTTTTCAAAAGTTATGGAGCTTTTAAAAAAGGTCTAAAATGAAAATATTCTAATTTATGCTCTACTCTAACGCCGAAATATTCAATTTAACTCTAATGTGTTATATATCATTGCAAAGATAATTTTATGTAGTTTTTTCGTCCTCAGACAATTTTTCTGTATCTCTTACCGTTTTTTAAATAATCGCGAAAAACCGAAAAAATGCCCCCCCCCTTTTTTTAAGATTGCGGACCCCCGATCGTTTTGGATTTTTAATGCCATAATCTGGGGTCCATTCCCAACCATAATCCAAAATAATTTCCGATGTAGGATTTTTGCCGACCAAATATGCCATTTTTCTTAGACTATAAAGATCTGCAATTTGGTAAAATTGATTCAAATTATATCGAAATCGATCCAAAATTAACCCTAGTTTTCTGCACTTAAGGCATTAAAACTGTTAGAAATAACGAAGCTACAATAAAATGATGAAAGAAAGAAATGATTGCTAGACTATGGGCCAATTTTTAAAAGAATCGTACAAGCACCTCACCTTGGCAGAAGTTGGAGGAAATTGAGATGGAAAAAAAGATTGTTGTCAGGGCAAATCACACAAATTTGACTTTGAAGTTCCGTAGAAACTAAACCGCTTATCCGATTTTAGTGCGGTTAGTTTTATTTTTTAGGTAAATTTGTTGGCTGTAAGAATCATCTCATTTTGCTATTCTAGCTTTTGAGATATTGAAGTTTTAGTCGTGCAAGAAATTGATTTTTTCAAAAATCTTCAAATGCCTGTGGCAGCTAAAGGGTTAAGCTAAGAGGGTATGTTCCGTACAACTTTTTTGCTGTAAATCACATGAGGAATCATAATCCAGTGCGTTTATGCGGCAGTTTCCGGACACCTTGTATAATTTTCGGATTTGGGCATCCCTAAATTTAGGAAATTTCACACGTCACCATATTGCAACCGCCGTCTATATATTAAGGACACAATGTAGAATTGTAAGCGTCATATCCGCCGATTAAATTGCATTGCATTGTTGTTTGCCCGTGTTCGACGAACAATTTAAGCAGGATCCATGCCGTCATCGTACAGCTGAGTTGCGGCCTTGATATATCTAGATGGCGTTGATATTGCATTGGACCACTGCCATCTAAATAGACAGCCCGAACTGCAGAAATTTGTTCGTCCACGAGTGGACAAAGTGCGTTCGTGACCAGTGACAGTTGACATTTCTAGAGCTCACAAACTCCAGTGCTTCGGAACCCAAAAGTTTAAATGTGCCGAGCGTTTAGTGCGAAACGGTTATGGTTTGCTTTTGTGTGTTTATACCCTTCGCTCATAGAGTGAAAGGGTATATTGTTTTTGTTACGCCGATATTATGTAACACCTCAAAGGAGCCACCGGAGGTATGGCAAAGTATATATATAAATGATCAGGGTCGGTCCCTGAATCGAATAAGCCATGTCTGTCTGTCTGTCTGTCCGTGTGTCTGTCTGTTAGCACGATAACTCCCGTAATAATGAAGCTAGCGGTTTGAAACTTTGGTCAAATGTTTGTTTTGCTAAAATCTTGGACGGTATTGAAAATGGGCCAAATCGGACCACGGGTTCCCCTACCTCCCATACAAACTACCCCACCTTGATATTTTAATTCGGTCATAACTTTCGGTAGAATATCGCTATCGACTTGAAATTTTGATCAATGTCTCATTCTGACATATACTTTGAGTTGATGGAAAGTGGATTAGGTCCGACTACCCCTACCCCTACTTCCCCTACAAAGTTATATTCAGTCATATCTTTTGATAGAATGTCACGAAAAACTTCAAATTAATATCAAATGGTAGCCGTTGGATGTCTTGACAAGGTAATAAAGATGTGTCAGGTCCGACCCATCTACCCCTCCCTCCCCAACAAAAAATATGAAATTGAATATTTTGGGTTTTGCGTGCCTTCAAGGTCTGTACATGGGTATAGGGTATACACTCATCGTGCTATTCGCACGATTAGAACTCGGTCTCGTAACTTTGTCATTAAGTTTGTAACGCATTAAAGGAAGCATCTCCGACCATACAAAAAGTATACATATATGATCATGACTTGGGGAGTCGATTGGAGCATATCCGTCTGTCTGTCTGTCTGTTGCGACGCGTTTTACTCGGCGGGTATTGAAGCTAGCAAGCTGAAATTTTGCACACGTGCTTCTTATCGTTGCAGGCTGTTTGTATGTTTGATTCACTCAAATTGGATCACTGGGTCATGGGGCTGCCATACAAACCTAGCTCCCCAATTTAAGTTCTTCTAAGAAAAACTGTTTTATTTGTGTACCAATTTCAACCAAATTTCACACAAATATGTTTCTATAGATAACACAAAATATATGCAAGAATGGATCAAATCGGACCATGGGGTCATGGGGCTGCCATACAAACTTAACCCCGCAAATTAGGTTATTCTAAGAAAAACTTTTTTATTTGTACACCAATTTCAACCAAATTTCACACAAATGTATTTCTATTGATGACACAAAACATACGTAAGATTGAATCAAATCGGACCATGGGGTCATGGGGCTGCCATACAATCCAGACCCCCCATATTGGTTCTTCTAAGAAACATTTTTTACACCAATTTCACAAAATGTGTCTTTAGCAAAGCAACTAAAAAGTTCAAAACGAATGGAATCGTACTGTGGGGTCATGCTCCGGCAACCCCAATAAAATTTTCCGAGTAAATATTGCGAAGCCCCCTAGTTTTGATGTGCAACTGGTAAAATAGTATACATCAACATCGTACTTACCATACTTATCTAAAAAATCAACGCACTGGCATGTGTATATCATAGCAAGTCACACGAAATGACAGGCTGACAGCCACTGATATTTGGATTGTGGACAATTTGTGGATTGTACCAAAACCATCTACATATACAGCCAGGCTGTACAACGAAAACTTATACACATACAAGGCACGAAAGTCCAGAGTCAGTCGAAAATTTACACGGGATTGTATGGACGGAATAAGGTCGGTCGTCCTTTTTTACGCGAAAAATACGGGATATTATGTGTTTTAGACAGTGAAATTCGAGTATGTTGTGGCCTAATATGTTTTCAAAGTGATATAATAAAAATTTGATCCATATCGTTAATTTTCGCCGAAAAAATCAGTTTTTTAGATGATGGATTCCCGCAATGTTTACATCCATCTGCGCGTGTGAAAAATTGAGAGTGCGTGAATGTCACCGTGTCGAATCGTGTTATATTTATTTTAAAGCATCCAATTGTTCGTTGCAATGTCCAATTTAAGTATTGATGATGATTAATGAAAAGTGATATGTGAAGCACAAAATTTTATTCAAATGTAGAATGAAAATATTTTCTAACAAACGTACCTTTTAACTTCACCGCCAATTCGAAAGTGAAAATGACAAAAGCAGTCGGATTCTCTCATCGTAATTCTCTCACATGCTCACAATTCTGTTAGTTATGCCGCTGCGCTCTCCCATGGTGGAATTGTCAAACGTGCATGAAAGTCAAAGCCAACTACGTACCGAAAGTCTACGCACACAATCAAACAACCTTGGTTTCTGGCTGTATATAGCGACGTTTTTTTCGTATCGCGTGTAAATCTGACTCGAAAAAAACGATCGCGGGTAACATTCCGGTTAAGACCAAACAGCTGACATTTGACAGTTTTTGCGCATCTTTGACTCACCTTTGTCGGCTTATTTTTTAGATGTGTTGGATTTTATCACAAAAGATGATTATTTCTTTGCAAAATCTGTTCTCGTGATGAGAAAAACTCACACATTTGGTTTGAAAAAAAAAAACAAATTCCCTTATATTTCCCCTATGCGTCCGCCATCTATATTTGATTCATCTAAGCTCTATCCCGTGTAGGTTAGTTGTACGCGTGAGCTTTACCTGGTTAAGTGTAATTTTTTTTATATGAAGTTCTACCCAAACCTGCACGGGATAAACACAATAGCGACGTTTTTTTCGTATCGCGGGTAAATCTGACTCGAAAAAAACGATCGCGGGTGTCATCCCGGTTAAGACCAAACAGCTGACATTTGACAGTTTTTGCGCATCATTAGGTGTGTTTTTTTGGCTATCCCGTGTAGGTTTGGGTAACGAAACTTCATATAAAAAAAAAGACAGGTGGATCACCTGTCATTTTTTTATATGGAGTTTCGTTACCCAAACCTACACGGGATAACCAAAAAACACACCTTTTGACTCAGCTTCGTCGTCTTATTTTTTGGATGTGGTGGATTTTATCACAAAAGATGATTATTTCTTTGCAAAATCTTTTCTCGTGATGAGAAAAACTCTCACATTTGGTTTGAAAAAACAAATTCCCTCATATTTCCCGTATGCGTCCGCCATCTACATTTGATTCATTTAAGCTCTATCCCGTGTAGGGTAGTTGCACGCGAGAGCTTTACCTGGGTAAATGTCATTTTTTTTATATGAAGTTCTACCCAAACCTGCACGGGATAAACACAATAAAACGTGCCTAATAAAACGTACCTTGATGGCTTTGATTGTACCATGGAATAGACAGCTAAACGGAAAGGTAAATCAGCTGTCATCCCATACAAACTGCATGGTCCGATTTTAAAAAGCGGTGTTCCCTATCTGTCAAGTGTTATTGTGAAGTTTTTACGAAGTAACCCAGCCAGCATTTAACACATTTGTAATCATTATTTCATGCAACACGCGTAAGCAAATATCGCTTATTCATTCATCACGTTTTCATACAAGCAGTATATGACGATGTCCCCCTATTTCATGTATATACGCATTTGCGCCTTATTACGGATAATCATTATAAAATCGTTATTCGTAAACATTATGTAATAGTTAAGTATCATATATATTCAATGCATCAATGAATAATTAAAAAAAAATACGGGCGACGGAGAGTCTTGAACTCATAACCCTATGCACCGAAGGTGCGCGCCCTAACCACTGCTCTAGCCAGACTATATGAATGATTATGTTTTATTCGTGAATCTAATCACCCCAGCAACAAAAATCACACTTGAGGAGAAAACCATTATATTTCCTATATGCATGATCCGTCGACATTCCTTCAGCTGACCATCATGTATCTAACTTTCAATGCGTCCTATCGATACATAATGCCGATTCGTGATTCATGAAGTAAAGCTTATTTGTGGCTATGTTCACGGTATATGACGCCGATGCTGGCTGGGAAGTGGCGGGAAAGATTGTTGCTGGAGGAAGTCAGGAAGTGTATCTATAAAATGTAATAGTCATATCACAGTTTCAGTGCGACACAAAAGTAAAAAAGACGAATGTTCCCTACCTGTCAGAACCAGTCTGATATGAAAAATGGACCCATTAGTCGTTTCTACGGGCCTTTCCTTTAGTTTTTTATTCAATGGATTGTACCGAGCGGTAATTTGGCAGTACTAAGCGCGGACCATGGAATAGAGAAATAAAAAGGAATGATAAATGAGCTGTCACCCATACAAACTGCATGGGACGATTTTAAAAAGCGGTTGTCCCGATCTGTCAAGTGTTATTGTGAAGTTATTACGAAGTAAATGGGGGAAAGATTGCTGCTGAAGGAAGTCAGGAAGTGTATCTATAAAATGTAATAGTCATATCGCAGTTTCAGTGCGACACAAAGGTAAAAAAGACGAATTGTCCCCAGCTGTCAGATCCAGTCTTATATAAAAAATTCACTCATTTATCGCTTCTACTGCGCAATCCTCTTAGTTGTTAGGATCAATGGCGCGGACCATGACTTACCATGGCAGTACTTTTGTTGCATGACGACTGACAGATCAGCTGATAATCCGGCCTGGCTATCTATATGGCAGTGATTGGACTGCATTATCTTTGCTGCTGCTGCTTGAATTCGATTTCCAGCAAAAATTCATTGCACAAACAAGACAATGTTGTCATAACCTACAAAAATAAGACATTTTCTAGGTAAAATTACGTTGGAAATTAGAATGACAGGCGAGGAAATAGCCGGTAGCACGACGATTACCTCAAAAACTATTCCCGATTATCTGGATGGGGAATGGTCGGTTAGTTTTATCTGATTTAATACAGTCGGTATATGCTATATAATTAAATTATCATACCTAATAGGTGCGACAATGTTTCCTTTACAAGGAAGAATACAATGATTGCAAGAGCTTCAAAGCACGGTTTCATCAGTACTTCGTGAATGGCGAGTACGCAGATTGCACACAATGGAAAAGGGACTACGACAATTGTTGCCGTTTTCGCGAGGAAAAGGACATTGAAGCTGGCAAAGCGGTCATCGAGAGTGAAGCAGAACGACGAAGGGTACGAATGAGAGCTCATTTTGGCAATGATGTTTGGAGCAAGCGAAAATCACCCCCAGACGATTGGGCCCAACCTTTGCCTGAGTGGCTACAAAAAAAGAACGAGGACACATACCTGTCGATAAAAGCAGAGGAATTACGAACGGGTATTAGTTCCGAACCGGTGACAAAGAGTTCATGTTCTATAATGTGACGGCTTTATTAAGGCTGAAAAGTAGAAGTATTGATAAGAAAGCGCCGTATATATCCATAGTTCAAAATTTAGTTTATTAGCATTTTAAAAAACAATAAAATAGCTTGCAGTACCACAAAATATACATACATACCTATATTCCACTGTTAAGGGCTGAATTAAGATCGTGAGTGAAATTTTTCCCTACGCGAATTTATCAATAAAAATGCATACTTAAGGTGGTATTACACTATCAAATAAAGTTTGTCCAGTGTGTCACACAAAATTTGTCCAACTTTTGCGATGACCAAAAGTGTTTTTCGAGACCTATTACACTATGGGACAAGCAAATGACCAATTGCTTTGGCCAATGATGTAGTCAGTCCGGTTTTGGGTCATTTGTTTGTCCAAGGCGAATCTGCCTATCACACTAGTATGACCATTTCAGAAAAAATGACAACCCTAAAGGAGGTATTACACTATCAAATAAAGTTTGACCAATGACGCAAAAAGTTTGTCCCACTAGTGTAATAGCAAAATAAATGACCAAAAAGTGTTTGACCAAAAATGAATGACAATCGTGGTCATTCATTTCGGGTCAAACATATGACCTTAGTGTAATAACAAAACAGATCTTTGGTCAAATTTATTTTGCAGTTTTTGGTCATACGGTCATTCCAAAATTAGCAATTTCTTGTGTGACTCATGGTGGTCAAACGAAATGTTTCGATTGGGTGTATTTAATGATCAATATAAAAAATAACGACAATTTTATACATTTTTTGCAAACTGTGGGATATTGGAAAATTCAAAATTTAAATTAATCCGTGGAATTACATCGAAGAAAATGTTTTTAATAAACTTTCAGTAATAGCTTCGACTGGAACAATTTGCGTGTTCAGGACACAACTCTAGTTTGGCGATCTCATCTCTATCAAAAAATTTTGGTAGATGCACGCCATTTCAATCATTTTCTGGAATTTTTCTGGTTCTAAAAGTTTCTTTTTTTCCTCAACAACTTGGAACCTCTTGGGCCATATTCTCAACAATAAATTAAATTGCAACTAGTAACTAGTAATCCACGAATGAATTTATCTCTTTTTCCGGTAGAAACACAGTACGTGTTTCCCATTAAAAAATGTGGAAAAAATTGAAAGGACGAAAAATATTGATTTATTTGTAAATTTGGGTTTACCTTTAACTGTTAGATATTGTATCTTATTACCAGATATTGGCAGATACCAGATTAGGCAACTGTTAGATATTGTATGTTATTACCAGATATTGGCAATAAATCGAGAACGGAAATATGAAACTATCGCTGTCGCTCTTAAAGTCACGATAAAATCGTTCCCGTGCTTCAATAATTTTGTTCAGGGTGGCAGTTTGATTTTTTACATGGTCCAACGGACTCACAATAAATGACTTGAAACTAGTGTCGATCCTACATATGGGTTTGGAGGTTCCAACCCCCTCCTAAATTTGGTGATGATATTTGGATGAGAAATCGGCTTAAAATAAAACACCCACCTGCAACTTCAAAAGCACAATGTCCAAGTTTCGAGCCCGGCATACAAGTAGGTAATCTGTGGCAACTTAACAGTAAGCAAGAGCAAGGGATATAACAATAATACATGGATGGAGGTAATTACTTTCAGAATTTTATTATGAACCCAGGCTGATCATTGGAAAAAGATTGATTGTAGGGACTCTCAGGTTAGAAGTAGGACAACTAAAACTACTCCCCGGTGTTTCTCATTTTTTCCATTAGCTTGAGACTAAGATCCGCAGTTAATTTTGAATTTGTCTTTCCGCAATTTTAGATGAGATGGGAGAAAGAACCTGATCAGTGACTAGAAGACCCCAAGGATGGTCTATGTACTATGACGCTTTGCAGCGCTTTTAATGCTTTCTTTACAACCGTATAGATCGGTGAAGTTGCTTAGTTAACAAATATTACAGAAAAAATCGCCAATACAAATTAAACTAAAAGAAAACCGAATACTAATTTCGAGGATCACGGAATACGAAACACTTGATTTTTAGCTTTACCACTAAGTCGCTAGTATGTAAGTTTAGTAAAACCTTCGCTTTATCGATCAAAAACAAATATTTTTTTTATAAAAGAGGACCATATTATTCAAGCTACAAACGAGAAGGCGGAGAACATTTTTGGAGGTTCAAAAATCTGATGGTCCCTATAACGATAATTTCCCAGTGTTCTTAAACTCAGTTATTTGGATGCACTGAGCATCCGAAACCCCCTTTCGAAATATTTTCTTGAGTACACCCCTGCATGAAACACACATATAATTTCTAGAAAGAGCTAGCTGCTACTCTAATTTTCCCTAAGTTCTCCGTACACCCCTTTTTCGAATGTAACTTTCTTTTCATTCTCCGCGGTCACTTTTCTTCTTAAATTTTAAATCGCAAGGGGCAAGATTACGCCTTCAAGTAAAATTAAACTGATTTACTAAAGAAACATTTATTCAACTTAACCTTTGCAAATTCGATAAAGAAATGAAGCAATGCACAATAACCACTCTAAATACATATTGGAGCTAAGTTACCTTTGGTATTTTTTTTTCTGAAACGGTCATACTAGTGTGATAGGTAAATTTGCTTCGGTCAAACAACTGACTTGAAACCTGACTGACTACGTCATTGGCCAAACCAGTTGGTCATTTGTTTGTCCCGTAGTGTAATAGGTCTCGAAAAACACTTTTGGTCATTGCAAAAGTTGGACAAATTTTGTGTGACCCACTGGACAAACTTTATTTGATAGTGTAATACCACCTTTATTTAGATTCAATATGCATTTAGTGGTTATTTGGTATTGTTTCATTTCTTTGTCGAATTTGCAAAGGTTTAGTTGAATCAATTTTTGTTCAATAGAAAATCATTTTAATTTAGATTTAAGACGTACTATTGTTATTTAAAGGACTCGTGTTATTCAAGAAGGCGAAAAGTGGCTGCCGGGAGAATAAAAAGAAAAGTTTGGGTTCGTGAATGTTAGAAACAGAAATATGGTCTACGGGGAACTTAGGGAAAATTAGAGAAGCAGCCATCTATTTCACAAATTTTCTGTGTGTTTCATGCAGGAGCATACGCAAGGAAATATTTCGAAAGGGGTTTTAGGAACAAGGCTCATATTTGATAACTAGTATATTAAAGAGCACTGGAAGTTATCTTGAGAGTTATAGGGACCATCAGATCTTTAAACCTTCAAAAAATGTTTTCGCCTTCACGTTTGTAGCTTGAAGAATATGGCCCTCTTTTACTTCTAAAGCGAACGTTTTACTAAATTTACATACTTAAAACTAATAGGTAAAGGTAAAAATGAACTGTTTCGTGTTCCGAGATCCTCGAAATTATAAAGGCTAATCGATTTTCTTTAGTTTAATTTGTATTCGAGATTTTTTCTGTAATGCTCGATTACTAAGCAACTTCACTGCTTCACACACATTCGGTAGTAAAGAAAGCGTTAAAACCGGTGCAAAGCTTCATAGTACTTGGACAACTCTTGGAGCTTCTAGTCACTAATCAGGTTCTCTCTCTCCTCCCATCTAAAATTACCGAAAGACAAAATTCAAAAATGACTGCGGATCTTAGTTTCAAGCTAGTGGAAAGTTTGAGATACACAGGGGAGTAGTTTCAGTTCTACTTCTAGCCTGGGAGACCCTACAATCAATCTTTGTCTTGTAATCAGCCTGCCAAATTCTGAAAGTAATTACGCGTGATAATTTTGATAATTGTGAATGAAGAAGAAGCACCTTTGAAACAGCTATCATCCATGTAATGTTGTATCCCTTGCTCTTGCTCACTGTCTGTTAGGTTGCTACATATTACTTGTATGCCGGGCTAGAAATTCGGACATTGAGCTTTTGAAATTTTCGGTGCGTGTTTTATACAGGGTGTCCGGAAACTGCCGCATAAACGCACCGGATTGCGATTCCTCAGTTGATTTCCAGCAAAAAAATAGTACGGAACATACCCCCTCAGCTTAACCCTTTAACTGCCACAGGCATTTAAAGATTTTTGAAAAACTCATTTTCTTGCACGACTTAAAGCCTAATATCTCCAAAGCTAGAATAGTGAAATAAAATGATTATTACAGCAAACATATTTACCTATAAAATAAAACTAACCACACTAAAGTCGGATAAGAGGTTTGGTTTTTACAGAGCTTCAAAGTCAAATTTGCGTGATTTGACCCAAAAACAATCTTTTTTCCATCTCAATTTTCTCCAATTTCTACCAAGGTGAGGTGCTTGTACGATTATTCTAAAAATTGGCGCAAAGTCTTATAATCATATCTTTTTTACATCATTTTAATCTAGCTCCATTACTTCTAATAGTTTTTATACGTTAATTGTAGAAAACTAGGGTTAATTTTAGCTCGACTTCAATACAATTCAATTCACACTGCCCCTAAAGATCTGCAATTGGTAAAATCTATTCAAAGTACATATGTCGAAATCGAGCCAAAATTAACCCTAGTTTTCTGCACTTAAGGTACTAAAACTGTTAGAAATAATGAAGCTAGAATAAAATGATGTAAGAAACATATGATCGTAAGACTATGCGCCAATTTTTAAAAGAATCGTACAAGCACCTCACCTTGGCAGAAGTTGGAGAAAATTGAGATGGAAAAAAGATTGTTTGTGGGTAAAATCACGCAAATTTGACTTTGAACCTCTGTAAAAACCAAACCTCTTATCCGATTTTAGTGTGGTTAGTTTTATTTTATAGGTAAATTTGTTGGCTGTAATAATCATTTTATTTCACTATTCTAGCTGGTCTAGCTTTGGAGATATTAGGCTTTAAGTCGTGCAAGAAAATGATTTTTTCAAAAACCTTTAAATGCCTGTGGCAGCTAAAGGGTTAAGCTGAGGGAGTATGTTCCGTACTCCTTTTTTGCTGGAAATCAACTGAGGAATCGCAATCCGGTGCGTTTATGCGGCAGTTTCCGGACACCCTGTATAAACCTTGTTTCTCATCCAAACATCATCACCAAATTTCGAAGGGTTGGAACCCCCAAGCCCATATGTAGGATCGCCACTAGTTCCAAATCATTACTTTATTGTGAGCCCGTTCGACCATTAAAAAAAACAAGCTACCATCCTGAGCGAAATATTTGGAGCACGGGAACTTTAAGAGGGCCAACAACAGCGATAGTTTCATATCTCCGTTCTTGATTTATTGCGAATTTCTAGTAGCAAAGATACAATATCTAACAGTTACCTAAAGGTGAAACCAAATTTACAAATAAGTCAATATTTTTCATTCTGAACTACTAATTGTAATTGAATTTATTATTGACACTATGGCCAAGAGCTTCCAAATTGTTGAGAAAAAAATAAATTTTTAGAACCGAGAAAATGATTGAAGCGACGAGCGACGATGAGATCGCCAAACTAGAGTTGTGTACTGAACACGCAGATTATTCCACTTTACCGAGAGTTAAATTTTACTATCAAAAACATTTTCTTCGATGTAATTCTACGGATTAATTTAAATTTTGAATTTTCCAATATCCCACAGTTTGCCAAAAAAAGTACAAAATTGTCGTTATTTTTTATATTGATCATTAAATGCACCCAATCGTATCATTTCCTTTGACTATCATGGGCCACACAAGAAATTGATAATTTTTGAATGACCGTATGACCAAAAAATGTAAAATAAAATGACAAAAGATGTGTTTTGTTATTACACTATGGTCATATGTTTGACCAGAAATGATTGACCATGATGGTCATTCACTTTTGGTCAAACACATTTTCGGTCATTTATTTAGCTATTACACTAGTTGGACAAACTTTTTGCGTCATTGGTCGAACTTTATTTGATAGTGTAATACCTCCTTAAGGTGGTATTACACTATCAAATAAAGTTTGTCCAGTGGGTCACACAAAATTTGTCCAACTTTTGCAATGACCAAAAGAGCTTTTCATGACCTATTACACTATAGGACAAACAAATGACCAATTGGTTTGACCAACGACGTGGTCAGTGGGGTGTTGGGTCATTTGTTTGAGCAAGGCAAATTTGCCTATCACACTAGTATGACCGTTTTAAAAAATGACCAAAGCTAAACTTAGACTCAATATGCATTTAGTGGTTTTTTGGCATTGTTTCATTTCTTTGTCGAATTTGCAAAAGTTTACTTTAATAAATTTTTGAAAATCAGTTTAATTTTGCTTGAAGGCGTAATCTTGTAATTTTGTTACTTAAAAGGACTCGTGTTATTTCATCAATTTATCAATGTGGCACCTCGACCTCGGACTTTTGCCGCATTTGTTATAGACTTAGAGCCAGCGACACTTCAAATGCAACTATTTCCTCTCCATTCTGTTACACATTATCGCAAATTTCACGATTGGAGATGCCCCAAAACGGTAGTCTGCCTCCTGGACAGTGGGGCTAAAGGGGTGGCAGACAACTTCAAAGTCGTTGAAAGTTGCAAAAATTTGCAACTATTTCCTCACTGTTCGTGCTTTGCCCGATCATAGTACTTGGTCCACTGATAACGAAAATGCAGATGGCAGACACTTTCAGTGGGGCTAAAGTGGTGGCAGACGAGCCCAAAGTCGTTAATAGTTGCAAATATTTGCAACTATTTCCTCGCGTTTGATTCATATACCATTTCATAGAGGCCGAGTCCCCGCATATAAATTCCAAAAGGCAGGACACCATGCTAAGTATGTTTCCAAAGGCAGACAAAAACCCTTAAAAGGACGACCAGCAGACGAGCCTAAAGTGAAGCAAAAAGTGGGATTTTGTGAGAAATAACAAGGATCTCATTTTCCCTTAATATCATACGGATGACATCCAGCAGCGAATTTTGGAAGAAACAACAATTATCTCTCGCGAAAGCATTTTCCCTAATATCACACGGATGGCCCGCAGCCCGCAGCAGCGTTTCTTTTTGACCGGTATATCATTCAGCACACCATGCTAAGTATATATTTTCAAAGGCAGACATAAAGCACTAAAAGGACGATCAGCAGACGAGCCCTTAAATGGGGCTAAAAGTGGAATTTTGCGAAAAACAACAATTGTCTCTCGTTGCAGCATTTTACCTTAATATCACACGGATCGCCCCCAGCAGCGATTCTTTTTGGAACGCATATCGCTTAGGACATAATGTTAAGTAAATATTTCCAAAGGCAGACATACAGCATTAAAAGGACGATTACAGACGAGCCCTTAAATGTGGCAAAAGGTAGAATCTTGCGAGAAACAACAATTATCTCTCGTGGCAGCGTTTCCCCCTAATTTCGCACGGATGGCCCTCAGCAGCTTTTCATTTGGAGCAGTATTTCATTCAGGACACCATGCTAAGTATATATTTCCAAAGACAGACATAAAACATTAAAAGGACGATCAGCAGACGAGCCCTTAAATGGGGCAACAAGTGGAATTTTGCGAGAAACAACAATTATCTCTCGTTGCAGCCTTACCTTAATATCACACGGATCGCCCCCAGCAGCGATTCTTTTTGGAACGCATATCACTAAGGACCCAATGTTAAGTAAATATTTCCAAAGGCAGACATACAGCTTTAAAAGGACGATCAGCAGACGAGCCCTTAAATGGGGCAAAAAGGGGAATATTGCGAGAAACAAAAATTATCTCTCGTGGAAGCATTTCCCCCTAATATCACACGGCTGGCCTACAGCAGCGTTTCTTTTTGAACGGTATATCTTTCAGGACACCATGCTAAGTATATATTTCAAAGGCAGACATAAAGCACTAAAAGGACGATCACAGACGAGCCCTTAAATGTGGCAAAAGGTGAAATCTTGCGAGAAACAACAATTATCTCTCGTGCCAGCATTTCACCCTAATATCACACGGATGGCCCTCGACAGCGTCTCTTTTTGAAGGGTATAGCATTCAGGACACTATGCTAAGTAAATATCTTCAAAAGCAGGCATAATTCTTTAAAAGGACGATCAGCAGAGGAGCCCCTAAATAAGGCGAAATGTGGGATTTCGCGAAAAACAACAATGATCTCTCGTGACAGAACTTGCCCCTAATAATCACAGGGATGGCACCCAGCAGCGGTTCTTTTTGGACGGCATATCTCTCAGGCCACCATATTCAGTAAATGTTTCCAAAGGCAGACATAAAGCATTCAAAGGAGGATCAGCAGACGCGCCCTTAAGTCGGCCAAAAAGTGTGATTTTGCGGAAAACAACAGTTATCACTTTTTGACCTTTTTTGCACCACTTTAGAGACGTCTACTGATCGTCCTTTTTAAGGTTTTTGTCTGCGTTGGGAAATATACACTTAGCATAGTGTTCTGAATGATATTGCGACTGATAGTCCATCGTGTGATATTAGGGGAAAATGCTGCAACGAGAGATAATTGTTCTTTCTTGCAAAATTCCACTTTTTGCTCGACTTAATGGCTCGTCTGCTGATCGTCCTTTTAGTGCTTTATGTCTGCCTTTTGAAGTATATACTTAGCATGGTGTCCTGAATGAAATACTGCTCAAAATGAAAAGCTGCTGGGGGCCATCAGTGCGATATTAGGGGGAAACGCTGCCACGAGAGATAATTGTTGTTTCTCGCAAGATTCCGCATTTTGCCACATTTAAGGGCTCGTCTGCTGATCGTCCTTTAAATGCTGTATGTCTGCCTTTGGAAATATTTACTTAACATTGTGTCCTTAGCGATATGCGTTCCAAAAAGAATCGCTGCTGGGGGCGATCCGTGTGATATTAAGGTAAAATGCTGCAACGAGAGATAATTGTTGTTTCTCGCAATATTCCACTTTTTGTCCCATTTAAGAGCTCGGCTGCTGATCGTCCTTTTAACGCTTTATGTCTGCCTTTGCACATATTTACTTAATATTGTGTCCTAAGTGATATGCGTTCCAAAACGAATCGCTGCTGGAGGCCATCCGTGTGATATTAGAGAAAAATGATGCCACGTCAGATAATCGTTGTTTTTCGCAGAATTCCACTTTTAGCCCCATTTAAGGGCTCGTCTGCTGATCGTTCTTTTAGTGCTTTATGTCTGCCTTTGAAAATGTATACTTAGCGTGGTGTGCTGAATGATATACCGGTCAAAAAGAAACGCTGCTGCGGACCATCCGTGTGATATTAGGGGGAAATGCTTTCGCGAGAGATAATTGTTGTTTCTTGCAAAATTCCACTTTTTACCCCATTTAAGGGCTCGCCTGCTGATCATCCTTTTAATGCTGTATGTCTGCCTTTGGAAATATTTACTTAACATTGTGTCCTTAGCGATATGCGTTCCAAAAAGAATCGCTACTGGGGGCGATCCGTGTGATATTAACCTTCCGTTAGTCGCAATACAAAATGTAACACGAATAGACGCAATGGATCTATTAGATGCCAACTTTGTCATCCTGCTGTAAGGTAATGAATATCTTCATAAGGTTTTTTTCTTTTTTATCTGAATATTTGAAGCCTTGTCATACCAATAGTCAATAGCCGAAGATGAAAATCGGGTCTGTTAATAATATTTTTTTTGTTAAGAAAAAGTCTTAAAAAAATGAGATTTTTTGGAATTGTCTTACCTAATTGCAGTTTTACAGCTTTCTGAGCATAACTAAATTTTAAAATAGGCATCAATGGTAAAACAAAGGTGTAATAGGGTAACTCTAAAAGTATTGCACTTGTAGTAAATATTTTTTTTATCGTATACTGATGCGCCTATATCAATTACACGCTCAAATCAGTTACACGAGTGCTCGCAATGCATCTAAAGGCGCGTTTAGATGGCATCAAACTTGTTTGCATCCAACTTTTCCCTCAAACTTATCCAAGTTGGAAGGCTGTTTACACGTACGATATTCTCTCAAACAAATCCTATCAAACAAATCCTATCCAACTTGTTGGCCGTGTAAACAGTAGTTGAAAGTTGGAGCGGTCGTAAAACGTTACCAGTTTTTGCAATACGTATTAGTACAGGAAAAGTATATTTGGTTTTTTTTTTTATTTTTTTCGTGAATATTTTAACCATTTAGGGAAACATGCCCGAATGAGTATACAGCGTGCCCCAAAAGTCAACGGAACGCCAGAATTGGATGATAGTGCACAGATATAGGTAATCAGGCGCATTAATTCTTTATTTTTAGAAAGTATATTTATATTTCGATTGGACTATAAATCAATGCATCTAAAGCAAGTTTTCCAACTTCTGTTTTCACGGTGGATTTGTTTGAATGCTCGTTCCCCTTCAAACTTGTTGTCGAACTTCTGTTTACACGATGGATTTGGTGTCCAACTTGTTTGAATGCTCAAAAGTTGGACGACAAATCCATCGTGAAAACAGCGCTTAATAGATGCTCGAGCCTCCTACGTAAAGCCAAAGGACCCCACAATTTTCACTTTCAGACTAAAATGCTTCCGTACTCGGTATACGAAGCTACTATGAGTTAGAAAGTGGAATTCGCAATAGAAAAGAAGTTAAGGTAAAAAAACAATACGTGGCATCTGTCAGATGCAATGCGTCTAACGGAAGGTTAAGGTAAAATGCTGCAACGAGAGATAATTGTTGTTTTTCGCAAAATTCCACTTTTAGCCCCATTTAAGGGCTCGTCTGCTGATCGTCCTTTTAGTGCTTTATGTCTGCCTTTGAAAATATATACTTAGTATGGTGTCCTGAATGAAATACTGCTCCAAATGAAAAGCTGCTGAGGGCCATCCGTGCGAAATTAGGGGGAAACGCTGCCACGAGAGATAATTGTTGTTTCTCGCAAGATTCCACCTTTTGCCACATTTAAGGGCTCGTCTGTGATCGTCCTTTTAATGCTGTATGTCTGCCTTTGGAAATATTTACTTAACATTGTGTCCTAAGCGATATGCGTTCCAAAAAGAATCGCTGCTGGGGGCGATCCGTGTGATATTAAGGTAAAATGCTGCAACGAGAGATAATTGTTGTTTCTCGCAAAATTCCACTTGTTGCACCATTTAAGGGCTCGTCTGCTGATCGTCCTTTTAGTGCTTTATGTCTGCCTTTGAAAATATATACTTAGCATGGTGTGCTGAATGATATACCGGTCAAAAAGAAACGCTGCTGCGGGCCATCCGTGTGATATTAGGGGGAAATGCTTTCGCGAGAGATAATTGTTGTTTCTTGCAAAATTCCACTTTTTACCCCATTTAAGGGCTCGCCTGCTGATCGTCCTTTTAATGCTGTATGTCTGCCTTTGGAAATATTTACTTAACATTATGTCCTAAGTGATATGCGGTCCAAAAAGAATCGCTGCTGGATGTCATCCGTATGATATTAAGGGAAAATGAGATTCCTGTTATTTCTCACAAAATCCCACTTTTTGCTTCACTTTAGGCTCGTCTGCTGGTCGTCCTTTTAAGGGTTTTTGTCTGCCTTTGGAATCATATACTTAGCATGGTGTCCTGAATGATGTGCCGTTCAAAAAGAATCGCTGCTGAGGGCCATCCGTGTGATATTAGGGGAAAATGTTACTTTGTATATTCGTTTTCTGTGTATGTACTATATTGCCTGTAAATTTACTTGAAAATAGTCAAATTTCGATTGATAAATTAACCAGGTTGTAACTGGAATTTTGAAATAAAATTTGGCTTAAGTACTCAGGGAAGTGTCTGGAAAATAATTAAGCTCTTTCTGTACCTATATGATTTAGCATGATGGAGTTAGCGTTATTTTTGTAGAAGCACATGCCATTTTTCATACAAATTTCAAATTTTGGAGCGCGTCTGCCACCATGTTAGCCCCCCAATTTTTGTCTGCCTTTTGGAATTTATATGCGGGGACTCGGCCTCTATGAAATGGTATATGAATCAAACGCGAGGAAATATTTGCAACTATTAACGACTTTGGGCTCGTCTGCCACCACTTTAGCCCCACTGAAAGTGTCTGCCATCTGCATTTTCGTTATCAGTGGACCAAGTACTATGATCGGGCAAAGCACGAACAGTGAGGAAATAGTTGCAAATTTTTGCAACTTTTAACGACTTTGAAGTTGTCTGCCACCCCTTTAGCCCCACTGTCCAGGAGGCAGACTACCGTTTTGGGGCATCTCCAATCGTGAAATTTGCGATAATGTATAACAGAATGGAGAGGAAATAGTTGTAAATAATTTCCACTTGGGCTCTTAGACTATTAGCAGACGAGAAGTGGCCGCCAGGAAAATAAAAAGAAAAGTTTGGGTTCGTAAATGTTAGAAACAGGTTAGAGAAGCAGCCAGTTTTTTTTTATTTTTTTGTGTTTCATGAAGGGGCGTACGCAAGACAATATTTCGAAAAGGGGTCTTAGGAATAAGATTGACGGTGCTCATATTTTATAACTGATCTGTGCATACAAATCACTGAGCTTTTATTTCAGAGCACTGAACAATTATCTTGAGAGTTATATCAATCATCCGATCCTTAAACCTTCAAAAAATGTTTTCCGCCTTCTCGTTTGTAGCTTGAAAAATATGGTCCTCTTTTATTTTTTATTGTAAGTCCGTTCGACTATTAGAAAAAGCTACCATCCTGACCGAAATAATTGGAGCACGGGAACGGGTTTATCGTGACATTAAGAGTGCCAATGACAACGATAGCTTCATACCTCCGTTCTCGATGTATTGCGAATATCTGGTAGCAAACATACAATAGGGACGTTTTATTGTGTTTATCCCGTGCAGGTTTGGGTAGAACTTCATATAAAAAAAATGACACTTACCCAGGTAAAGTTAACCCGTGCAACTACCCTACACGGGATAGAGCTGAAATGTAGATGGCGGACGCATAGGGGAAATATGAGGGAATTTGTTTTTTCAAAGCAAATGTGAGAGTTTTTCTAATCACGAGAAAAGATTTTGCAAAGAAATAATCATCTTTTGTGATAAAATCCACCACATCTAAAAAATAGGCCGACGAAAGCGAGTCAAAGATGCACAAAAACTGTCAAATGTCAGCTGTTTGGTCTTAACCGGGATGTTACCCGCGATCGTTTTTTTCGAGTCAGATTTACCCGCGATGCGAAAAAAACGTCGCTAATATCTAACCAAAACCAAATTTACAAATAAATCAATAGGTGTGTTTTTTTGGTTATCCCGTGCAGGTTTGGGTAACGAAACTTCATATAAAAAAATGACAGGTGCGTCAGCTGTCATTTTTTTATATGGAGTTTCGTTACCCAAACCTGCACGGGATAACCAAAAAAACACACCTATAATCTATCATTCTTCTTTCAATTTTTGCACATTTTTTAATGGGAAATATGTGCTTCCTTTCCTCTGGAAAAAAATGTTAATTCATTTATAAATTGTGGATTACTAACTAACTAATTGTAATCGAATTTATTATTGGCACTATGGCCAAGAGGTTCCAAGTTGTTGAGAAAAAAGAAACTTTGATAACCGGAAAAAGTCGAGAAAATCATTGAAGTGACGTGCGTCTACCAAAATTGTTTGACAGAGATGAGATCGCCAAACTATATTCTTCTACTACGCAGCTATTATTGAGAGTTAAATTTTACTATGAAAAATATTTTTTCGATAAATTTCCACTAATTCATTTAAATTTTGAATTTTCCAATATCCCACAGTTTGCAAAAAAAGGATCAAATTGTCGTTATTTTTTATATTGATCATTAAATGCACCCAATCGAATCATTTCGTTTGACCACCATGGGTCACACAGAAAATTGGTAATTTTAGAATGACCGTATGACCTAAAACTGCAAAATAAATTTGACGAAAGATGTGTTTTGTTATTACACAAAGGTCATATGTTTGACCAGAAATGAATGACCACGATGGTCATTCATTTTAGGTCAAACTCATTTTTGGTCATTTATTTTGCTATTACACTAGTTGGACAAACTTTTTGCGTCATTGGTTAAACTTTATTTGATAGTGTAATACCTCCTTAACTGTCGTGGAATATGTCACAAACGGTGGGGAATTCCATAAGCTACAATCCGAGACCGGTTCCATATTTTTCCTCGGCCATTTTATGTATTATTTTTCGATTCCCCGTTCATTTGACATTTCACGATGAAATAACCGGGGAATCGGAAACAAATAGATAAAATGGCCGAGAAAAATTATGGAACCGTTTTCGGATTGTAGCTTATGGAATTCCCCAGCATTCCCCACATATTACACGACAGTAAGAATACATTTTCATTGAAAAAACCGCAGCGGTCAAATATTTCACTCTCGATGTCAGTACTAGGCTTCACTCCGTTATCATATACGGCGGGAAAGTTTGCGTGTTTTTAATTTACGCATGAGATTTAGATTTAAACACGAGCTCAGAGTCAACCATAGTTTACAATCGTAGCTTGAAAGGTCTGGTAGTGCCTGGAATTTCTGCCAGACTTCCGAATAGGATTGTTTTCCAAGTCATAAGCACCAATCACATACTAGAGATTACGTATACTACTCACAACAAAATAAGGGCCACAGCTTTTTATGTTGGGCAAAACACCATGTTCAAACACACCTTTAAAATGACACCTGAATTATTCTTAACCGTTATAATTAACGATGCTCTGATGAAACAAAAGCTCGTTGCCTGCCTCCTATAACGTGCATAACTACTAAGTTGCCTTAACCCCTTGTGGGACATAGCGCGTCTACTACACCTACTCGCCATCGCGTACGATTTCTGGCCATGTAACGTATTTGACCCCAGTTCTTTCTCAAAGACGCACATTTCTTATCCACAGATCTGCGCCACGTGATTTTAGGGCGACCCCTCTTAAAGTTTCAATGAAAAGTGTTGTTTTCACTATGGATCCGGTAATAATTTGATGGATTTATTTAGTACACCAACTTGTACAAAGGGAGAACGATTTTACACTAAAATAATCAAAATGGAAAATTAACAAAAAAACGTATACATAAGTGTACTACGATCTACGAGCTGACCAGGTGACAAAAATTACAAAGTGGAATCGTTTACAAAGTTCATATAAGTACAAAACAAAAGCAGCTGATCAAGCTCATGACTTCTTCATTTTAACACTCCCACTTGAGCGGAGCGCTGGTTTTGACGTCTTCAAGGATGCATAGCATATCTCGCGAGCGTTGGAAGGTTTCTCGAGGTAGAGGTTTCGTTAACGAGTCGGCTTGTTGCTCTTTCGACGGGACATGAATCAGTTGAAACTCGCCTTCTTGGAATTTCTGCCTTATGAAGTGGTAACGTACATCAATGTGTTTCGAGCGTCGGTGATGCTCTGGATTCTCAATACATTGCCCGGTTAACTCGCGCGCTAGCTGTTTTAACCATAGGATTTCCTTGACTGTATGGCAGGCGGCAATATATTCCGCCTCGGTAGTTGATAATGCCACAATCCTTTGCCTGTGCGAGCTCCAAGAAACGATATTATCACCTAGTTTCCCGACAAGTCCAGTAGTTGATTTTCGAGTTTCGGTGTCACCCGCATAATCCGCATCACTGTATGCTTGAACCTCGTTGCAGTTGCCACTCCTAAAGAAAAGTCCATGTCGAGGTGTGCCCTTCAGGTATTTAAGAATTCGTTTGACACCACTCCAATGTATTTTCTTTGGAGCGCAAAGAAATTGGCTCGCACGATTCACAGCATAGGCAATGTCTGGCCTGGTTCCAACAGCCAAATACATTAAACTGCCTACTGCCTCACGGTAAGGTGCATTCGTTTTTTCCTCTTCGTTTTCATTCATCGAGTAAGGTACTATTTGGTGCTGATCACTAGGAATGTCCACTGGGTTTGCATCCTGCATGTTGAATCGTTCCAGTACCTTTCGCAAAAATGCCTCCTGATGAATAAAAATATTCCCATCTGGGTGTTGTTGAATTTGCAGACCTAGATATTGTAAGAAAACATTTAATTCAGTAATGAATATTATTTATTTTTTTAATTTCAATTCTTCTTTAATTTGTATTCTTCCGGTCAATCTGAAAAATAATAGAAAACAACACCTGAGCAATGATATAAACAAATATAATATTTAAAATATATTCATCAAATGATTTTTTTTAAATTTCAAAAGCCAGGAGTGGAATTACGTATCTCGAATCGAGTCACTCGTTTCGACTTAATTTGAACTCGATTCGAGTTCGTCCCGATATCACCAATCTCGATCGAGTTTCAAATTTACGAAGACTAGATGAAAGGAAAAAATATACTAGATTATCTGTGTCGACTGCATTCCTGTCAAACGTCACCGTACAAAAATTTGCTTGTGTTTGACTTAATTTGTTAGTGAAAATGTTATTTATGGATAGAAGCAGCGACGAGGAAGAGTTTTGAGGGACAAAAGTAATCTTCTTTGCGGGGAAAAAAAGGTATGTTAGAACTATATTGATTGAAATTGTCGATATTTTATTTAATGTGCATTGTTTATTTCTAGATTCCAAAAAGATTTTCGCTTGAGCAGGGAGGTATTTAAGTGTGTTTTAAGTGTTTTTAAGTGGCTTTTAGGTAATATATCCAAGTTTCGGATTAAATTTTCTAATCTTCACATTTGGTAGGCGATAGTGGATGGATGCTGACGCTGTACCGTACAGTGGATTCGAACACTGGAGAGGAAACATTTAACAAAGAGCACTCCATAGCAAGGAGTATTGTGGTGCGAACAATTGAGATTTGGAAAGGACGTTGACACTGCTTGCAAGACGAAAGACGAATGAGATATTCGTCGGAAAAAGTGGCATCAATTGCGAAAAAATTAAAAATCCTTTGAATTGGTAATTGAGATGTGTAAAAAATATGGAAAAAAAATTTAAAACCTCTAGTAAAATCAATAAAAATTTTCCAAAGAAAAAATCAACACATTTTTGTAACTCAAACATTGAATTTTATTTAGCATAACAAAATATTGCACTTCCTTCCACTAATGATGATCAAATAATACAATAATATACTTAGTTTTCCTGGGAAACACGCCGCAAATAGCCTACTCGAACACTTAATTGCTTTCGACGGCTATTCACTGTTTTCGACTGTCAAAATGTGATGATATCGAGATACGTAGTACGGGGTTATGTCGAAACTAGTACATTCCTATATTTCGAGCTCGATATCGATATTGATGCTACCAATTTTGCTCGAAACTCGAAAAAGTTTCGTGATTCGAGATACATAATTCCACCCCAGTTTTCCTACCCGGAAAACTGTCGATCAATGGTCTGGATTGAGATGATAACCTCCTCTCAACCACTATGAGGATAACCTCCTCACGACCTCGAAACGGCTAGGAAGTGCACTTCCTACGAGGTTGTAACCCAACCTCGGACCTCACCCAATGATAACCTCCTTGGGGATCAGCCATCGCTTCTGAACTTTCAAGGATAACCTCCTTGAAGTTCAGTATTTATTATAACAATATCATTTGATAAAATATAATACAAATAGAAATATATATATCTCAATATGTGCGCATATACAATAAATATATAAAGAAATATTAAATTAATCCTGAAACAAAAATATTGCTCGTAAGAAAATACTTACATTATACGTTTTTCCTTTTCCAAGTTTTCTGACTAATAAAAATTTTAATTTATATTTTTACAAGTCAATGCCATATCGGCCTTCTATACATATGTACATATTTATAGAAAACTATGTACAAGTGGAAAAACGTATATGCAAGTGCATGTAAATTGTTAATGTATATATACATTATTTGTATTTCTTACATTTCGGCCATCCGACAATATAACTCGTCCCGAGTTATTTGTGTATAAGTTTTCTTCGTAATATTCGTTTTAATTATCTTCACTATCAGTACCAGATCCACTTTCATCTGAAATGCCTTTCGGCTCACACCATGGCTTCATACGGTCAACGGCAATCACTCGTTCATAACGTCCAGTTCTTGTTGTACGTTGATTTCCTATCATGTCTGTTATTAAATAACGATCATTTGGTAACACCGTTTTCACAACAAATGGTCCACTAAATGGCGGCAATAATTTTCTACTAATATTTTGAGCTAATTCTGCCTTCTCAATTAATACCAAATCTCCTTCTTTATAAATTTTCGCTCGTTTGCGATGTTTGTCATAATGCAATTTTTGTGTTTCTTGTGCCTTTTTAATTGTTTCAGCGGCTAAATTTCGTTCTAAAGTAATATCATGTAAAATGTGAGATGTCTTGTTAATTTCATCACTTAACATCATATCCGAACCTCCTCTAGGCTTATAACCAAACAATAATTCACTTGGCGTTTTATTTGTGCTCTTATTGATAACGTTATTAATAGCAAATTGAACAACACGAACATTATCATCCCATTTTTTTTCTTCCGAAGTAGTAGTCATTAAAGCCGTTAAAATGGATCTATTAAGTCTTTCAATTTGCCCATTAGCACGAGGAGTAGCCACTGCATTTCTAATATGTTTTATTACATTTTGATCGCAAAAATTTTCAAAAGCTTTTGACATAAATGCACTTCCTTGATCAGATATTAACTCTTTCGGACTACCATAAGTCGCAAATATATCTTTACAAAATTCAATAACAAATTTAGCATGCGTGGAACGTACCGCTCGAATAAACAAAAATTTTGTAAACGAATCAACTGCTGCAACAACATAGGTATTTCCTCGTGTACTTCTAGGAAAAGGACCCATGTGATCAATATGCAATGTTCTCATCGGTTCAGGTAGCTTTGGTATGGGATGTAAGTATCCTTCTTTCTTTCCTCCTTTTCTTTTATAATAAAGACATCTTATACAACATGATATATATTTTTCCACATATTGACGCATTTGCGGAAACCAATAATTTTCACATAATCGTTGCAAGGTTTTCTCCAAAGAAAAATGACCTAAATCGTCATGCGCTGCTCGTACAACTTGTTGTCTCATTCCCACAGGTACCAACCACTGTGTACCCTTTTCAGTAACTCGATAAACTCTGCCTTCCTTCAATATATAATTTTTATGTAAATTTTTTTCATATTCAGTTTGAGGATTTTTTTTAAGAACATCATATATTTCTTTAATTTTAATATCTGTTAATTGACCAGCAAGTACCCAATCATCTTGAGTGATACGCAATATTGAGTGTGAAGTTTCTTTTGTTGGATTACGACTAAGAGCATCAACATGTTTCATTCTTTCTCCTGGTCTGTACACAACTTTAAATGAAAATTCTTGTATTTGTAGCCACCATCGTGCAATTCTCGGTACCAATTCTTTTTTATCTTTTGTAGCTTTCAAAGAACTACAATCTGTCACAACAGTGAATTCGATACCCAATAGATACACTCGAAACTTCTTGAGAGATTCGACCACTGCAAGTGTTTCTAATTCATAAGCATGAAACTTGCTTTCAGCTTCTGATGTTTGTCGACTAAAATATGCCACTGGATGCAAACGTTCTTCTTGATATTGAAAAAGTATTCCGGCCAAACCCAATGAACTGGCATCTGTATGTAATTCAGTAACTGCATCTGGATTAAATAAAATCAATATTGGTCTCTCTATTAAACATTGTTGCAATTTTCTAAATGCCGTTTCTTCCTTAATTGTCCAATTCCATGAATTATCTTTTCGAATTAACGCTGTTAATGGTCGTGCAATTAGAGCATAATCCTTTATGAAATGACGAAAATATCCTGTTAATCCCAAAAATTGTCTAACGTTATGTACATTCATTGGTACTTCAAATTTTGCTACAGAATTTGTCTTTTCTATTCCTGGTTGAACTTTTCCTTTGCTGATTGTATATCCCAAATAATTCACCGTGGACATCAAAAATGAACATTTCTTAATATTTAAAGTTAATCCTTCATTACGAAAAATATCCAATACTCTTGTTAATCCTTCTATAGCTTTTGGAATACTATCTGCATGCAACAAAACATCATCCAAATAAACTGACGCGATATCTCCTACAGGCTTTAAAATTTTGTTCATTAATCTTTGAAATAATCTTGGAGCATTAGTCAAGCCAAAAGGCATTCTTTCAAATTCGTACTGACCAGTTGATGTAACAAAAGATGTATAGCGTTTCGATTGTTCATCCATTGGAATTTGATTATAACCCGATCTTAAATCCAAACTTGTAAAATAAATTCCTCCATGTAATCTATCAATTTGATCATCGATTCTTGTAAGTGGAAAACTATCTTTTACCGTCATGGAATTAAGTTTCCGAAAATCAATACATAACCTTGATTCTCCATTTTTTTTCTTCACGAGAACTATGGGAGATGCATAATCAGAGTCAGACTCCCGAATAATATTATTATCAAGCAAATCTTGAACCATTACACTGACAAGTTCTTGTTCGCTTCTCGCCATTCGATACGGACGAAACGAAAATGGTATATCCTCCTTTAATTGAATACGCATTTGTATTGATTTAGCACAACCCAATTCACTATTATCCAAAGCTATACAATCGCGATAGTGCTGAAGAATATTGAATACTTCGTTTTTAATATCCTCGCTTACTGGTCCAATATTAATATCATTTAAAAAAAACGCCTCTTTAGATTCAATCAACTTTTCTGTAACCCCACATATTGTTTCGGACAATGGTAAATCAATATCTTTCAGAGGCCATGCACGAGTAACAACTTCATTTTGTTTAATTATAATATCAATTTCTGATAAATTAATAAAAGGAATAAATGACTCCCCTTTTGAATTGATATTCAATATCGATCTGGGTATACAGCAGTCACCGCCATCATGTGACCGAAATTTGGCTTCCACATATACGTCGCCAATAAAATCGTTATTAAAAACTTCGAGTAGCGCTCTATGTTTCGCGGGAATAGATACAGTTTTTATCGAATATAATTTTATTTTATACAAAGGTGTATCTATGTCCATTAAAAGAAAATCATTGCAATATTTTTTTTCATAAAATAATAGTTGTTTATCATTTTTAACAACTACTATATGTGGTAATTCCGTGAAACTTCTTCCGACAATAATTGGAACATTTTGCTCCTCGTCAGCTACTATAATTGCTTTCAGATTAGCTACAATATTATCAATTTCAATTTTTATATTGGTAGAACCTTTGCTCCAAGTCAATCCGTTACCATAACCATGTAATTTTACTTTATCCGATGTATCGACGACTAATCCTAAACGTTTCGCTTCAGTCGTAGTAATCAATGTGCAAGAACTTCCAAAATCAATATATGCTTTACAGGCTATTGAACTCACCTTTATATTTTTGTAATATTTGTCGTTTGTCCCTTCATTCGTAGGAATTTCAAGTAAAGCAACTGTTTTCTCCAACTCTCCTTTGCTTTTCTTGGCACAACTAACATCTTTATAATGTTGACCTCGACACTTATGGCAATATGGTAAAATCGAATCACATCTGTTCGCATAATGCCCTTTCTTTCCACATTTGTAACAGAGAACTGTATTTCGTTCAGCCAGAATGTTTTCATGACTCCTTAAATTTTCTTTTTCCTTCAAAAAAAAAATTGTTATAATTCGATTTAGACACTGCCCAAGTAACAATTTCATCCCTATAATACTTCGTAAAATATTATCTACTAACGACAATAGGGGCACTTTACAGGGTATAAACTCTGAATAATAGTCCAATAATGGCGTTCGGCGCCGTTTTTAGATCCAATTGCACCTTATTGTAGCACTGAACTAAGCTTTGAAAAAGACATACATCAATGTGTTATGTCATCATTTTCTGTCATTTTCTCGTGAAAAAAAGAAAAAAAAAATCCCCCAGCCAGCGTCGAACCAGCGACTGTCGGACGCCAGTCCGACGCCCTAACCACTCGGCCAACCTCACATATAGTTAACATTGCTCGCAAACACTACAAGTGCTCAACACTTCTTTATCGACTCTTCTCCATTGCACCTTCTTCTTTATATGTCAGTCAATTGAAGTTGAATTAATCCACACATTCATCAACAAAATGCAGACATTTTCTGCGTTGAGATTATCTTAATTGATTCATAAGTTAACAAGGAGTGAGGAAATGTTAGTTTCATGCAATATTTCAATGAATTCAATTCAAGAAACGTGGTATTCCGGAGCACTTCATAAGTGTCAATTCAATAAATCACAAAGTCCATCCTTCAATAAAACTAGGCTGAACAATTTATTGGATGACCATACGAATGTCACACGATAAAAATGACACCGACTGTGCTATAGAAGAATATATGCATGTGTGTGAGTTAACTAGAAAGACTATTGCATGTGTGTGCTGTATCATCCAATAAAACACAAGAGTGGAGTATTTAACGTAGTTTCATTTTTAGGTTGACGTTTAGAGACAGTTTTATCGAAGTTTTATACCACAATCTTTGAATTTATTCCATAATGATGACAGAAGCTTTCCGGAAAATACTTTAAGGATGGTTTATCGGATCAAAATATTACTTTAAGCGATGTCACACGATAAATGAATTCCGTGGTACTATATGGTTGCTACAGTGTGAAGTGCTTCTTTAAAGCAAACGAATTGTTGCTTGGGTGATGATGCAGAAATATTCAATTGAGTTAAATAAGTTAATAATTCTTCTGGTCGTTGATAATTTCCGGCACGAGCTCCTATTTTAATCACATGATCAGTCAATCCTCCGATAATACATGATACAGCCTTTTGGCCGCTGATTTGACAGATATTTAAAAGTGCTAGTTTCTCATAATAATAACGCAAATACGATTCTTCTAACCGTTTGTGTCGTTGCATCATTGTTTCAAGCTGCTGATTATAATCAGCAGTGTGGGGAAAGGCTTCCTGAAGTTTGAATTTCCACTCTTGCCAATCATAGTTTACGGCACCTAAACTTCGGTACCACACTTCAGCCAATCCACTTAATTTCGAAAAAGCTGCATAAATAGTTGCTTCATCCGTCCATAAAAATAATTTACGCATTTCATCAATTTTTTTGCACCAGGACTCGGCAGTTAAACTTGCATCTTCTGGATCGAATCTCGGTATCGCATCACCATTATTCTGTGAAACTACATTATTTTTTTCAAAAACTGACGCTATGGCATTCGTAAATCTCTTCATCGTTTTCTTCAAAGTCCGTGATTTTTCGTGTTTTTTTATGTTTTCGATGTCGATTTTTTTCCTTATCTGATCGTCCCATTGTCAATGTAAATGATTATATATTTTTTTTTTTTGACAAATCTATCAAAAATTAAATAATGAAATTAGTATATTTATATCTCTTTGTTTGAATTGACCGTCCGAATACAAATTTGTGAGCGATATTGGAATTATCCCACTTCTGATATGTAAGAAAACATTTAATTCAGTAATGAATATTATTTATTTTTTTAATTTCAATTCTTCTTTAATTTGTATTCTTCCGGTCAATCTGAAAAATAATAGAAAACAACACCTGAGCAATGATATAAACAAATATAATATTTAAAATATATTCATCAAATGATTTTTTTTAAATTTCAAAAGCCAGTTTTCCTACCCGGAAAACTGTCGATCAATGGTCTGGATTGAGATGATAACCTCCTCTCAACCACTATGAGGATAACCTCCTCACGACCTCGAAACGGCTAGGAAGTGCACTTCCTACGAGGTTGTAACCCAACCTCGGACCTCACCCAATGATAACCTCCTTGGGGATCAGCCATCGCTTCTGAACTTTCAAGGATAACCTCCTTGAAGTTCAGTATTTATTATAACAATATCATTTGATAAAATATAATACAAATAGAAATATATATATCTCAATATGTGCGCATATACAATAAATATATAAAGAAATATTAAATTAATCCTGAAACAAAAATATTGCTCGTAAGAAAATACTTACATTATACGTTTTTCCTTTTCCAAGTTTTCTGACTAATAAAAATTTTAATTTATATTTTTACAAGTCAATGCCATATCGGCCTTCTATACATATGTACATATTTATAGAAAACTATGTACAAGTGGAAAAACGTATATGCAAGTGCATGTAAATTGTTAATGTATATATACATTATTTGTATTTCTTACATTTCGGCCATCCGACAATATAACTCGTCCCGAGTTATTTGTGTATAAGTTTTCTTCGTAATATTCGTTTTAATTATCTTCACTATCAGTACCAGATCCACTTTCATCTGAAATGCCTTTCGGCTCACACCATGGCTTCATACGGTCAACGGCAATCACTCGTTCATAACGTCCAGTTCTTGTTGTACGTTGATTTCCTATCATGTCTGTTATTAAATAACGATCATTTGGTAACACCGTTTTCACAACAAATGGTCCACTAAATGGCGGCAATAATTTTCTACTAATATTTTGAGCTAATTCTGCCTTCTCAATTAATACCAAATCTCCTTCTTTATAAATTTTCGCTCGTTTGCGATGTTTGTCATAATGCAATTTTTGTGTTTCTTGTGCCTTTTTAATTGTTTCAGCGGCTAAATTTCGTTCTAAAGTAATATCATGTAAAATGTGAGATGTCTTGTTAATTTCATCACTTAACATCATATCCGAACCTCCTCTAGGCTTATAACCAAACAATAATTCACTTGGCGTTTTATTTGTGCTCTTATTGATAACGTTATTAATAGCAAATTGAACAACACGAACATTATCATCCCATTTTTTTTCTTCCGAAGTAGTAGTCATTAAAGCCGTTAAAATGGATCTATTAAGTCTTTCAATTTGCCCATTAGCACGAGGAGTAGCCACTGCATTTCTAATATGTTTTATTACATTTTGATCGCAAAAATTTTCAAAAGCTTTTGACATAAATGCACTTCCTTGATCAGATATTAACTCTTTCGGACTACCATAAGTCGCAAATATATCTTTACAAAATTCAATAACAAATTTAGCATGCGTGGAACGTACCGCTCGAATAAACAAAAATTTTGTAAACGAATCAACTGCTGCAACAACATAGGTATTTCCTCGTGTACTTCTAGGAAAAGGACCCATGTGATCAATATGCAATGTTCTCATCGGTTCAGGTAGCTTTGGTATGGGATGTAAGTATCCTTCTTTCTTTCCTCCTTTTCTTTTATAATAAAGACATCTTATACAACATGATATATATTTTTCCACATATTGACGCATTTGCGGAAACCAATAATTTTCACATAATCGTTGCAAGGTTTTCTCCAAAGAAAAATGACCTAAATCGTCATGCGCTGCTCGTACAACTTGTTGTCTCATTCCCACAGGTACCAACCACTGTGTACCCTTTTCAGTAACTCGATAAACTCTGCCTTCCTTCAATATATAATTTTTATGTAAATTTTTTTCATATTCAGTTTGAGGATTTTTTTTAAGAACATCATATATTTCTTTAATTTTAATATCTGTTAATTGACCAGCAAGTACCCAATCATCTTGAGTGATACGCAATATTGAGTGTGAAGTTTCTTTTGTTGGATTACGACTAAGAGCATCAACATGTTTCATTCTTTCTCCTGGTCTGTACACAACTTTAAATGAAAATTCTTGTATTTGTAGCCACCATCGTGCAATTCTCGGTACCAATTCTTTTTTATCTTTTGTAGCTTTCAAAGAACTACAATCTGTCACAACAGTGAATTCGATACCCAATAGATACACTCGAAACTTCTTGAGAGATTCGACCACTGCAAGTGTTTCTAATTCATAAGCATGAAACTTGCTTTCAGCTTCTGATGTTTGTCGACTAAAATATGCCACTGGATGCAAACGTTCTTCTTGATATTGAAAAAGTATTCCGGCCAAACCCAATGAACTGGCATCTGTATGTAATTCAGTAACTGCATCTGGATTAAATAAAATCAATATTGGTCTCTCTATTAAACATTGTTGCAATTTTCTAAATGCCGTTTCTTCCTTAATTGTCCAATTCCATGAATTATCTTTTCGAATTAACGCTGTTAATGGTCGTGCAATTAGAGCATAATCCTTTATGAAATGACGAAAATATCCTGTTAATCCCAAAAATTGTCTAACGTTATGTACATTCATTGGTACTTCAAATTTTGCTACAGAATTTGTCTTTTCTATTCCTGGTTGAACTTTTCCTTTGCTGATTGTATATCCCAAATAATTCACCGTGGACATCAAAAATGAACATTTCTTAATATTTAAAGTTAATCCTTCATTACGAAAAATATCCAATACTCTTGTTAATCCTTCTATAGCTTTTGGAATACTATCTGCATGCAACAAAACATCATCCAAATAAACTGACGCGATATCTCCTACAGGCTTTAAAATTTTGTTCATTAATCTTTGAAATAATCTTGGAGCATTAGTCAAGCCAAAAGGCATTCTTTCAAATTCGTACTGACCAGTTGATGTAACAAAAGATGTATAGCGTTTCGATTGTTCATCCATTGGAATTTGATTATAACCCGATCTTAAATCCAAACTTGTAAAATAAATTCCTCCATGTAATCTATCAATTTGATCATCGATTCTTGTAAGTGGAAAACTATCTTTTACCGTCATGGAATTAAGTTTCCGAAAATCAATACATAACCTTGATTCTCCATTTTTTTTCTTCACGAGAACTATGGGAGATGCATAATCAGAGTCAGACTCCCGAATAATATTATTATCAAGCAAATCTTGAACCATTACACTGACAAGTTCTTGTTCGCTTCTCGCCATTCGATACGGACGAAACGAAAATGGTATATCCTCCTTTAATTGAATACGCATTTGTATTGATTTAGCACAACCCAATTCACTATTATCCAAAGCTATACAATCGCGATAGTGCTGAAGAATATTGAATACTTCGTTTTTAATATCCTCGCTTACTGGTCCAATATTAATATCATTTAAAAAAAACGCCTCTTTAGATTCAATCAACTTTTCTGTAACCCCACATATTGTTTCGGACAATGGTAAATCAATATCTTTCAGAGGCCATGCACGAGTAACAACTTCATTTTGTTTAATTATAATATCAATTTCTGATAAATTAATAAAAGGAATAAATGACTCCCCTTTTGAATTGATATTCAATATCGATCTGGGTATACAGCAGTCACCGCCATCATGTGACCGAAATTTGGCTTCCACATATACGTCGCCAATAAAATCGTTATTAAAAACTTCGAGTAGCGCTCTATGTTTCGCGGGAATAGATACAGTTTTTATCGAATATAATTTTATTTTATACAAAGGTGTATCTATGTCCATTAAAAGAAAATCATTGCAATATTTTTTTTCATAAAATAATAGTTGTTTATCATTTTTAACAACTACTATATGTGGTAATTCCGTGAAACTTCTTCCGACAATAATTGGAACATTTTGCTCCTCGTCAGCTACTATAATTGCTTTCAGATTAGCTACAATATTATCAATTTCAATTTTTATATTGGTAGAACCTTTGCTCCAAGTCAATCCGTTACCATAACCATGTAATTTTACTTTATCCGATGTATCGACGACTAATCCTAAACGTTTCGCTTCAGTCGTAGTAATCAATGTGCAAGAACTTCCAAAATCAATATATGCTTTACAGGCTATTGAACTCACCTTTATATTTTTGTAATATTTGTCGTTTGTCCCTTCATTCGTAGGAATTTCAAGTAAAGCAACTGTTTTCTCCAACTCTCCTTTGCTTTTCTTGGCACAACTAACATCTTTATAATGTTGACCTCGACACTTATGGCAATATGGTAAAATCGAATCACATCTGTTCGCATAATGCCCTTTCTTTCCACATTTGTAACAGAGAACTGTATTTCGTTCAGCCAGAATGTTTTCATGACTCCTTAAATTTTCTTTTTCCTTCAAAAAAAAAATTGTTATAATTCGATTTAGACACTGCCCAAGTAACAATTTCATCCCTATAATACTTCGTAAAATATTATCTACTAACGACAATAGGGGCACTTTACAGGGTATAAACTCTGAATAATAGTCCAATAATGGCGTTCGGCGCCGTTTTTAGATCCAATTGCACCTTATTGTAGCACTGAACTAAGCTTTGAAAAAGACATACATCAATGTGTTATGTCATCATTTTCTGTCATTTTCTCGTGAAAAAAAGAAAAAAAAAATCCCCCAGCCAGCGTCGAACCAGCGACTGTCGGACGCCAGTCCGACGCCCTAACCACTCGGCCAACCTCACATATAGTTAACATTGCTCGCAAACACTACAAGTGCTCAACACTTCTTTATCGACTCTTCTCCATTGCACCTTCTTCTTTATATGTCAGTCAATTGAAGTTGAATTAATCCACACATTCATCAACAAAATGCAGACATTTTCTGCGTTGAGATTATCTTAATTGATTCATAAGTTAACAAGGAGTGAGGAAATGTTAGTTTCATGCAATATTTCAATGAATTCAATTCAAGAAACGTGGTATTCCGGAGCACTTCATAAGTGTCAATTCAATAAATCACAAAGTCCATCCTTCAATAAAACTAGGGTGAACAATTTATTGGATGACCATACGAATGTCACACGATAAAAATGACACCGACTGTGCTATAGAAGAATATATGCATGTGTGTGAGTTAACTAGAAAGACTATTGCATGTGTGTGCTGTATCATCCAATAAAACACAAGAGTGGAGTATTTAACGTAGTTTCATTTTTAGGTTGACGTTTAGAGACAGTTTTATCGAAGTTTTATACCACAATCTTTGAATTTATTCCATAATGATGACAGAAGCTTTCCGGAAAATACTTTAAGGATGGTTTATCGGATCAAAATATTACTTTAAGCGATGTCACACGATAAATGAATTCCGTGGTACTATATGGTTGCTACAGTGTGAAGTGCTTCTTTAAAGCAAACGAATTGTTGCTTGGGTGATGATGCAGAAATATTCAATTGAGTTAAATAAGTTAATAATTCTTCTGGTCGTTGATAATTTCCGGCACGAGCTCCTATTTTAATCACATGATCAGTCAATCCTCCGATAATACATGATACAGCCTTTTGGCCGCTGATTTGACAGATATTTAAAAGTGCTAGTTTCTCATAATAATAACGCAAATACGATTCTTCTAACCGTTTGTGTCGTTGCATCATTGTTTCAAGCTGCTGATTATAATCAGCAGTGTGGGGAAAGGCTTCCTGAAGTTTGAATTTCCACTCTTGCCAATCATAGTTTACGGCACCTAAACTTCGGTACCACACTTCAGCCAATCCACTTAATTTCGAAAAAGCTGCATAAATAGTTGCTTCATCCGTCCATAAAAATAATTTACGCATTTCATCAATTTTTTTGCACCAGGACTCGGCAGTTAAACTTGCATCTTCTGGATCGAATCTCGGTATCGCATCACCATTATTCTGTGAAACTACATTATTTTTTTCAAAAACTGACGCTATGGCATTCGTAAATCTCTTCATCGTTTTCTTCAAAGTCCGTGATTTTTCGTGTTTTTTTATGTTTTCGATGTCGATTTTTTTCCTTATCTGATCGTCCCATTGTCAATGTAAATGATTATATATTTTTTTTTTTTGACAAATCTATCAAAAATTAAATAATGAAATTAGTATATTTATATCTCTTTGTTTGAATTGACCGTCCGAATACAAATTTGTGAGCGATATTGGAATTATCCCACTTCTGATATGTAAGAAAACATTTAATTCAGTAATGAATATTATTTATTTTTTTAATTTCAATTCTTCTTTAATTTGTATTCTTCCGGTCAATCTGAAAAATAATAGAAAACAACACCTGAGCAATGATATAAACAAATATAATATTTAAAATATATTCATCAAATGATTTTTTTTAAATTTCAAAAGCCAGTTTTCCTACCCGGAAAACTGTCGATCAATGGTCTGGATTGAGATGATAACCTCCTCTCAACCACTATGAGGATAACCTCCTCACGACCTCGAAACGGCTAGGAAGTGCACTTCCTACGAGGTTGTAACCCAACCTCGGACCTCACCCAATGATAACCTCCTTGGGGATCAGCCATCGCTTCTGAACTTTCAAGGATAACCTCCTTGAAGTTCAGTATTTATTATAACAATATCATTTGATAAAATATAATACAAATAGAAATATATATATCTCAATATGTGCGCATATACAATAAATATATAAAGAAATATTAAATTAATCCTGAAACAAAAATATTGCTCGTAAGAAAATACTTACATTATACGTTTTTCCTTTTCCAAGTTTTCTGACTAATAAAAATTTTAATTTATATTTTTACAAGTCAATGCCATATCGGCCTTCTATACATATGTACATATTTATAGAAAACTATGTACAAGTGGAAAAACGTATATGCAAGTGCATGTAAATTGTTAATGTATATATACATTATTTGTATTTCTTACAATATACGCCGACATGGGTTGCAGTGACATCGAACTCATTTTGAAGATCTCGAAGCAAATTATCCGCAATTTTCTCGTTTTCTGTTGCAATTAAACCATCGTCGAGGTGAATCGCTAAGATTATCCGCCCACCATTGTTTCCAGTAAAAACACATGGATCTGCAGCAGTTGAACTGAGCCCGAATTTTCTGAGTACCGAAACCAGTTTCTTGTTCCAGCACCTGGAAGCCTGTTTTAGACCATAGAGACTTCGTTGGAGTTTACAAACTCGTCCTGTTTTGTCGTCATATCCTTCGGGCTGATACATATAAATGTCCTCCTCGAGCTCTCCATGCAGAAAAGCAGTTTTAATGTCAAACTGGCGGAGCATGAGCTTTTTCGAGGCCACAATGGATAAAATGGAGCGTATAGAATCAAATCTCAAAACGGGGCTGAAGGTCTCATTATAATCAACACCAGCTTTCTGTGTGAAACCTCGAGCTACGAGCGCTTTATAACGCATGATTGATCCGTCTGGATTTTCTTTGAGTTTGTAGACCCACTTGTTGTCGACTATTGCATAATCTTTGGATCTAGGAACAAGTTTCCAAGTTTGGTTCTTCTCGAGCGCCTTGATTTCTTCGTCCATAGCTCTTCTCCATTGCTCACTGTTCCTGCCAGTGATTGCTTCTTGGAAATTTGTTGGCTCTTTACTAATATTGATGGTTGAGAAGCAAAAATCTGTATCAGCATACCTTGCTGGCGGTTTGATAGTGTCTCGATTTCTGAGTTTCATGCTGTGTCTGGCCTGTTTATCGACTCTAGTCATGTCTGTTAAGTTCGTTTTCCTTTGGATGTCGGTTTCTGCGTCGCTGAAATTTTCTTCCTCAACATCTATCTGGAGCCTCGTGTCTTGACCGGGATTTAGCTCAATTTCCAGGAACTCTTTCGCTGGTTTAAAACTTGTTGTCGGTGGTTCTCTCTCTATTGTTTCGTCGTAGAGTCTCCCAGTGAAGATAACGTCACGGCGAATTTTCACCTGGTCTTCATTCGGATACCAGATACGATAGCCCTTAGTATCTTCACCATAGCCAACGAAAATACCTTGCTCAGATTTCGGGTCCCATTTTCGCCTTTTCTCTATTGGAATGTGCACATGAACTTTTTCTCCGAAAACTTTGAACTTTGTGCAATCTCCTTCTTTGCCATGCCAGAGAAAATGTGGAGTTGCACCAGGGATGCTACTTGTTCCAGTGAGATTCAAAGTGTAAACAGCAGTATTTACAGCTTCGGCCCACAATTTGATTGGTAGTCCAGCAGCATAAAGCATAGTACGAGCAGCTTCAACAACAGTCCTATTTTCTCTTTCAGCTGCACCATTTTGTTCGGGGGTATAGGGAACGGATTTTTGATGCTTTATACCTCGAGTGTTTGTCAATTCGGCAACTTCTCTGTTCACGAATTCAAGGCCATTGTCAGTGCGCAAGATCTTTATTCCCTTTTCAAGGTGTTTGTCTGCTTCTTCGAGAAAAGTTTTAATGTGAGCAGAAGTTTCGGATTTGTGCGATAAAAAACGAACTGTTCTCCAATGAGAAAAATCATCCTTCAACAGTAGAAAATACCTCGCTCCACCTAGCGAGCTCTCTTGCATTGGGCCTGCAAGATCGGCATGAATTAGTTCTCCGATAGTTTCAGTTTTAGATTTGCTCTCCGGAAATGGAAATCGATGCATTTTTCCAGTGATACACGGTTCGCACATAAAATCATTGCTCTCCTTCTGATATTTAATACCATGGTCATCCAGAACGTCTTTTACTTGACTCACATTTTGATGAGCAAGACGCTCGTGCCAATTTCGAATCGTGTCACTCGTAGCCAGGTTCGCTTGCGCATTGTTGCGACTTCGGAGCTTGAAAAACATTTTGGAAAGACGACCTTCCTTAGCTCCCATTGCAACGATGCACCCCTTTCGTAAAAGCTGGCAACTGACATTATTGGACTCAAAAGTGGTATCCTTGTCCATGGTAGCGCCCAGGGAGAAAAGATTATACTTGAGCTGGGGAGCAAAAAGAACATTCTTCAGATGCTTCTCAACCCATTCTTTACCGTTGTAAGCCAGAATATTGATGTCTCCCTTTCCTAATACTGGAATTAGATTTCCGTTTCCTATGCGGACTTGGCCACGTTGCCTTTCCTTTCGAAAGTTGATGAACCACGAGCGCTGGTTTGACATGTGATCACTCGCTCCGGAATCGAGATACCAGTTAGCGTGTGTGTTGTTATTTCGTCCATCTGCGGCCAACGATTTGCCAACAAGCACGTCACCAATAAGAGCGTCACATCCATCTTCAAACTCTTGCTTTGTCGAGTCCTTTGGTCTTCCGCTACGACATTCTCGAGCCCAATGGCCAGGTTTCCCGCACGCGTTGCAATTTCCAGATCTCCAGATCCTTTTGGTTTTCCCTGTTGAAGTGAGAGCACTGCTTTCGCTAGAGTACTGTATTCCTAATCGTGTTTCTTCGATGGATAGCCTGGAAATCAAGTTTGCAAGCGTTCTATCATCCCGTGAAGTAGAGTCCCAAGCGCTGACAAAATGCTTAAATTCGTCGGGTAGGGTCAAAAGGATCTTTGTAATGATCATGGAATCCGGGATATCCTCTCCGAGCGTCCTTAAACGATGAGCGATGTTCTCGATTTTTGCAATATGCACATTTATCGTGTCAACTAGGTTTTTGAGCATAGAGAACGATTGTTGTTGTAACAAATGCACACTCGCTTCTGATCTGTGCTCGTAAACAGTTAATAATTTGTCCCACATCGATTTGGATGTATCGCAGTTCATGATGTGAAGCAATGATTGTTCCTCCATCGATGTAACAATCGTTTTCTGTGCTGAGTTGTCCAGGTTTACCCATCCTGCAATTTGTTGTTCCCTGGTGTTATGTTGTGCATGGCCTTCTTCAAGCGGTTCCGGTCTTGGCAATGTGCCCGAAACGACGTTCCAAGCTCTGTTGGCTTTAAGAATTACCTGTACTTGAAATTTCCAGGAGGACCAATTCTCGGCACCTCGCAATTTTGAGATGCGAATCGTCTCTTGCTCACTCATCTTCAAGATTGTATTTTGCTATTGCACTTGACCCAAAAACTAATCTTGAAAATTATGCCTGGCTAGGGGGCTGCTGATTTTCTTTTTGTTTTTTTATAGATAAATCCAAATTAAATCACCGTCCAACACTCCTGGGCCCATAACCTCTTAAAGTTTCAATGAAAAGTGTTGTTTTCACTATGGATCCGGTAATAATTTGATGGATTTATTTAGTACACCAACTTGTACAAAGGGAGAACGATTTTACACTAAAATAATCAAAATGGAAAATTAACAAAAAAACGTATACATAAGTGTACTACGATCTACGAGCTGACCAGGTGACAAAAATTACAAAGTGGAATCGTTTACAAAGTTCATATAAGTACAAAACAAAAGCAGCTGATCAAGCTCATGACTTCTTCATTTTAACAACCCCTTTGTCGTCCACGTTATGATAAGGGGTTCCATCGCATAGCGCGACCAGCAATGCAGTTATCACCCTTCCGCAACGTATGACCAATCCACTGCCACTTTCGTCTGCGAATCAATGCGTCGATAGGTATTTGACCCGTACGCCGAAGAAGATCTTCATTCGAAATTCTTTCGGGCCAAAAAATTCTTAAGATTCGGCGAAGACAAGTGTTAACGAACGTTTGCAGCTTCTTGGTAAATGCAGCGGAAACTTTCCAAGTGCTGCTGCCGTATAGGAGTACTGAAAGAATCAGGGAGCGAAACAGCCCTAGTTTGGTTTTAACACTGAGATAACTGCTTTGCCAGAGTTTGGACAACATGCCGAAGTAAGACTTGGCACGGTTAATGCCGCGAACGACATCTTGATCTGTACCACCACCAATAGCAACAGTGCTACCTAAATAGACATATTCGTCTACCTGTTCAACAAGTTGTCCATTGATACTTATGGGGAGAGTGGGATTCTCAGTCAGGCTAAGGATTTTGGTCTTGCTGGTATTAATCTTTAGCCCGACAACATTTGCCTTTCTCTCGAGATCCAGAGCCATTTTACTCAGATCCATGATCTTATACGAGAGTAGACAAATGTCATCAGCATAGTCCAAATGTTGTAAGTGGGATTTCAGAGTCCACTGGATGCCGCGCTTACGTTCTTCTGGCAAAGCTACATAGAGCACATCACCAATCACCAAAAGAAACAGGATGGGTGATAGGATGCAACCCTGCCTGACACCGCTATGAAATTCGAAACCCTCAGTCAGAGTGCTAAATTTTGGTTTGTTGCGATTGGAGGTCATAGTCACCCCACCTACCAAAAATCAGCTCATTCGGATAAGAACTAAGGGTATCTCCCATACAAAGTGACCCATCAAGAGTTTGTTCTACGTACTACCAACGCCATCTAGATACATCAAGGCCGTAACTCAGCCGTTTCATGCCGTCATAGTTTGCCTACTAAGTTTTGGATTTACACGGAGAAACAACAACAACAAGCATATGACGTCATTAAAAGTAACAACAAAACAGTGCAAACAGTAGGCGAAAAATTTCTACATTGCGGCCTTAATATAGGGACGGCGGTGGTACTACTCATTTTATAAACTTTAGAGCAAAGTTGTCTGGCCTTAAATTATAGCTTAAATTGGAACACACTCTGATTCGAGTCTACGAAAAGGTCCGCTTGGCCATCTAGTGGCCATAGTCAGGACTCCAACCGAATAGATAACCGTTAATAACTAATGAATAGTCGCGTAAATGTCATGCCAAAGCAAAAGTGAATGTGTTGTGTGATTTTTTCTTTCTACCAATGTAAGTGTCCCGACAAATTTGCTAATTTATGTACGCTTTTTGTTCAAGCAGATGCCGCGTGAAATCAAAGAGGTTAAAGACTTTTTGATCAAAGCCCGCAGGAAGGATGCCCGTCTGTAAAGATCACGAAAAATTGAACCAAGTTCAAGATTCGTTCTTCCCGTTTCCGATAAGGAGAAGGTCGAGAAATTGAATCAATCGTTGCCACCAGGAAGTCAAGGAAGTCAAGTAAGTTGTGTTCAGTGGGAGGCGAGGCGTGACGAGGAACGATAAGTCACCGGAGAACCGTATAAAAAATTAGTGTTTGCGCGATGCTCAAGCGGAATGTGTGTTTTCCATTCTACCAATGTAAGTGTCCCGACAAATGTCCGTTGTGTCCACGCAACTATTGCAATCAACAACAAATAATATTTTTGCTAGTTTCTGTACGCTTATTGTTCATGCACATGTTCATTAAAGCCCGCAGAAAGGATGCCCGTCCGTAAAGATCAAGAAGAATCCAACCAACACCCAGTTCAAGATTCTTTGTTCTCGTTTCCTCTACACATTGGTTGTTTCCAATAAGGAGGAGGCCGAGAAATTGAAGCAATCGTTGCCACCAGGTCTTCAAGTCAAGGAAGTCAAGTAAGGTGTGTTCAGTGGGAGGCGAGGCGTGCCGACGAACGATGAGTGACCGGAGAAAGAGAACCGTATAAAACATTCGTGTTTGCGCGTTGCTCAAGCGGAATGTGTGTTTTCCATTCTTTTAAAAACCCAATTTTAAATTCTATCGATCAGACGCGTTTGTGTGAAAATAAATGTAAAAGTTCAGTAGATGACAATGGCAGTTGCTTTATTTCGATTACCTGACTATGGTATCCTCTTCTATTGGTATTGGTTCTACAAAGCTGTGATGTGGTCAATGCAAGAAAAGCCAGATCGAAACCCAGCCTACTCTTCATCGATTTTGGTTTCTAAGTGGAGCTTGAATCTCTCCAAGATTATCCTAGCTATTATTTTGGCAACATCGGGAAGCAGTCCTCCAATTATTGAATTCGGTAAAACTGCCCTTTGTAGAAGTTTGACAATTAAACCAACCTTCTATTCAGTGGGAAAAATCCATATACCTCGCTCTACCAATGAGAGGGTGCAACATCTCCGCTGTTAAGCCCTGTCTTGCTTGCTAAAGTTCGGCTGGAATGCCGTCGAGCCTAGCAGCCTTTGCACGTTTTAGTGCAATAATCGCGTGCTCAATTTCTTATTTCGCTTGGGAGAGTTTATATACGATTGGACGGGAAGCTAAATTCATCAATATGGGGGGGGGGGGGACCTCGCCATCAGTCACTCGATTTAAAACGGCAGCGAAGTGCTCTTTCCATCACCTCCACTGATCGTAGCCTTCTTCTTTATGACACGATAGCCCGACGTCGCGCCTTGGCCGCCTGGATTGAAGACCTACAATTGTTGCGACCTTGTCCTCCAGTTCCGAAAGCCTAGCATCTGGTGGGCGTCCTCACAAACAGAATGTTCCCATCGGGCTCTAGGTCGTCCACGCAATCTGGCTCCGTCCACTCGTTGCGCGTTCATCACTTTTTTGGGAATGCGATCGTCGTTCATCCTTTGTACATGTCTCGCTCATTGCAGTCGCTGCAATTTCACGATTTTCGACATATGTAGCATACAGCTGATACAACTCATGGTTGTACCGGATGCGCTATTCACCTCGTTCACGAACGGTTCCGAAGATTCTTCGGAGAACCTTTCGCTCAAATGTGTCCAACAGGTGTTTAGAGTTTTGGGTTAGGGTCCATGCTTCGCAGCTATAGCATAGCACAGGTCGGATGATGGTTTTATACACGTGAAGCTTCGATTTCATAATTGGGAGGACCGAAAAATAACACTTATTAGCTAGTTGTATCCGTCGCTTTATCTCAGACATACAGTGCATTGGGTTATATGGGAAGCTCACGACGAGCGAGAGCCATGCAGCTGTCAAAACACGACTAGCGAGATGTGTTTTCACATATCGTGCACCACAACCCGCAAATTCACGGCTCGCGAGCCGTGTTTTGACAGTGGCACGGCTCTCGCTCGCCGTGAGCTTCCCGTATAACCCTATGCATTTGTATGTCTCGAGCTTGCGAGCCGTGTTCGCGTCGTTTGAATGATGCCTAAGACCTAAACCTAAACTGGAATAAGTTCAGGCAAATCTGTAGAACAAAACTATCAGGCTGCGCCACATTCCTTTATCAACTCCGTGGAGGAGCTGAACAAGGAGGTAAAGTCACTGGAAAAATCCTTGGAAGCAGTGTTCAAGGGTTCGTGTCCAGTGAAAAGGAGCAAGAAAGTTCTCCCTCTAGGGCGGAACATGGACCTTTCAAAGTTGCGGAAGCTAACTCGGGATATATTCAACATTAGCAGCAGGCATAAATTCTGGCTGCCATACAAGGATTGCCTGAAAATTTACATAAAAGCTATTAGATCCGCAAAAGGCCAAGCTTGGGACGATATCCTCCAATCATTAGACAACGTCAAAGGCTCAGCTAGAATCAGTAATATTTTGTCCAAAGCAAAGCATCATGTCCGTCCTTAACAAAAAGAGAGGATGGCATTTGGGCAGAATCATCTGGCGAATCTCTTGAGCTTTTGATGAATACGCATTTCCCAGGGTGCATGAGCACTTGAACCCACAATTGCATATTCGAGGCCAACGAAGGACTGATTTCGTTCTCTCAATTATTACTCAGGAGAAGATTATATGTGCAATCGACAGCTTCTCCCCTTATAAATCCCAGAGCCAGATGACATACTACCGATTATGCTTCAGAAGACGCAGAATTTGGTAGTTCCACGGCTCTTCTGCTACTCCACCACGTTCCCCAGTCGTGGCGACGTCGTTTTCATACTGAAGGTGGGTACACGAGAACATGAGACCGGGAGGGATTTCAGGCAGATTAGTTTATCTTCCTTCGTACTCAAAACTTGAGAGCGCTAATTAGACTCATACATCCGGCAAAGTCTTGAGAACTCAGCACTTTCGAAATCACAGCATGCATAAGTGAAATGGTCCGTATCATCGAACACAGCCTTGCATACATACAATACACCTTATCCGCTTTCCTCGACATAGACGGGAGGGCATTCAATAACGTTGGCATTGAATCTATTTATGTGGCTCTCTCAGACCTAGGAAATTCAGCTTGGGTCGTGGATAGTGACACTACTAACGACCAGAGTAATCCATGGTGACTTAGGAAGCAGCCACCTGTCTAAATTCGTGTGCAGAGGAACACCTCAAGGTGCTGTCATCTCTCCACTACTATGGCTAGTAGTAATTAACAAAATCCTAGCCTGGTGGCCAGCGCTCAGTAAAGGCTACTATGTAACAAAACTTGGTATTGGTAAAACTTGCAATCTCGGCAGACTCTCGTCCCGACACCGCCAATTTGAAGTATGTAGCCCAACAATTTAACGATCACCTCATGCAGAAAATATATGTGTTTACTAGTCGCCCGGTTGATAACTTAAATGCTCACTAGGATGCCATAAAGAATACGTACTGAAGAGCGCTGAGACCGTCCTTGGCCCAAAGACTTGAATGGCGGACGCAACATGGCAGCGGATTGTCGAACATCATTGAGCTCCTTTACGGTTCAAAAGCTCCCCAAGTCCGTCGCTGTGTACGCCGTGCCGTGACAAAAGGGTGTATGCCAACTCTCTTCTTGCTACGACAGAAAAAGCTGCACGAAATTATGATCTAAATACCGTATACAGTTTCATCAAGGAGTGTAGAGGTGGTCGTAGCTCCTATCAACACCCGGTGAACGATAGTGATGAAAGGCTACTTATCCATACCGACGATCAGTGGAGACGATGGAAAGAGCACTTCGCAAAATCGATGAAGAGCAGGCTGGGTTTCGTTCTGTTTTTTCTTGCATCGACCACATCACAGCTTTGTAGAACCAATACCAATAGAAGACGATATCATAGTCAGGTCATCGAAATAAAACAACTGCCATTGTCATATACTGAACTTTCACATTTATTTTCACACAAACGCGTCTGATCGATAGAATTTAAAATTTGATTTTTAAGAGAATGGAAAACACACATTCCGCTTAAGCATCGCACAAACACGAATGTTTTATACGGTTCTCTTTCTCCGGTCACTCATCGTTCCTCGGCACGCCTCGCCTCCCACTGAAAACACCTTACTTGACTTGAAGACCTGGTGGCAACGATTGCTTCAATTTCTCGGCCTTCTCCTTATCGGAAACAACTATGTGTAGAGGAAACGGGAACAACGAATCTTGATCTTGGCGTTGATTGGATTCTTCTTGATCTTTACAGACGGGCATCCTTCGTGCGGGCTTTGATGAAGAAGTCTTTGATTTCACGCGGCATCAGCATGAACAAAAAGCGTACAGAAATTAGCAAAAATATTATTTGTTGTTGCTTGTAATAGTTGCGTGGATACAACGGACATTTGTCGGGACACTTACATTGGTAGAATGGAAAACACACATTCCGCTTGAGCATCGCGCAAACACGAATGTTTTATACGGTTCCGTTTCTCCGGTCACTCATCGTTCCTCGTCACGGATCGCTTCCCACGGAACACACCTTACTTGACTTCCTTGACCTGAAGTCCTGGTGGCAACGATTGCTTTAATTTCTCTGCCTTCTCCTTATCGGAAACGGGAACAACGAATCTTTAACTTGGTATTGGTTGGATTCTTCTTGATCTTTACAGACGGCATCCTTCCTGCGGACTTTGACGAAGACGTCTTCAACCTCTTTGATTTCTCGCGGCATCTGCATGAACAAAAAGCGTACATAAATTAGCAAATTTGTCTTCTTCTTTCTCCTTGACTTTAACAGTCGGTTGTCTAAGCATGGAAGCTTGTATTGACAGGTTGAATTTTATACTCCTTGGACTTTTTAAATGTTATTCATTTATTATTAAAACTGGTTATTTTTTTATGAATCTATATTTTAGGATTATGTTAACTTTAATCAATTATTTCAAAATTGTATTTCTTGGTAATACATATGAGGCATGTCTTCTTTGTTTAAAAGTACTGTTATTTACGGTGCCGAAGCATTCTTTGTTTTAAAGTACTGCTATTGAGAGTACTGTTAGAATCTTTATCACGTTATAAATTTAGAAATTTTTATTCACATATTAATAGGATACTATTAAATTCGTTTCACTGAATGTTTTTAAATTAATTTTTGTTAAATTCGATTAGATTTCACTCTTACAACACTAAATCCAGCACTTGCCGGAAAGATTCAAAAAATATCGAAGACGTAAAAGAAAATACGTCCTCACAATATGGAGGCCAAATTGGCACTAGCAAATTTGTAGAGACAAAAATTACACAACACCCCAGCCAGCATTTAACACATTTGTAATCATTATTTCATGCAACACGCGTAAGCACATATTGCTTATTCATTCATCACGTTTTCATACAAGCAGTATATGACGATGTCCCCCTATTTCATGTATACATATACGCATTTCCGCCTTATTACGGATAATCATTATAAAATCGTTATTCGTAAACATTATGTAATAGTTAAGTATCATATATATTTAATGCATCAATTAATAATAACCCTATGCACCGAAGGTGCGCGCCCTAACCACTGCTCCAGCCAGACTATAATGAATGATCATATTTTATTCGTGATTCTAATCACCCCAGCAACAAAAATCACACTTGAGGAGAAAACCATTATATTTCCTATATGCATGATCCGTCGACATTCCTTCAGCTGACCATCATGTATCTAACTTTCAATGCGTCCTATCGATACATAATGCCGATTCGTGATTCATGAAGTAAAGCTTATTTGTGGCTATGTTCACGGTACATGACGCCGATGCTGGCTGGGACTCTTTGTCATGCTGTCATGCTTTGGCATGACCCCAGCCAGCATTTAACACATTTGTAATCATTATTTCATGCAACACGCGTGAGCACATATTGCTTATTCATTCATTACGTTTTCCCCAGCCAGCATTTAACACATTTGTAATCATTATTTCATGCAACACGCGTAAGCACATATCGCTTAATCATTTATCACGTTTTCATACAAGCAGTATATGACGATGTCCCCCTATTTCATGTATATACGCATTTGCGCCTTATTACAGATAATCATTATAAAATCGTTATTCGTAAACATTATGTAATAGTTAAGTATCATATATATTCAATGCATCAATGAATAATTAAAAAAAAAATACGGGCGACGGAGAGTCTCGAACTCATAACCCTATGCACCGAAGGTGCGCGCCCTAACCACTGCTCCAGCCAGACTATATGAATGATCATGATTTATTCGTGATTATAATCACCCCAGCAACAAAAATCACACTAGAGGAGAAAACCATTATATTTCCTATATGCATGATCCGTCGACATTCCTTCAGCTGACCATCATGTATCTAACTTTCAATGCGTCCTATCGATACATAATGCCGATTCGTGATTCATGAAGTAAAGCTTATTTGTGGCTATTTTCACGGTACATTACGCCGATGCTGGCTGGGACATTTGTATGAAATTTCACAACATGCGAATGGCCATACTTCAGCGCAGCATTAATGCTGTGTCTGATTTCCGCTCCGAATTCGCCTCTCAAAAAATGGCAATGGCTTGTGTCTCGGTTTCCGTTCTATTAGTCTAAGAAAATTGGACCAAAATATGCCCATCGAACGGCAAAAATCCTACATCGGAATTTTTTTTTGATTATGGTTGGGGATGGTCCCGAGATGATGGCATAGAAAGTCCCAACCGATCGGGGTCCGCAACCTTAAAAAAAGGGGTAAAGAGTTTATAAAATGAGTAGTACGTAGAACAAACTCCTGATGGGTCACTTTGTATGGGAGATACCCTTAGTTTTTATCCGAATGAGCTGATTTTTGGTGGGTGGGGTGACTATGACCTCCAATCGCAACAAACCGAAATTTAACACTCTGCTCCAATTTTGGGGGAGTTATGAATATGCCGTTTTAAAAAATTTAAATGGGGGGATAATGGAGGTCCTTGACCGGAGCGACTCAATGTTAACGTTAAAATTATCTTAAACTTGTTGTGAATACTTATACAAAATTTTACGGCTGATCTAGCGTTCTTTCAAAAGTTATGGAACTTTTAAAAAAGGTTTAAAATGAAAATATTCTCATTTATGCTCTATTCTAACGCCGAAATATTCAATTAAACTCTAATGTGTTATATATCATTGCAAAGATAATTTTATGTAGTTTTTTTCGTCCTCAGACCATTTTTCTGTTTCTGTTACTGCTTTTGAAATAATCGCAAAAAAACGAAAAAAATCCCCCCTTTCCACCTTTTTTTAAGGTTGCGGACCCTCGATCGGTTGGGACTTTTAATGCCATAATCTGGGGACCATTCCCAACCATAATCCAAAAAAATTTCCGATGTAGGATTTTTGCCGACCAAATATGCCATTTTTCTTAGACTATATCTTAATAACTCCTGAATCCTTGAGTTGCCAGGACGAACAAACGCCCAAAACAACGAACAAACGTCTGGCTTTCGATTGATAACAAATTTATACCTATCCGACCATATTTACAGATGGCGGGCTAAGTTCACACACCGAATTTCAAAGTTGCTATTATTAAACAATTAGAGACGAACAAACGAAAATAATTGGCGAACATTCACGAACAAACGTAGCCACCGGCGAACAAACGGTTACGAGCGTAATTTGAGAATATGTGTGGGCTAATTTCACGTAAGTATTTTCCTCGTCTTTTCTGGACGTTCCAGTGGGTTCGTTAGATTTTCGCGTACACAATAATGAATAACTCTTGCTTTACTGTAATACTATTTATTACACACGGTTTGCAGTTTCACTAATTACCGGCATGACATAATACACGGGTAAAACTAGACTGACTGAATGACTCTAATCGCCGCCCTTATATATCCATTTCCACTGTTCCGGAAACTTCGGTGATGCACTTTCCAGCAACGGCCAGAAAGTCTTCATGCCGTTTTCTAATATATCTCTATAGTGTCACTAGCGCCATCTGGTGCCAAGTATGGAAATATCATTTGGATTTGTAGATAATATGGTTGGGAGTATCCACAGCGTGAATACTACCATCTACTGTCACTGTCCGCGACAAATATCCGAAGAGAAACTCTGCTGCTTGTCCAAGAAAATACACGACGACTTGAATTCCGCTTGTAACAATTTATTTTGATCTATACAGATTGCAAGTTCGAACAGGAAAGAATAATAACAGTAATTTACAGTGACTAACAAAAATATGAATTTTGACAATTGATTTTATTCTACAACAAATGCTGCGCAGCAGGTGGCAAGAAGATGAACTAAATAGTGCTGCCATACTAATCCGTGTTGCCACATTACTCCCCTCGGAATAGGAAAGCTGTGATGATATCGTTGACAGGTGATGATCACTGCTTACCAGTTGGAACTGTAGCGATGTGTTTACTGCTCCGGCCATAAACTCTGAAGTTAGGAGGTCGAGGGTAGATTGGTCTCCAAATGTTGGGTGGTGAGCTGGGTGGATACGGTTGAGATGTCAATCGAACTGTTGATTGTTGAGACGTCGGCGTCGGTCGAATTTTTGATTGTTGAGCAGGTTGTTGATAATTCGGTTTGGCTGTCTGTTGAACTCTCGGTTGAACAAGTTGTTGCGAATTCGGTTGAACGGGTCTGCGTGACGATGATGCAAATTGACGTTCAACTGGTTGACTGATGGAATGGTCAGCTAATGAAATTGGAGCAAATGAAACTCGCTTGAGTGTCTTCGGTGAAGAAGCGATGGGCTCCGATGAAGCTGAAGTCGAAGATGTTGTATCCGTAACGTCGTCAGGCTCAGAAAACATGAAGGCCGGCTTAAGACGATCGACTGATACATTGATTAGCCTGCCAACGACGTTGATTCGGAAAACAGTTGGTGATATGCGCTCTATCACTTCATGCGGACCGGTGTATGGCTGTGAGAGCGACCTTTTAACGGCATCGACGCGCAGAAATACGTGGGAGCAGGCGCTTAGCTCCTTGTGAACAAAGGACGTTCTGCTGCCATGATGAACAGTTGGTTTTGGGCGTAACTGTCGCATATCCTGACGGATACGCTGCAGAAAAATGCGAGGATCTGTAGACGAGTTGTCGTCGACGAACCATTCTCCGGGAATCCTCAAGGTGGTGCCAAAAACTAATTCTGCCGGTGAGCTGCCGAGATCTTCCTTGAAGCAATTTCGCAGCCCCAGAAGTACAGTGGGCAAAATTTCGGTCCAGTTGTCGCTATCTTGATGACACATAATAGCGGCTTTTAGTGTACGATGCCACCGTTCGTTTGCCCCGTTGCTGGCAGGATGGTATGGAGTAGTGCGGGTTCGTTTGCACCCACACATTTTTAGGAGTGCGGCGAAGAGCGCTGACTCGAATTGCGCTCCCTGGTCGGTGGTAATTGTCTTAGGAGCGCCGAAACGGGATATCCACGATGAATAAAACGCCTCCGCGACGCTTTCTGCAGATTGATCAGCCAGAGGAATGGCCTCGGGCCAACGGGAGAATCGATCTAGCATCGTCAAGCAATAGCGATAACCTCGAGACGTAGGAAGCGGTCCCACGATATCGAGATGAACGTGATCGAATCGACGGTCAGGAACTGGAAACTCCTGTAAAGGACTCTTGGTATGTCGAGTCACTTTCGATAGCTGACATGGTTGACAGGAACGGGCCCACAATTGTATGTCTTTGTGCATTCCAGGCCAGACATACTTTGTGCTGATTGTACGGTGTGTCACACGACTGCTAGGATGTGATCCATTGTGGAACAATTCAAAAATTGGTTTTCGCAACGCCACGGGAACATACGGTCGAATGTTGGACGATGACGTGTCACACACAAACTGTTTGCCATTTGCAATTAGCAAATGTTGCAAAACAAGCGATGTCGAGTTGCTCGTGAGCAAGGATTTCAGCTGGTCGTCATGGTCCTGAGCTGCTGCAAGCTCTTCCGTATTGAATTGAGTGGGAAAGGTGATAGCTTCGATTCGCGATAAGGAGTCAGCGACTAAATTCTGTTGTCCAGGAATGTACACAATGTCAGTCGTGAATTGCGACACGAATGACAAATGTCGAGACTGGCGTGCACTAGCCTTCTCCGATTTCTGTGAAAAAGCGTGGACCAAAGGCTTGTGATCGGTTTTAATCTGAAACTGAGCTCCCTCGAGAACGTGGCGAAAATGCTGGACGCTAAGATAAATCGCCAGAAGCTCTCTGTCGTAGACGCTATACTTTTGTTCTGCGGGTGACAGCTTTTTCTGGAAATATGCCAGCGGCAACCACTTGTTGTTTTGGTACTGTTCCAGAACGGCACCAACGGCTGTATCTGACGCGTCGGTAACTAAAGCGAGTGGCGAGTCTGGCTGATAGTGCACGAGTAAGGTGCATTGTGCGAAGCTATTTGTGCACTTTTCGAAGGCTTCGTTAGCTGCGGGGGTCCAATTAATCGGTGTTCGATCGCCCTTCTTCGAGTTAGTTAAAATGTCATTCAGCGGTGCTTGTAATGCAGCGGCATTAGAGATGAACCGCCGGTAGTAATTGATGGTTCCCAGAAAACGACGAAGCTCCTTGCAGGTTGAGGGCCGTTTGTAGTTTCGTATCGCTTCAACACGCGAACTGGGCGGAGAAATACCATTTGCTGATATATTGTAGCCGAGGTATTCGACCTCAGATACGCCGAACGTACACTTGGCTACATTAATCACAACGCCAAACTTACTAAGTCTCTCGAAGACTAGTCGAAGATGCTCCATGTGTTCCTTAGGTGATTCGGAAGCAATTAAGATATCGTCGATGTAACACGTGCAAAAATCTAACCCGCGTAGGACTTGATACATGAATCGCTGAAATGACTGCGCCGCATTTCTCAAGCCGAAGGTCATAACCACAAATTCAAACAAACCGAAGGGTGTGGTTACGGCTGTTTTAGGAATATCGGCTTCAGCGATTGGAATTTGGTGAAATGCACGGTGTAAATCGAGTTTGGAAAATATGGTCTTCTTGGCCAGACCACTGACGACATCTTGAATGTGCGGCATTGGATACCGGTCTGGTTTCGTTGCAGCATTTAATCTGCGATAATCTCCGCACGGGCGAAAACTTCCGTCCTTTTTGGGCACAAGATGCAACGGCGACGCCCAGGGACTGCTCGACGGTCGGCAATAGCCCATTTTCAACATGTAGTTGAATTCCTTCTTTGCTGCCATGAGTTTATCCGGCTTCAGGCGGCGAGGCTTCGCAGCGACAGGCGGGCCATCGGTCACAATATGATGTCGCACCTCATGCGGACTGCTACTCTGCACATACGGATTTGTGAGAGTCGGAAACTGCCTAAGAAACTGGTGATAGACGGAGTCCCCAACGACGGTGAAAACGGAGCGGTGCTCTACGCTGCTGAGATAACCGCAAGACGAAAGTTTTGTATTTGGGTCAATAACACGTTTGTTTCGGATGTCGATTATCAAACCAAAATGTCGGATAAAATCGGCACCCAGAATTGGTCGGGTCACGTCGGCGACGATGAAATTCCAGGGAAATTCCCTGCGCAAACCCAAATTGACAGTAAGAACGCGCTGACCGTACGTGGTAATGGCTGAGCCATTGGCGGCAAACAATTTGTTGCCAGCTGGTTTCGAAATTTTGCTATTGTTGCGCTGTGGTGGTAAAACTGACACGTCCGCGCCTGTGTCAATTAAAAATTTGTATCCGGACATGTCGTCGAAAATGTGGAGTCGGCTTTGTCTTGTGACGCCATCGGCTGCCGGTTCCGAGAGCGCCTCTACTCGTTTAAAGGTGCGGGCTGAGATACCCAAGAGCACGGCTGTTGACACGAGCGCGCATTTTCCCGAAATTTCCAATGGTAGTAGCACAATGAGCCGGTTTTGCTACTGGGGCGACTATTTCGCGAAAACGAGCGGCGACTATTTCGCGAAGAAGAGCGCCTTCCGCGACTGGAGTTCCGCCGTCTAAATGACCGCTCGGTGCTCATACGATCAAGACGACTTCGTAACTCGCTAATTTCAATACGCATGTCACTATTTGTTGACGAAGCGACAGCAGCTACATAACTTGGCTCGCGTACTTCAAGGATTCTGTCGGCCATTTCTGCCAAACGCGACAGGTCTGTGGCCTCAGAAATCGATAAAATCGCTTGTACGTTGGCTGGGAGCCTTTGCAGCCACAAAGATTTAAGGACGGAGTCGGTGAATTTTGTTCCCGCCTTCAGCCTCATATCGCGAAGTAAACGCGAGGGCTTCTCGTCTCCGAGCTGAAGACTGGTGAGAAGTTCGCGGAGCTCGACTTCCTCTGAAACAGCGTACGTTAAAATTATACGCGATTTAATAGTTTTATATTTGTTCGAATCCGGGGGCGACTCGATGATGTCAGCCACTTGACTCAAAAATTCTGGGTCAATCTCGCTTACCACCTTGTCGAACATCGCGTCGTCTTTAGTTATACGATTCGCACGGAACTGCGCCTCCACGCGACCGAACCACATTGCGGGGCGCGCTTTCCAAAATGGAGGCAATCGAAAATTTGCCAGGGAGCCAACTTCCAGCTCGACGGGGTCGCTGCGCGCATCGTCGAATTTTTCATCGGTCATAATTTTGGGCGAAAAACACAAAATAATCGAAAAGTTTTACCAATTGCTGTCCAGCGCCGTGTTGCTCCAGACAAAATGGCTGTCGACTCGAACAATTGCGAAAATTTCTGCAACGGCTACTCTGCTCCTCCTCGAAACTCGGGGTCACCAATGTAGATAATATGGTTGGGAGTATCCACAGCGTGAATACTACCATCTACTGTCACTGTCCGCGACAAATATCCGAAGAGAAACTCTGCTGCTTGTCCAAGAAAATACACGACGACTTGAATTCCGCTTGTAACAATTTATTTTGATCTATACAGATTGCAAGTTCGAACAGGAAAGAATAATAGGCACGTTTTATTGAGTTTATCCCGTGCAGGTTTGGGTAGAACTTCATACAAAAAAAATGACACTTACCCAGGTAAAGTTAACCCGTGCAACTACCCTACACGGGATAGAGCTCAAATGTAGATGGCGGACTCATAGGGGAAATATGAGGGAATTTGTTTTTTCAAACCAAATGTGAGAGTTTTTCTAATCACGAGAAATGATTTTGCAAAGAAATAATCATCTTTTGTGATAAAAAATATCTAAAAAATAAGCCGACGAAAGCGAGTCAAAGATGCACAAAAACTGTCAAATGTCAGCTGTTTGGTCTTAACCGGGATGTTACCCGCGATTGTTTTTTTCGAGTCAGACTTACACGCGATACGAAAAAAACGTCGCTAATAACAGTAATTTACAGTGACCAGGGCCGGATTTCCCATATGGGCAACCTGGGCTACTGCCCGGGGCGGCAGAATTTGAGGGGCGGCAAATTCCTAATTTTTTTTATTTGTCTATAATTATGGGAGAGATAAATTTTGAAAAAAATGAAAAAAATTCAAACATAATTGTAAAAAATAATTTCCACTTTTAATTTATTTTAGTTAAATGTGCACATTCATCTTAATCTAAAGCACCTAATCGCAACCTCAACTCAAATTTTAATGTGACTCAACCTTCAATTTTTGGTAATAGCGATCCTCTGGAAATTTTTAAACACCCCCAAGGAAGTACCTCATCTAACCACACATTTTCATGTGTTCTATTACTTAAAATTTGTCCCCACATCAAATTCGCTGGGAAGCAAGCATTAGGTTTCGGGAGAGGTCCAAGTCCCGATATTATAGAAATACGACATTGGTTATATCAAATTTTGGAGTTTCAATCGTGTAAATATGTTTAACTAAATTTTTAAGAATTTTCACGCTTAAATTTTCGAATTTGCAATTTTTCGTTCAGAAAACAACGGGAAATTCCACCGGAAAATAAGTAATATAAATAATGTAAATCAGGAAAATCTAGAACTTTTTAAGCACCGAATGATTTTTGATGAATAGCATCAGTAAGTGCTTTCCCAATTCGTTTTCGTTATTTTTGTCAGCGAAAACAAATTAGGTCAAGGTGTGTTCAAAATTTACGGTAAACTTTCATAATTTTGTTTTTTGTTTTTTTTTTTCGGTATGACGTTTTCTGGTTAAATATGATGCTAATAAAGTTAAATTATTTCCAAAACGATTGACAATGAAAAAAACTCAAAAATTGAAAAGGTTTTTAGAAAACATGAACACATTTCTAAAGAAAGTGAAAAGCCGAATGTAATAAGAATTGTACAGTTTTCTATGTTATCTTCGGAGAATTTTAGGAGGTGCACGGAACACCTGGATTCCTCCCCTGGGAATCAACATAAAATATTTTCAAACGAAATACGCTTACTGGAAAAAATATGAAATTTTGAATTTTTCACATACGTCCGGTAACGTTTTGCCTACATTTCCTTTGTGTAGGTGACAACTACTACCTTCAAGCTTATCTAGTGGCGGAGGGCGGCAAATTCGTTACTGCCCAGGGGCGCCATAGAGGCTAAATCCGGCCCTGACAGTGACTAACAAAAATATGAATTTTGACAATTGATTTTATTCTACAACAAATGCTGCGCAGCAGGTGGCAAGAAGATGAACTAAATAGTGCTGCCATACTAATCCGTGTTGCCACAGATTGACGTATCCTAGACACCCAACAGTATGAACGAAAAACAAGGATTCGGACGCTTCGTTTGTGGGTGGCCTTACACACGATTAAGACGTAGGCAAAATTATAAATATTGAGGGCAAACATCGACGGCAGACATGCGAAAAGAGAGTCAGACGTTCGGAGAAGAAATCATACTGCGTTCTTCTTTAGTCTTTCGTAATTTGCGCACCCGTGTACTATACACTACATGTATCTTTTATATTCGATAAAACACTAGTCGGCCGAACGGGAACTTGACCGAAGGGCTCGGCCAACCAGTGTGAAAGTACCAATTCCAAAGGGTCGATGGGCCCTTTATCGAATAGAAAACGTTCGATCCAACCGTTCTGACACCCCAGCGACCATTCAAAATTTGTATTTTCAATCTGTAACTAGTGTAAAAAAAGTTTCGATCCGACTGTTGCCGGCGGTCTTAATTTTTGATTATAATTCGTTTCATTACGCAATACTGGTCGAGTTTTCGTTCGAACGACCAACGATTTCGATATCACCATTCCATAACGAAACGCAACTTTTAAGATGGGGAATTCCCGACAGTTCGAAACCCCCGGTTTTCAACAGTTAGGTAATAAACTACTTGTGGGGTTTGCTGACTTACGTCAAGTTTCTTCCAGCTTATCCATTGACCAACCAATCACCGAAAAGCTCGAAGACCGACAAATGGATTGGTATTGCCATGTTCTAATGCGGGCCTGAGAACCCCGCAAAGAAAGCAATATCAATGGAAGTTCCACTCGATGGACCCAAGGCCAGAGGCAGACCGAAAAACACCTGGATGTGCCAAATGAAAAAGCAACAACAACGCATTGGTCTCGGCGATGACACGATCCAAGATAGAGCTGCCTGTAGAAATATGCTGAGACATTACCACCAGAACGGGCGATGTGCCTACACCACAGGTCGAGCGACGCGACGCCATGGAGCGGTATAAAGAATGAGGCAAGGAGGAAGAAGTCAAGTTTGTTGCCACATACACAACCTTCCTGCATCGAGTAATCGATATGCATATCATCAGTCCCCCACCTTAAATTTTTCGCCAAACAAAATCGTGCCGTAGCGCTTTGAAGGTGTTGGCTTTGTTATTAGTAGATTTTGGAACTACATATTTTCAGTTGTTTTTCGTAACAGTTTCTTTGCCATTTTAACCACATTTCACATTTGCTATATAACTTTAAGCCATTTAAGTTAGCAGATAATTTTTTTGTTCAAAACAAGAACATATTATATTTATAAACTAGCTGAGAGAGCTCGCTTCGTTAGCTCTCATATCTAGTGCTCGCTACGCTCGCATTGTTCGTTTCGCTCACAACTTGACACTAATTTGACTTTATAAGCGATTTTCAATGCCAATTAACCTGCTAACTATAATTTATTGGGATCTCGTCCTATCGATGCAATTTGAATAATTAATTAATCTAGGATTGAGTAAATCTTGTCGATAGTCCGAATCGCCCCTAAGTTCGGCTAGGCTAGATCCTTAAATGAAACATTTTTCATCAAATCATAGTTTTGGAGGTGGGGTTTCTATTCTGTGCACTGATCAGGGAAGAGGCTCCAATGACCCTTTAGGCAATGTTCTGGCGAGTCCGGGGACACCTCAATCCTCTGTCAATCCGCCAAAGGATCGCGGAGATATAGACGGATTTCCGAAGTAGTACGAAGTTCATTGTGAAATTGCTGTGGCCAACATCCAGGTTGATGGTTATCTTTGACCACCCTGTGCACTGATCGAAGAAGAGGGTCCGATGAACCTTTAGGCAATTTTGTGGCGAGTCCGGCGACACCTAAATCGTGTCGCTCCGGCAAAGGATTGCGGAGATATCGACGATTTCCGAAGTAGTAGGAAGTTGATTGTGAAATTGCTGTGACAACATCCAGGGTGTATATACATATGTACGTAAAAACGTAGTCATCTTGAATACAATTTATCGGAGTTACACTGTATTTGATCCAATGACAACTAAATATTCCCATTAAATTGAAATGTTGTCGATGAAAACTTGATTGCAACAGGTGAACCTCATACAAAATGGAATTTCGATTTACCGCCACTTCCTTTGATATTTTCAAAATTTTCTAGGTATATAAACCTTGTCCAGCGAAAGACTGATTAAAAAAAAAAGAATTATCCAAATCGGTCCAGTGGTTTAGACGCCTATAAGTAACAGACACAAACACAATTATTTTCATATGCATATAGATATAAACATAATTAAAAAAACACAATTTTCACAAATATTTTTAATAGAATATAGACAGCAATGATGTTACGACAATCTGTGTATTTCAGACAATATACAAATATACGCAAAGCAATATTTTAATACAGAAAACATATCAATTACCATTTGCCTAATATAAAATATTTACTACATCGTACACATTAGTCACAAAGTTGAATTGTATCGTATAGTGGATAACATTTTAGGATTTGTACATCGCTAGAAACTAGCGTGCACATATGTATAATTTAGCTGAATATTGGTTATATAAAGGTAATAACAGGAGTAAGAGCGCCCTTAGCCAGACGTAGAGGAAATCGTCACGCTAGCTGTGTACGTTGTAGCGATTTTTGTTTTTATCCTGACTGTAAAAGCAAAAAAAAAACTTAACGATATCGTATACAGCAGCAAGTAAACATATTATGGTAATGGTTGGACGACGATACTAGATAAACTATTTTAAATGATTACATATATGTATATTGATATCGAATGTAGCCTTTTGAAGTAATAAGGTGACTATGTAGATTTTCTCACCACATCCGTTAGCAGGCTAAAAAATCTATGGTCGATGAATTTACAAAAAAAAGTTGATTAAGCTTAAAGTTACTTGCTGCTGTATTCATTTCTAGTTAAAACTTAATTTCACAACCGAATAGTGGGACATAAAGGTTTAGGATATAACGTAAAAGTTCGGCTACAAATTAGATATCCGCTTCCAAGACTTTGAGAAACGCTTTTACTCTAGGTCAAAATCTGTAGTTCAATTACCCACTTTAGACGAGTTTCTCAAAGTATTGTCCCGTCTAAACTCATCAATGAATATTCATCCGTATTGATAAGACAAGAGGATTATGAAAATCATCATGTTACTAACTAGTGCATATTCATTATAGTAAAATGCTAGAATGTAAAACTAAGTTCAAACATACATTGACAATCTGTTAGGAATATGGTAATCAATTTTTGCATAATACATTCCGTTGAGAGTTTCTAATTCGAACTCGATATATAAATATTTTTTTGTATACTAGAAGTTTTTAATTCCAAATGAACACATCGCCTCCTTTTTGCGTAATATGCAGTTTTGTTTTGTTGTTTTTCCATTAATATGGCCTCATGTGTTAAGTTGAAAAACAAGAATTTAGAAAAATGAAAAAAGAGACAATGATTCATTTATTTTCGTATCTTCATTTTTAATTTTAACATAATTCAAATCCACTTCAATTGTTTCTCAACGTAGCTAAGATTCAATCTAGCTTCGATATGTTTCTTTCATTTTTCGTAGTTATGTACTACACAAAGTAGCTTTGAATTATGAGTTTCAATTATATATATATGTATGTAATTTGCAAACATTGTTTTCTTATTTTAAAACGGTGTGATACAATCCTAATCAAAAATACGTTTCAAGATTGTTCATAATATAAAGGAAAGGAATTATGGATAAATTAAATACATTTTTATTTGGGATTTATTGCATCACACTATGACCTTTCAATCTCTAAATTACTTCGCATATATGCGAATGAACAATAATAATAAGTCAATGCAGGACAAGTTTCAACACTAAACTCAATGAATTATGTAAGAAAAAATATCGAGAATGAAAATGATTTGGATTTTCAAATACATTGAATCAAAATCAAAAATCATTTTCATAATTTACCGCATTTACGTACTGTTTTTAACAGCTATAACACATTAATTAGAATGCCGATATTAAATAAATAAATAAAATAAACTGAAACAATAATGAATAGTTACACGTTTTGCCTTGAAGTGTACATTATACTCTTACTTTTAATTTAATTTTGGTAAGATGAAAAGCCGTTACAACGGATTTCCCTCTTGTAGAACTTTACGTTTTTAACTCGTCGCAATTCATCTTTTTCGGTTTTACATTATCCAAGCCAAGTTCACTTAATTGACGCAATGCGTTTAGCGATGCTTCATCCTGAGATTCTTCGATTTTATTTCCAGACCCATGACATAGTTGTGGCGGATCAGTGGATAGGGTTACAATAGATAAGTATGCACCATGATTGCCTTTTGGATAATCTGAATATTGAACCTGAAAGGTAAAGAGAAAATATATATTTGTACATATTTGATTTCTAAATAAAAATATTGGTGTCCTGAAAACTTTAATTTTTTATTCATTGTCGTCATCTTTTGTCCGGTACATAACAATAGAAATATTTCATATCTGGCTGAAGCCTCTTTTCCTTGCCCACTTATTTCAGTGGCGTCACTCCGTTCATCCGTTGTTTTGGTAATGTCTCAGACGAAAGGAAGCGCTTAATGTGGATGGACGCGCTCTCACACTTAACGAATTAAATTAGACTTGAGAAAGAATAACGGCAACGACTGGTAAAAAGCAACTATTTTGACATGTATAAATCAATCAATTATATCAATTTTCGTGCATTCAAGTGGTGATAAAAGTGAAGCTTTTTCGGTTCGTTTTCTCTGTCCATGCGAACATATTTTTTCTTAGTCTGTTTTTTTAGAGCATAAGAATGCCACATGCTATTAAAGCGGTGAAATATGAAAAATAAAGCTAATTGTTAAATACTCAGACATTTAGCAATAAAGCACATTTATATTAATTTAATTAAATATCAATATTTCTAGACTATAATTATTTTACCCACGTAGTATAAACAATTCGAAACTTTCATGGCCACATATAGTAAACATAAAATTCATTGTTCCCACTAAGTCAATGTCACTCATATTCCAAACATAGTGCTGAAATAGGACTCTTCCTATCTACTTGCGCATATGTATATTCGTCGGTCATGTACAGGCGAAACCGGAAACCGGATGTCTGGCAATGAATGTTTCTCGTACTGTGGGAAAAGTAGTTCTATCTCTAAGTGATTACTATGCAAAAGTATAGTATAAATTAATATACACACTTTAAACAATACAGTCTGATACAACAAACCGTCTGCTGCTCCTTGCCAGTTCGGTCTGGAGTTAAGCGCTAGCTGCTCCGACTAAACAATATCAAACACAAGAGGAGTTGAAGCCATCGGCTGCTCCCTTTGCTAGCTCGTCTGGAGTCCTGCCTCGCTGCTACGACGACTAGAAGCAGAGTTACCACATGGCGACCATGACTGTCTAGACTCGGCAATTGCAACACCCTAGACTGCTGACTAATTTAAAAATTTAAATCTTCGCCTTTTTAATCATTGGCGAATACCAAGGCGGCTTCGGAGCTAGTCGTTCAACGACCGATTAGCTTTTTACCGTGAAGCTATTACTCCAGAAGTGCTAGGAATATAAAATCGACCTATACCAAATCTTTGTCGACTTCAACCAGGCATACGACAGTATTGATCGAAGTGTACTGTACAGCATATTGCTGCATTTTGGTATACCGACTTGCGACGATGACTAATATTGTCTCGCAGGTCAGAGTGCAGAACGGACTCACTGACCTATTTGAAACTCGTACTGGACTCAAGCAGGGCGGGAGGCTGTCGCCGACGCTCTTCAACCTTGCTCTGGAGTATGTAATTCGAGCCATGGATATGGACAGCAGCAGAACGCTACTCATCAAGTCGACTCTTTTAGTAGCGTCCCCCGACGACATCAACATCATGTCTCGAAGATTAGGTAATGCGGAAAACCTTCTGCACAATCTCAATAACGCCGCAAAAAAAGTTGGACTACATATCAACGAAACCAAAACAAAGGCCATGATGCAATCACAAACAAGGACGCCAGTAAATTTAAGCAACAAAGTGGGGGGCCTCAATATCGGGTATGTAGAATTCAACTACCTGGGTTGTAACTTATCAAAGGACGCCAATGAAATCGACGGAAATAACTGGGGCATTCGGTGGCTCAGTGGCAGAGATTTCACTCTATCTCTGAGTTGCCGGTGCGTGGGTTCGAATCCCGCTGTGGCCCATGGATGTTTGTGTTGTCCATAAAATGCTCCTACGGTAGCCGGTTCTTCGATGTAAATCGTCCCGGAGATACCCGTTGTTAAAACGGCCAAGAGCTGCCAATTCAAGAGAAAAAAATCTCTTCTTCTTCTTCTTTTAGAAGGTGTGAACCGCTGTGTATCTATATGGACTCATTTTATAGTTCGTCATCGTTTTCGTCCGCAATCTCCAGGGACAAAAACGTGGCAGCTGCAATGGGGTTTTCCCATAGTGAGAGGGGGGTGGATTTGTGGGTGCAGCTGGGCATTGAAACAAATGGGCTACATCGTGTGGCGTGCCAGCGCAGTTAGGGCATACGTTTAGTATATTTGGGTCTATCCGAGATAGATACGAATTGAGGCGTGAGCAGAAGCCTGACCGAAGTTGGGCTAAAGTCACTCTAGTGGCTCTCGGGAGCCTAATCTCCTCAGGCGAAATAGGTGGTGGGAGCGCTGAGAGGACTCTGTTCGTACCTAAACTCGCAATAGACCTACTCACTTCCTCAGTGTGAATCATTGCAATGGCAGCCCGGTATGAATCTTCATCGAAAGGATCCCTTTTGTAACCCTGGACTTCTCTCTCAAGGTCACGAGGGCCACGTTTGATGTTGCGTGGAGGGGGAATTTTGTCCATGAGGTTACGATTAGGATGATCCTCTCGATAACAACCTACTAAATATTGTTTTGTAAGTAGTCGATTGTGGTCACGTATTGGCATCAAATGTGTCTCCTGATGTAGGTGGTCCTGGGCAGACATCAGAAGGCATCCTGTAGCTGTGCGTAGAGCAGCATTTTGGCAGACTTGGATTTTGTTCCAGCTTGTGTTACAGAGACCTTGCGACCAAACTGGCGCCGCAAAATCAGCCGCTGCTCGACCCACCGCTTTGTAAGTGGCTAGCATTGTCTCTTTATCTTTGCCCCAGGTGCTACCAGCCAGTGCTTTAAGAATTTTGTTCCTACTGCGCATCTTTTCACATACCGCTTCCGCGTGATGAGCTGAAGTCATCATTTTCTCAAAGTGAAGCCCGAGAATTTTTGGATTTGCAACAGCAGGAACTGGTTTGTTGCCAATACGTACCCCAACCGGCCACTTACAATCACCTGACCAGGTGGTAAGGAAGGTCGCAGACGATTTGGACGCTGAGATGGTTAGGTTTCTGCTATGGAAAAAGGCTTCTAGTCGCGCTAAATATCTATTGATATCTTCACGCATGACATCCCTATCCGCTCCCGTGGCGAGTACAGTGCAGTCATCGGCATAAGAAACAACTTCAATGCCTTACGGAGGTGTTGGGAGACCGGCCATGTAGATGTTAAACAAGGTGGGAGAGAGAACCCCACCTTGAGGAACACCTAATTTGATCTTTCTAAGTTTGGAACGACTGCCTCGAAACTCGGTGAAGGATTGCCTACCAGCTAGATAGTTGGCAATCCATCTTATCTCTTGAGTCGGAACATGCATATTGAGGAGGTTTGCCAGAAGCATGGAGTGATTAACCTTATCAAACGCATTTGATAGGTCAATCGCCACCATGATGATTCTATGGCAAGGTGTACTGTGGTTTAGTCCGTCTCTTACACGTGTAGTGATCGCGTCCAGAGCGGTGGTTGTACTATGCATGCGTCTGAATCCGTGCTGATGGGGATCTAGCTTTGCATGTGAAACAAGTGTGGGGCGGATAAGGGCTTCCAGCGTCTTTGCTACAGGTGACAGGATCGTAATCGGTCTGTAGGAAGTTCCTAGTTTGGCACTTTTCCCTGGTTTAAAGCATGGGACTATACGACCTTGTTTCCAGATGTCGGGGATGGCGAGCGTAGACATTGACAAGTTAAAGACTGCCGTGAGATACTCAATGGCAGGAAGACCAAGATGTTTGAGCATGGCCATTGAAATGCCATCTGGTCCAAGGGCCTTAGAATTTTTTGCATTCTCAATGACTGTTTTAACCTGGTCCGGAGTATAAATTGGTACGGAGTCAACAATTCGGCTGCGAATCCGTCTTCTAATTTTGCGCTTGAGGCCATCTGACTTGGGATGTTCAATAAATTGTTTATTGAACTGGCTCGCACACTGAAGAGGATTGCTAGTTTCTTTTTTGCCAAGGGTTATGGCTATATTGCCCTTATCTTTTGTGGGGTTCGAAAGGGCACGGACAGTGGACCATAACTTACTGGCACCTTCATTAAGGTTACAGTCATTGAGGTGCTCGTTCCATTTAGCCTTCTTGTAGTCTTTAACTTGTCGCTGTATTTGGATATTGAGCTCCCGAATTCTGGGGTCACCAGGGTTAGCGCGCCTAATGTTGTCACGTTCATCAGCTAACCTTGCGGCACTTGTTGGGAAGTTTGGACGAACCTTTGGAATGCGCCCTGCAGGGATGAACCGTGCCGCAGCTTTGGCAATGACGCTCCTAATGTTCCTAATGTAATGGCCTTATGTATATTGGTGGGAGGGGGAAGCGCGAAGAACTTCGATGACGTGAATGTTTTGAAACCTTCCCAATCAGCTTTTTTGTGATTGACAAAAGTTCGCTTCTCTGACTTGGTCAGGTCAGCTGGTTTGTCAATTCTGACTATGATTGGGAGGTGATCAGAGGGAAGACCAGTAAGTGTTTCCCAGGAGGTCTCACTAATTAGGCTAGCGCTGACAATTGTAATGTCTGGTGAGCTAATACAATTGTTTGCATCACGGGTTGGAGAGTTTTCATTGAGGGTACAGAAACCTGATGCGTCCAGAGATTCGGCGATAGATTGACCCCTGGCATCGTTGTGAAGCGCGGAATGCCAGAGTTCATGATGGGCATTGAAGTCACCAAGAATGATCCTGTGCTCTCCATTAAGAAGAGGACCAATATCGAAATGGTAGTTTGTACAACTAGAATGTGGTGGTATGTAGATGTTAAAAATTTCGATATTGGTGCTCCCTGATGAAACTGAGATGGCTTGCAATTCCGCCGTACCGTCTGAAACTACATCTAATACACGGTAATGTACGGACCTGTGTATTAGGAAGGCAAGTCCACCTCCAGGGTGAGAATCATTCGTGGCGCCTTCTCTATCCTTGCGTATGATGATATATTCACCTTCAGCGTTGAATGGTGAATTCGCGTGGAGTTTCGTCTCTTGGATGGCTGCAATCAGGATTCTGTACTTTCTCAAGAAGCTTGTGATTTCAGGAAATTTCCCTAGGATGCCATTACAGTTGAACTGCAATATGGACACCGGTGTAAAAATTGCTGGCGGAGGGGCGGGAGTTAAGCTGTGTCTTACGTTCAAGGCAACATTATTGGGGGGAGTAGGGGGCGTTGGTGGAGGGGAGGGGCCTGGTATTACCCGAGGCTGCCCAGTATTCCTACAGCCTGGAGCAACAAATGTACCTTCTATGTAATGACCCATCCTTCTCAAACCGGAGCATCTAAAATGCACCCACTCCGAACAGCAACTACACTGAAGTGACCTGGCGTTAGAACCGATACGTCGGTTGCAGACACTACACATCCATACCAAGACAGGGCCTGGATTTGTTTCAATGCCGGCGCGTAAAAGGAGAATTGAGAGCAGCCGCGCCGAGATGTGATGCTCCCAATAAGACGAAAAAACATATATAACGAGTCCATACATATACACAGACATACACAACCTTCCTGCATCGAGACCTTCGAGGCTCTTGCCAGGGAGGCGTTTTGGCAACTCTTGGCCGTTTGTTGTAGCAAACGGGTGTGGTCCGCCCCGGAGAGGCGTATTGCAACTGCAAAATAATGCAATAACAATGGTTGCCAGTAGGACCACTCTCTTGAATCGCTACAACAACAACAATGGAAATAACCAGCCAATGAGACATATTTCTCGGTCCTCCCAATTATTAACCCTTTCCCGGACAGAACGTCTATAGACGTCCAATTTTGAGCATTTGACATACAAATCGTGTCAAATTTTGGCGTTGTGTCCGGCAATGAGTTAACTAGAAGCATGCACACAGGAACCCGAAGCTCCACGTGTATATGCTATAGCTGCGAAACATGGACCCTCATCCAAGCCTCCGAAATTTTGCTGGACAGATTCGAACGAAAGGTCCTTCGGTGAATTTTCGGGTCGTTCGCCAGCGAGATCAAATTTTGGCGTTGTGTCCGGCAATGAGTTAACTACAAGCATGCACACAGGAACACGGAGCTCCACGTGTATATGCTATAGCTGCCAAACATTGACCCTCATCCAAGCCTCCGAAATTTTGCTGGACAGATTCGAACGAAAGGTCCTTCGGTGAATTTTCGAGTCGTTCGCCAGCGAGATCAATGGCGCATCCGGTACAACCACGAGTTGTATCCAGGCGGCCAAGGCCCGGCCGGATTGATGACCGAAAATTGTCGCGGTCACGCGACTTTGTCCTCCAGTTCCAGAAGCCCAGCATCTGGTGAGCGTCCTCACATACTGATTGCTCCCACCGATCTCTCGGTCATCCACGCAATCTGGCTTCGTTCGCCCGTTGCGCGTTCATCACCTTTTAGGGGCATGCGATCGTCGTTCATCCTTTGTACATGTCCCGCACATTGCAGTCGTTGCAATCTCTCAATTTTCGTCAGGTCTTCAGATTTTTGGGTTAGGGTCAATGCTTCGCAGTCATAGCATAGCACAGGTCGAATGATAGTTTTGAATGATAGTTTTATACATGTGGAGCTTCGTGTTCCTGCGCACCAGCTTCGATTTCATTATTGGTAGGACCGAAAAATAACACTTTATAGCTAGTTGTATCTATCGCTTTATCTCATATGTTTCGCTGGCGTAGTTTAACAAATTACAACCAGGTAAGTGGCCATGATGCAATTAAAAAGAAGAACGCCAGTAAATTGAAGCATCACTGTAAGCTGTCTACATACTCTATACTGAGGTCCCCCACTGTGATGTTTGAATTCACTGGCGTTCTTGTTGTTGTGGCGGATGTTCTGGATGTCCGGGTCTATTCGAGATAGGTACGAATTGAGGCGTGAACCAAAACCCGACCTGGGCTAGTGTCACTCTTGTGGCTCTCGGGAGCCTAGTCCCTCAGGCGATATGGGTGGTGGGGGCACTGAGAGGACTCTTTTCGGAACCTAATCTCCCTATTGACCGATTCACAACGGTTGTGTGAATATCTGCGATGGCTGGATGGTATGCTGTGTTATCGATTATATTGGGAGGTACCCGTTTGTGTCACTCGAGATCTCTGATTCCACTCCTGACATGTCGTGGAGGGGAAGTATTGTCCATGAGATGATGGTTTGGGTGATCTTCTCGATAGCAACCGACCAAATATTGTAAAGACAGGAGGAGATTGTGATCACGTACTAATAACATGCTGGTTTCTTGATGAAGATGATCCTGGGACAACATGAGATGGCAACCTGTAGCGATACGTAGAGCAGCGTTCTGGAATGCCTCGATCTAATTCCAGTTTGTGTCACAAACGTTTTGTGACCATAGCTAGGTATTGCCCTACCTATCGCTTTGTAGGTGACCAACATAGTTCCTTTGCACTTGCCCCAGGAACTCCCGGCTAGTGCCGGACGTTGTTAGACACCAAGGATCTTGGGGTTGGTTCCAGTAGGAACAACGTCGTCAGCATGCTTATCAGTACGGATCCCAAGCACCACCGAAAATTCCTGCGTCCAGGTGGTGAGAGGAGTTGCAGTACATTTAGACGCGAAATTACTAGATTGCGGATATTGAAAAACTCCACCAGTTTCTCAATATAGTCATTCAGTCGAGTACACATGCCATTTAAATCATTCCCCGTGGTGAGTACGGTGCAAACGTCCGCATAGGAAATTAGTTCGATACCTTGGAAGGCTCGACAGGTAGATTTGAACAATATAGGAGACAGTACGCTACCCTGTGGAACTCCCTGCTTAATTTTCCTATGCTTTGAAAAACTGCCCCGAAACTCTGTGAAGGATTGCCTCCCAGCTAGGTAGTTGGCAATCCACCTAACCTCTTGTGCCGGAATATGCATATTTAGTAGATCGGCCAACAACACAGAGTGAATCACCGTGTCAAAGGCTTTCGAGATGGCCCTTGACCTCTAGGACGGTTCTGTCACAGGGCTGTTTCAGGTTGAGGCCATTGTGGATGTGATGAGTGATGGCCGAACTTTGGGGATACGCCCTGCCGGAATGAAGCGAGCAGCCTCTTTGACAATGACGTTCCTTATATTCATTTCGGCTTCCCTAGCGTTCGTTGGAGTAGGGCAAACTTCGTCGTAGTGAACGCAGTGAAACCCTCCAAATTTGCCTTTTTGTGGTTGACCTAAGCCGTTCTGACGTCGTCAGTTCGGCTGGTTTATCAATATTTATCAATATGGAGAGGTGATCGGATTGAGTAGACGTGGTTGTCTTCAATCGGGTTTCACTTATCAAACTGGCACTCGCAATAGTTATATCAGGAGAACTATGATAGGCGCCAGTGACACGTGATTCCATTGCGTGCGACGAAGTCTGATGGGTCTAATTTGGTCGCGATATGTATACCTCTGGCACCATTACCAAGGAGACAGTGCCAGAGTTCGTGATGGGCGTTAAAGTCGCCAAGTAGGATCCTATGCTGTCCTGTGAGGAGTGGACCAATACCGAACTTATAGCCAGAGCCACTGCTGGATCCTGGTGGAACATAGATGTTAGATGTCACGTGTTAGACTTGAGCGATTATGTCTTGTTGTATTGTTGACTACGGGTGGCGGTTCTGGAGGATTTTTTTTTGTTGAGAGCTGGGACCAGGAATGACCGGAGACGGTGGTGGACCATTAGCTTGTGAGCTAGGGCCTGGGGTGGCTGGGGCCGACACGCGTGCACCCTGGAGCAACAAAGGACAACTCGTCATAATGTCTCATTTTTCGTAGGCCTGAGCGGTAGAAATGACACCATTCTCTGCAGCAGGTACACCTCAAGTACCTGGCATTCCCGAAGATACATCCGTTGCATACACAGCTGATGTAGATTTCGGGACCTGGATTGGTATCGATGCCCGCGCGGATTAAGAGAATTGAGAGCAACCGCGCTGAGAAGAAATGCTCCCAATTTGACGAAAAAAAAAACACATAGAACACATCCATACACATACACAGCCATACACACCTCTTCTGCATCGAACCTTCATGGCTCTTGCCAGAGAGGGGTCTTTCGTTGAGATGAAACGGGTGTGGTCCGCCCCGAAGAGGTTTGAAAAACCCGTGTGGCAGCAAGCTGCCATCGGGAATGGTCACCAGTAGGACCACCTGGCGTTATTCTTTTTTATTGCATCCTCGTTGATATGTAGTCCAACTTCCATTGCGGCGACATTGAGACTATGCAGACGGATTTTTGCATCGCCCACCCACAACAACAAAATAGAAATGTTAGCGGTTACAATAACACCCAAATACCGAATTAAAATGAGCAAAACAATAGAAAGCGGGGAACATCAACCCCCTCAGTCGGAAACAGTAAACAACCCACACCGATTGGGAGGGGGGGGGGGGGGGGGGACCAGTAAACCAGGATAAATGCCATACAATTAGTCCAGCACTAACAAGCTTTGTAAACGCATTTTTCGAAATGTGTAACACAACAGGAAATTTTATAATAGATACAGGGGCAGAAATGCCAATATTTAAAAAAAGAGAAAATAACTAACAATCAAATATATTACCCATATACGACGACTACGAGAAGGGTTACCACATTATACTAAATTACACAGTCGCTATACCATTATGCCATTATGAATGAGATAGGCCTATAGGCCCAATGAGCCTATCCTGAGTGAGTGATCTTCTTAATCGTCACATGCCCTCCTCATCAAGTTTAGTTAAGATTTTGTTGATTACTTTTAGCCACAATAATGGAAAGATGATGCTAGCCTGAGGTGTACCTCAGCAAACGAATTTAGTCAGCTGGCTGTTTCCCAAGTTCGCTTGGATTACTGTAGTCCTCAGTAAAGTAAGGACGGTAACATTATCAGCGACATCGACACCATAAGCAAACGATGCGGCGCGTATTTTGAGGGGCTCCTCAATATACCATCAACTTTCACCCACAGTTAGCAGTTACTGAACCAGGCCCTCCCGTTCAACCTCCAAAAGTAGAGGATGTGAGTCTCGCCATACAATCGCTTCAACGTAACAAAGCGCCGGGCGTTAACGAGATCCCAGCAAATCTGCTGAAGCACTGTGGAACGTGCCTAACCAACGCAATACATGTGCTTCTGCACGGTAATCCCCGAAATTCAATCCACGAAAAGGGCGAGAAGGCTGAAAAGTGAGAATTACAGGGGCTTATCATTAGTTTGTACGACTTATAAGATTTCATCAAAAATTCTGGAAAAGAGAATTAATCCGTACGCAGAACAAATCATTGGTGAATATCAGGGCGAGTTCAGACCTGGTCGATCAACAACCGATCAACCATTTACTGTGAAGCTGTTACATCAAACGTGCTGGGAATACAACATCGCCGTGTACCGAATTTTTGCATACGACAGTATCGACCATAAGGCACTGTATAACATTATGCTGCAATTTGGTATACCACAAAAACTAATGAGGCTGACAAAGATGACGATGACTTATTCCGTGCGGTCCTATGGCAATATCAGCCTCTTCGAGGCGGACTACCCCCGTTTCTCAACGCGAAAACGGCTGCTCTCAATATTAATTCGCGCCGGCATTGAAACAAATCCAGGCCCAAGGGTATGGTTTTGTAGTGTTTGCAACCAACGAATTGGTTCGAATGCCATGTCAGTACAGTGTACATAATTGCTGCATGGAGTGGGTACATCTCAAGTGTTCTGGCTTGAGAAGGGTAGGTCGGCATTCCATATGTTGCAGCGGGATGTATAAATTCAGGGCGACCTCCGGGTGCCCTTAGCCTTCCATCTCCTCCGCAGCCCCCAACACCCCCAAACAATATGATCAGGAATGGTAGACCTAGCTTAAACCCTGCCCCTCCTCCAGCAGTTTTCACCCCTCTGTCCTTATTGCAGTTTAACTGCAACGGCATTCACCAAAAAATAGCCGAGATCGCTCACTTCATGAGTGCCAACAGAATTCTGATTTCTGCCTTACAAGAGACGTTGCTCCTCTCGTCTCTTAGCATCCATGGTGATTACGTTATACTGCGTAAAGACTAGCCGCCAGGACTGATTCTCACCCTGAAGGTGGACTTGCCAAGTCCGTACATTAATGTGTATTAGATGTAGATGTCGACGGTACGGCGGAAATGCAAGCCATCTCTGTTTCATCAGGGAGTACTAATATCGAAATTTTTAATGTGTATGTTCCACCTCACTCTAGCTGCCCTTCAGGCTATCGTTTCGATATTGGTCCTCTCCTATCTGGACAGCATAGGATCATTCTTGGTGGCTTTAACGCGCACCATGAGCTCTGGCATTCTGACCTCAACAACGATGCCAGGGGTATAACTACCGCCAAATTTCTTGACGACTCAGAGTTCTGTTCACTCAACGAAGACTCGCCAAATCGAGTCGCAGGGACTTGTAGTAGTTCTCCTGACTTAACTATTGTAAGTGCCAGCATAATTAGTGCTACTCGATGGGAGACGCGTTCTGCTCTCTCGTCCGATCATATAAAAATTGACAAACCAGACAAAGCCTGAGAAGCGAACTTTTGTCAATCACAAGAAAGTCGATAGGGATGGTTTCAAAGCATACTCGTCGGCGAAGTTCATCGAGCTACCTACACCAACTAGCGTTCACAAGGCCGAACGAAATATTAGGAACGTCATTACCAAAGCAGCGGCACGTTATTTTACCGCAAGATTTATCCCGAAAGCTCTACCTAACTTCTCTACTAGTGCCGCCAGATGGCGAGATAACATCAGACGCGCTCACCCTGGTGATTCCAGAATTCAGGAGCTTAATCCGAAATCAATCGACAAGTGAAAAACTATCGAAAGGCGAAATGGAATGAGCACCTCAATGACTGCAACCTCAATGAAGGTGTCACTAAACTGTGGTCTACTGTCCGCGCCTTATCCAATCCTAGGAAAGGAAATGGCAATATTGCCATAAAATTTGGCCGTAAGAGCACCAGCGATCCACTTCACTGCGCGAGCCTGTTCAACAAGCAATTTATTGAACACCCCAATACTGATGGCCTTAAGCGTAAAATTATAACAGGATTCGCAGCAGACATATTGACACTATACTTCGTATACTGCGGACCAGGTTAAAAAAATCATTGAGAATGCTAAAAACTCCAAGGCCCTCGGACCCGATGGCATTTGGATGGCCATGTTCAAACATCTCGACCTTGCAGCCATTGAGTATCTCACGCCATCCCTGAAATCTGGAAAACAGGACGGATTGTAACCTGTCTCAAGCCAGGGAAGAGCGCCAGTCCCGGCGATTCCTACCGACCAATAACGATACTGTCTCCTGTCGCAAAGACGCTGGAGGCCCTTATTCAACCCACTCTTGTCAAGCATGATAAGCTATAATCCCACCAGCATGGCTTCAGGAAAATGCGATCACTACACGCATCCGTGACGGCTAAACTAGCGACGTCCTTGCCAGATCTATTCTTGTGGCAAATGACCTATCAAATGCATTTGATAAGGCCAATCACTCGATGCTTCTCGCGAACCTGCTGAATATGTATATTCCTGCACAAGAGATCCGTTATTTTGCCAACTATCTAGCTGGTCGGCATTCCTTGCGGCAAACGTTCTAAGCTGAGGAAAATCAAATTAGTTCTACAGGGTGGGGTACTCTCCCCCACTCTGTTTAACATCTACATCGAGGTGATTTCCTACGCAGACGATTGCACCGTCCTCGCCACAGGGGAGGATAAGGATGAAATGCGCCTCATAATTAATCGCTATTTTGGGCGATTACAGGCTTTCTTCCAAAGCCGAAACCTCACTATCTCTACGTATAAATCTTCTGCGACATTTCTTACCACCTGGTCAGGGGATTGTCGGTGGGAGGTTGATGTAGAGAGCCATCAAAGCGACATTAGCTCAACTTCGGTTGGGCTTTTGTTCGCGCTTCAATTTGTACCTTTCTCGCATAAACCCGGACACACAAAACATTCGTCCAAACTGCGCTGGCGCTCCTCGCGATGTGGGTTATTTGTTGCAGTGCCCAGCTGCGCCCACTGACCTAATCCCTATCTCACTGTGGGGAAAACCCTATCGCAGCAGCTATGTTTTTGTCCCTTGACATCACGGACGAAAACTCGACGAACCATAACTCGAGTCCACATAGATGCACAGCGGTTCCACACCTTTCTGCACCGCTAAAAGAAGAAGAAGAATGACTTATTCCGTCTCACAGCTCAGAGTGCAGAATAGACTTACTGATCTACTCTTAACTCGATCCGGCCTCAAGCATGGCGATTGGCTGGCACAGACTCTATTTAACCTAGCTTCGGCGTATGTAATTGAATGAATATGGACAACAGCGTCGTAGCGTACGCCGACGACATCAACATCATGCCTCGAAGATTGGATGATGCAGAAAGCCTTCTACATAATCTCAATACCGCCGGAAATGAAGTGGGACTACATATCAACGAAACCAAAACAGAGACCGATGCAATCAAAACCAAGTAGATTCAAGCATCACAGAGGCGGACCTCAATATCGAATATGTAGACAAATTCAACTAGCTGGGTTGTAACTTACGAAAGGACGCCAACGAAATCGAGGACACTAGCCAAAAGTCGTTTTTCTTGGTCCTCCCAATTAGTTTGAAGCATGCACACAGGAACACAAAGCTCCGTATAAAACGATAAACCGACCCGTTCTGTGCTATGGCTGCGAAACATGGACCCTCACGGAAGCCTACGAAACTTTGCTGGACAGATCCCAACGAAAAGCTTTCGGCGAATTTTAATGGTCGTTCGCAAGTGAGACCAATGGCACCACATCCGCTACAACGAGGAGCTGGAAGTACCGAAAATATAGTGAAACTTCAACGATTGCAATGGGCGAGGCATATACAACGAATGGACGATAATCGCATGCCAAAGAAGGTAATACACGCACAACGAATTGACAGAGGAGGGGAGGGTTACGTGGACAACCGAGAGCTCGCTGCGAGAACTTCGTAGGTGACAAGATCACGCAACTGCGTCAATTGGAGGTCATTCAGGCGACTAAAGCCCAACGTCGGGCTATCGTGCTACATTGATGATGAAGATTGTAAACCAAATAAACTAAAAAAAAAAAACAAAATTAGAAAGCCGAAAAGCCCTATTAGTACATTGTGCAACAGAAATGATTAGTACTAATAGTATGGAACGACGAGGTAATCCCCGAAGATTGGCGCAAAAGCATAATCTGCCCAATCCACAAACAGGGCGACAAGCTGAAGTGTGAGAATTACAGGGGCATAACTTTAGTTTGTACGACCTATAAGATTTTATCGAAAATTCTGGAAAAGAGAATTAATCTGTACGGCGAATATAAAGGCGGCTTCAGAACGACCGATCAGCTTTTCACAATGAAATTACTACTCCAAAAGTGCTAGGAATATAACATCGACGTATACCAAATCTTTGTCGACTTCAAGCAGGCATACGAAAGTATCGATCGAAGTGTACTGTACAACATTTTGCTGCATTTTGGTATACCGGCAAAGTTAGTGCGACTCGCTGTTGAAAATAGCAAAATATGTATATGCATTTGTATGTGTGTATGTAACCTATGTTGAACTATGGTGAATAAAATTTAGTCTGTGCTGAACAACCAATACGTTTTAACAGGCTATGGGCCCAGTCCCGAATTATTTCGGATCGTTGCTTTTAGCTGCATTGCCAGACAAATTTTCGCCAATGATAATGGCTATTGAGCATTCGGGCATTAATATAACAGCCGATGCAATCAAAACGAAACTTTTGGATTTGGAACACAGTACAGATTCGAATGTGGAAAGTGCATTTGTTGCTAAATGGATAAATCGTAAATTTAGTGCACAAAATAAAACTAAATCAATAAATTGCTACGAGTGTAAGCAGATGGGGCACTTTAAAAATCAGTGCCCGAACTTAAAACGTTCAAACTATTCCCCTAAACAAATGAATGCCTTTAGTGCTGTATTTATGAACGGAGCGTTTGAATCTGATGCTTGGTATATCGACTCGGGTATTCATTTATCATTTAACGAGAAACGCGGACAGTGTGATAAATTGCAATCAATCGTCAACATACTTCTTCTTCTTCTTTATGGCACGATAGCCCGACGTCGGGTCTTGGCCGCCTGGATTGAAAACTTCCAATTGTCGCGGTCACGCGACCTTGTCCTCCAATTCCGAAAGCCTAGCATCTGGTGGGCGTCCTCACATACAGAATACTCCCATCGGGCTCTCGGCCGTCCACGCAATCTGGCTCCGTCCACTCGTTGCGCGTTCATCACCTTTTTGGGCATGCGATCGTCGTTCATCCTTTGTACATGACCCGCCCATTGCAATCGCTGCAATCTTCGACACCTGTAGCTCATCATACAGCATTTTGACATTCTTCATCAAACCAATCATTTCGGGCTCGCCGGGCTTTGTATCCCACAACCTCCTCTGCGACCCCTTTGATGGTGTCTTTGAGTGTATCCCAGATCTCAAGGGCGCCTTTGTTGTTGATGTTATTTAGCAAGGGCGTCAACTTCTCCTCAAGGGCAGTCGTATAAGTGACCACCGTGGCATCATCCAACAATTTGTCAACCGCAAAAAATTTTGCCGGGTTGAACCTCGAATGATGCACCGAAGAAATTCTGCACCTATAAGTCGCCTTCACCATATAGTGGTCAGAGTCAATATTTGCTCCACGATAGGACCGAACATCCATTATGCTCGATGCCCATCTCTTGCAGACAAGGACGTGGTCAATTTGGTTGACGGTATGTTGATCTGGAGATCTCCAGGTCTGCCTGTGAATGCGACGATGCGGAAAACAGGTAGAGCTAATGACCATATTTCTGCTGGTCGCGAAGTCTATTAGTCGTTGGCCATTGTCGTTACAGTCTTCATGGAGGCTGTACCCTCCAGTAATCCCCCTATGCCAACTTTCGTTTCCGACTTTGGAGTTAAAATCCCCTAGCAGCAATTTGACATCATTTGATTGAAGTGAATCGAAGAGATTTTCTAGGCGGTGATAGAACTCGTCTTTAACCGCGTCTTCACTGACTTCGGTGGGGGCATGCGCGTTTATGAGCCAGAGATTGAAGAACCTGGTTTTAATGCGAATCGCACACAGCCGCTCGTTTATGGGTTTGAAGTCGATAACATGCGGCTTAAGTTGATTGTTTACAATGAACGCCACTCCAAACTCCATGTGGCCTGAAGGTTTTCCACTTGTGAAAATTGTATACGAATTTCGGTCATCAATCTCGCTACTAAGCCATTTAGTTTCCTGGAGTGCAACAATGCTCAGCTTATATTTTTCGACCTGATCCAAGAGGGCCCTTAAGGCCCCTGGCCTATTCAGGGAGCGTACATTCCAGGTTCCGAAAGAGTAATCAGTTGTTCGTTTGCGATGTCGTCGTTGGGTTGTATCCGTCCAATCCGAGGCTTTCATTCCAGGTTTCTTGACGTAGAATTTTTTTCAAGGATGGGTTATCGGCCCATCGCTTAACCATGATAGTATCCGTAAACCGAAAGAGGTCCATCATGGAGAGGCCTCGGAGGTGCTGCTTCGGTGATTGACTGTTCGGTTTTTGTCACCCAATTACGTTTAGTAACCTGAGACGCTGAAGTTGTTAATACAGCACTCAGGCGCAGCGGTTACTCGGATAATGCGGGAAAGTAACGACCCGTAGAGAAACATAGGAATTGGCTGGAGCCGTTCACCCTATGAAGCTCCTCCTGCATAGCTAAGGGTCCGCAGTTATGCCACAACTGAAGAGTATATAGGAATCGGCCGGAGCCTTTCAACCTTTATCCTCCCCCCTACGGAAGGTGCTGCTTCGGTGATTGACTATTCGGTTTATGTCACCCTATTACGTTTAGTAACCTGAGACGCTAAAGTTGTTAATACAGCACTCAGGCGCAGCGGTTACTCGTATAATGCGGGAAAGTAACGCCCCGTAGAGAAACATAGGAATTGGCCGGAGCCGCTCACACTATGAAGCTCCTCCTGCATAGCTAAGGGTCCGCAGTTATGCCACAACTGAAAAGGATATAGGAATCAGCCGGAGCCTTTCAACCTTTATCCTCCCCCTTATGGTCAACATACTAGTTGCGGATAATAAAAAAAATCCGGTTGTGAATAGTGGAGATGTTATCATAAAGACAAGATTTAACGATTGTGATTTCGATGTAATTGTCAAAAACGCACTGTGTGTGGCAAGTTTGGCTACAAACTTACTGTCAGTGAGCCAGTTGATTGACAATGGGAACAGTGTCTATTTCAATGAAAATGCGTGTTACATACGGAATTCGCAGAAGAAACTTATCGCTGTAGCAAAAATATCAAACGGAGTTTATAAACTGGACTGTGTTTGTAAATGTCGTTCAGTCGGATCAACTATTGTTAATGAGGCTGTGTGGCACCGAAGGATGGCGCACATAAATAGTACTGATTTATCGAAAATGAAAAGCGGAGCAGTGGAAGGTGTCGATTTCCAAAAGAAAGCCAAGATACCTGAAGGATTTAAAGATAAAGATGTATGTTCTAACAAACTTTTAAAATTAAAAAGAGCTATTTACGGTTTAAAGCAATCAGCAAAAGCATGGTATGATGATAGAGCTCATGATTGTTTAACGAATTTGGAATATAAGAGATCAGATTTAGAGCCGTTTGTATACCAAAATAACTGAAACTACAAATATAATGTTAGCATTGTATGTTGATGATTTTTTCATATTTTCTAATAATGAAATCGAAACAAAAGCACTAAAAGATATACTCTGTGCAAATTTCAAAATTAAAGATCTTGGCGAAATAAGACAATGTTTGGGTATGCAAGTTACTATTGATAAAAATTTGAATACAATTAAGTTGAGCCAAGAGAAATATATTGATAAACTATTGAATAAGTTCAATTTGATGGATTGTAAATTCGCTGATACTCTTATGGAAACAAAAATTAATTTAACTAAAGCAGGTACTTGTGATACTCAATTACTTTGTCAACAATTAATTGGTAGTCTTATGTATCTTGCGGTCCTAACAAGACCAAATATTGGTTATAGCGTTAGTTTTTTAAGTCAATTTTGAATTGAATGTATTAAATATGTAAATGAGGAAACCGACCTACAATGTTTTGTAGATGCCGATTGGGCAGTAATGAATTAGATAGAAAATAATTTACTGGATATTGTTTTAAATTTTCTGGTTAGGTTATCTCATGGCAAACAAGAAAACAAAAAACAGTAGCCTTATCAAGTACTGAAGCCGAATACATGGCAATTTCCGAGGCATGTAGGGAAGCAATTTATTTAAGAAAATTAAAATTTGAAATTTGTGGAAAACTATGCACTGTTCATATATTTAATGATAGCCAAAGTGCTCAAAAATTATTATCCAATCAAGCGCTGCTTAAAAGGTCGAAGCATATAGATGTGAGGGATCATTTTGTGAAAGATTTAATAACTAAAGATATTGTTCGAGTTGAATTTATGCCTACGGAAGAAATGCCAGCAGACTTGCTAACCAAAGGTTTACCTACAATTAAGCACTACATATTATTTTTTGGAAAAATTAGGAATTGTTAACATGGAAGATGAATGAATTTAATTAATTTAAATTGAATATTTTGGTATAATGGGAGTGTTGAAAATACCAAAATATGTATATGCATTTGTATGTATGCATGTAACCTATGTTGAACTATGATGAATAAAATTTAGTCTGTGCTGAACAACTACTGCGTTTTAACACAGATATAACGATGACTAATACCATCTCGCAGGTCAGAGTTCAGACCGACTTACTGACCTATTTGAAACTCATACTGGACTCAAGAAGGGCGATGGGCTGACACCGATGCTCTTCCTTGCTTTGGAGTATGTAATTCGAGCCATGAATATGGACAGCAGCAGAACGTTACTCATCAAGTCGAGTCAATTAGTCGCGTACGCCGACGATACTAACATCATGTCTCGATGATTGGGTGATGCAGAAAGCCTTCTCCAAAGGAAATTGGACTACATATCAACGAAAGCAAAACAAAGGCCATAATGCAATCGAAAACAAGGACGCCAGGAAATTCAAGCATCACAGTGGGGGACCGTAATATCGAGTATGTAGACAACTTCAACTATCTGGGTTGTAACTTATCAAAGGACGCCAACAAAACCGACGAAATTAAGAGGGGCATTCGGTACTCAGTGGCAGAGATGTCTATCTCTGAGTTGCCCGTGCGTGGGTTCGAGTCGCACTGTGACCCATGGATGTTTGTGTTGTCCATAAAAATGCTCCTACGGCAGCCGGTTCTTCGATGTAAATCGTCCCGGAGCTACCCGTTGTTAAAACGGCCAAGAGCTGCCAAGACCCCCTTCGATTCATGAGAAAAAAATCTCTTGAATCGCTACAACAACAACGAAATTAAGAGACGGATACAACTAGCCAATAAGACCTATTTGTCGGTCCTCCCTATAATTAATTCCAAACTTCACTCAAGGAAATTAACGTCCTAAAGGGTAAGGAAGAGAAACCATGCTGGCCACTTGTAAAGCGATAGGTTGAGCAATCCCTGATGCCCTGATTATGCAGCACCGGTGCGTTCACACTTCAGTTGCGAATTAGTCTATAAGGAATTTAGGTAGGATTAACGCTCCCTCAGTCATATGAGACACGACCTGCAACAAACCATGCATGTCAGAATTGCTACAGATTGCCACCTGAAGGAACATCTACCTCATGATACCAACATGTAGCCGCGACGACGATGAAACCTAAAGCTCATCCACATACACAGCGGTTGACGTCTTTCAGCACCGCTACTTCAACATGAATGAACTCTACATACATATAATCATATAATCTATGGTAAAACAAAAGACATGAACAAATCAAAATTAAGAACACCAGTACAACATCATAACAGTATGAGCCTCAATATCGAGTATGTATTATACAAACGGGACCCTTACGATGAAGTTACATACCGAGCCGCCATTGCAGCGATCCACACTGAAGAAGTGAATCGGTCTATCGCGAGTTTAGGTGCGAACAGAGTCCTCTCAGAGCGCCCACCACCAATTTCGCCTGAGGAGATTAGGCTCCCGAGAGCCACTAGAGTAACACTAGCTCAACTTCGGTCGGGCGTTTTTTCACGCCTTAATTCGTACCTTTCTCGCATAAACCCGGACATCCAAAACATCTGACCAAACTGCAATGGTACTCCTCATGATGTGGGCCATTTGTTTCAATGCCCCGCTGCGCCCACTGATCTTACCCCTATATCGCTGTGGGAAAATCCTATCGCAGCAGCAATGTTTTTGTCCTTAGACCTCACGGAAACACACATTGACGAACCATAAATCGTACCCACATAGATGCACAGAGGTTTCACACCTTTCTGCACCGCTACAAGAAGAAGAAGAAGAAGTATGTATGCTTCACTTCACTTTCGACGAAGCAGACAGCAAGCTTTGACTCATATGAAATCAACCTCAGAATGCTTACCTCAAAGCCCAGCAATTGCCCTAGATACAAAAGCTGGTCTTTTGGACGAGCACCACCCGAAGAAAATCCCGAGGACGTAGCCGCGGCAGTAGATCCAGTGTCGTGCTTTATGACATTTAGAGATGGTTTTGTATTAGACGGAATTGATGTCGCTGAAACGAGAGTGATCCAAAATAAACAAATGATAAATGTTTTAAATCCAAATAGTCTTACATTGATGTGCAGCTTGTTGATTCGGTGTATTACTAACTGTCTGCTGCTTTTGCATAAGTAGAATGCCAGGAACAATTTGTCGACCTTGATTACTGTTCGGAACATAACTGGATGATTTCACGTCAACATTCTCCAGGAACTTGACACGTTGTTGAATAGTTTTATCAGCAACGTTATCAATATTATTGTTAGTATTCGTAGTGTTGTTGTTAAATAAGTTGCTGACGTCTTTTGTTGTATTCAAGGTAGTGTTATTGGATCCTAACAACGAAAGTAAGTCTGTAATAAGAAATTAATGACGTTTTATCAAAATTGCATCTGTAGAGTTAATTGTAATATACTTTCTGCAGCCAGCCGCTTTGCCACTTTTTTGTTGCTGCCAATACCTTTCGCACTTCTACCATTGGCAGATACTTCAATGACAAATTCGCGACGTCTGGGCGCGCCACGCTCTTCTACTACTGTATACACTGGCTCTCGCTCCTTCAATGCTTGCTGAATTTGAATAAGCTTCGATATTGGATTCACTTCCTCGTCGACTTCACCATCTCGCGATTGCTCCTTAATTATATTTCTAGATTTGCGTTTCACTGGTTGCGCCGGCTTACGTTGTTTTTGAACAGCCTTAATTTTAGCTGGTGTTTGTACTAAGCGTGACGGCGAAACAGGCGGTAGTTTACGCAATTCTTCCAACATGTTGAGTGCAGCACGTTTCTTTGAAAGTTTCTTACCGTTGCCATCACCTTCAGTCTGCAAATCAAGCCCCACATTTTATAGTTTGCTTTATGAAACTCAAATCGAGTTGTGATTTAAATCGGACAAAATTACGCACCGGCTGATTTTTGGTATATATACGGCAACCATGTCACGTTGCACTACAACGTGTCATCTTTTAATGCATATTGTTATTTCATGAGAATAAAATTGCAAGGTGCATCGTCTGCAGTTTTGCATGAACGCTTTTCATTCAGCTGTATCCATACTGGGTGCCAAATGGCAGCTCGCGATGCCAACTGCCCGTTGTCATCTCATCTACACTGACTGCCATTTGATTTGTCGTCCACTTTTCATATTCAATATGGCATCTGAATGATCTGTCAGCCGACACTTTGACAACCGCTTGTCGAATTCAAAGAGACAATTTTGTAAATGTTGTTCACTCTTTGTGTTAAATTGGATAATTCTAGAGTGATCTAGTAATAATAATTTAAGAGCGCAGTCACATTTTGAAAATTATTTTTAAAAAAATCTCCAAAATGGAAGTTCGGTTATTTCATTTTCAGGCTGCATTTGGTAGCCAATGTAAATGCTAAGTAGTTGCCAAATGGCAGCCTGCGATGTCAATTTTTTAACGAGCTGCCATTTGGAGTCAATGTAGATACAACTTTACAGAATGAGACTCGCATTTTAACCATCAAGGGTAATGGAAGATTATAAAATATTTTTAAAAGAATTAATTGTGATTTTGAGTTTGTGAGTTCGAGTGTTCCAGATTACTATCATCAGCATCGGCTTACATCTTCCAACTGAGTTTGATAGTTTGTTTTCTGTTGCTCGGTTTCTTTTAATCTCTGTAGGAAGCCCTGTAAGTCCTAGTTCGAGTGGTTTGCTATACCGTAACATGTGAATGTTAAATATATATGTACATATATTTTAATAGTCCGAATTCTAAGTGTGCTTCTCGATTTAAGGCGGGAAGAGTACGTTAGTTTTCAGTTTTTGCTAATTATTTCGAAAATTTTGAAAGTTACAGCAAAAAATAAAATTGACTTGGATTCAATTAGCTAGTAACTTAGAAAAAGCATAGTAACCCATGCCATGCGTTAGTCCAGAGTGGCTGTGTGATCACACAACCCATATGTGTTTGACTACAAATTTATTACACTACACTCCACGAAATAATTCAAACGTCAAAATATTGTCGATGCAATTATTAACCCTTCTTTCGCCGCCTACGAGCTATTATGCCTAAGGTGTAGCTGAATTTTCTGTGAAATCAATCTTAATTTTTGTAGAGGTCTAATTTTGGATCTTCAAACAGTTTACATACTATGTCTTACGATGATGCGCCGTTTTTCGTTTCTTTAGACATAGTTTACATTTCGCCGAACGTTTGATCGCATTTGTGGCCATCGGTTTCTTTGAAATATATATGGAAAGGGGTGGAAAATATTGTTGAACGATATTTTTCATCAAGATATAGTACCAATGGTCTGTCTGGATCTATACGCCAGCAGAAGGGGTAAATATCACGTTGGAATTTTAAGAGAGTAATAAATATTACGCCGATTTTATATTCTCAAAAAATTGACGTTTGAATAAAATTTTCACGCATACTATGAACTGCAATAGTGTGAAGACGGTGCCATTTTTATTTTCTGATGGCAAATCTGGACTAACTCATGGCATGGGTTACTATGCTTTCTCTAAGGCTAGTAAATATAGCGAACTCTGGGTTTTTATAATGTTCAACATTAGGAAGGAAAAAACAATTCTTCCTCTCTATTATAGTATAATAGATACTATAATATTTAGCGAAAAAAATTACAAAATGGATGGTTCCCAGGAAAGTACTTCCATAAATTTTATAGAGGATATTAAACAAAGGTTACAGATACGGTATCCAATATTAATAATATATTTATTAATATTCATTCTCTCCGGTATTTTCCTTGCTGCTGATAATAATTCAAAACCTTTTCAAAGCATTTTCCGGGGCATCCTCTTTCAAATGAAATATAATGATGCCACTAAATACCTATAATGACTACCTAAAATGGACATTTTGGACATCGGATCATGACTCAATTACCATAATGGTGAATTCCACTTAACAAATACTGTCTTTTAATATCCATATTGATTGTGCACCACTATCAAGATGAAAATAGAAACTTAGTCCTGATTTAAATAACCAAAAGAATTCGGCTGTATCGTGCTTCGCTTGTCGTAACCTTACAAATGTCTTGACTCAATAATCCGGATCAATTATTGCAAATAATCATTTCTACAAAACATTGTTGTTGGACGGACATGAAGAGTTCAAACAACTTATTTGAGAAATCCACCGTCTGTTTTATCAATATTGGGACTACACTTGCATGCAAACTCCACATTCAATGCGGCACACAGAGTGCAATTTGAGCCGCTTTCGACTAATAATAGATGGCGCCCTGCATCTCTCATCAGATGCCTCTACTTATGCAACGCGTCATGTACTATTAGGAGAGGCATGACAGGACTCAGCCAGGCAAGTGTGTACAATCCTCTTATATAGGACTCGAAAAACACCTTGGCGTCGAATCTTTTTTGAGTGGGGCTAGTCATTTGCTAGTCACCGATTCGACACGGCCGTCGTTTCTGATTACGTGCCAGTGACGAAATCAACAAAAACATTGTTGTTGGACGATGGATTTATCAAACTCATACTTATTTGAGAAAACTACCGTCCGTTTTTGTCCATAGTGCGACTACACTTGCGTGCAAACTCCACATTCAACGCCAGGGTGTAGAAGATTGTATACACTGCCTGAGTGAGTCCGGTCATGCCTTTCCTAATATGTAGTACATAACGCGTTGCATAAGTAGGGACATCTGATGAGAGATGTAGGGCGCCATATACTATTAGTCGAAATCGGCTCGAAATGCACTCTGTGAGTCGCATTGATTGTGAAGTTTGCAATCATTTCTATATAAGGAAAAATCTTTCAAATAGATAAATAAATGGCACAAAGATCTATAAATATATATGTATTCCCCCTGAAATGATCTAGCATCATATCATTTGTTGAACCGTTTTGTTAGAAAATACGTGACCAAATCGGTCATTACAAACTGAAAAATGGAAAAAATCCGGATTAAAAAAATTAATTTCCTGACGAAATCCGAACTATATTCGGAATAAAGATGGTAAAGATTACCGAATCAAGACTACTCTATAGTCTGCCAAAATTTGGTTTTAGGCAAAAGCTGAGGATGATGAGGCTGTAGTTACAGTTAAATATTGATATTTACGTTGATTTAAACGAGGATCCTTCGTTAACCTGTAACTACAGAAGGCCGATAAATCTTTTAAAACTGATAAAAATATGCGTATTTCTGGAGGAATCGTCTCAACGAGTATTTTGAAATCTTTTCGATCTTTCGCATAATAAATGCCAATACAAAAGTATTAATAGTGTAGTTACTTCGTGATAAACCTAATACATCAGATTGCAAAATGAGGTGGAGACATTTTTTTTTGTTTCTTATGTTTTTTGGGGTGCTGAGCACGAATCCGGAGCTTCCCACCAACATTTCGTTGTGGAACAGGGTCAAAATCGGGAAAAACCCTAAAATGTTTGCTGTTTTTACGTTATTCGGCCCCTAACTCTGAAACTATTTATTTCTGCGAAAAACTCTCCATGAATATTTTAGAGAGCACACAATTGCGCGTCCAAAGAGACATAAATATTATAACTCCGTTGAGCAGTATTACTACAATTGATAATTTAAATTTGCCATTTTTAACATAGTTCCATATTATGAATAAAATTTTGAGATTGAACGGTTTTTCATTTTTAGTCGCAAAAGTTGCATTTTTCTTGTACATTATGTATTTTGGGGTGCAGAACCTGAATCCGTAAAGTTCCACCAAAATTTCGTTGCAAAAAAGGGTCAAAATTGCAAAAAAAAAATGGACCCGCAATTATGTTTCCTCTAATATTTTCATGGACAGGTTTTCGGAGAAATGTACACTTTCGGAGTTGGTGGGAAACTCCGGATTCGAGCTCAGCGCCCCAAAAAACATAAGAAACAAAAAAAATTTTTCTCCACTACACTTTGCAATCTGAAATCGCCTAGGAACTACACTATAAGTGCCCCACCACCTAACTACCATCCAAGTTTCATCGAAATCGGTTTACGTGGAGAGCCAGGAGAATTAATTGAAGGATGCCCTTCCGTTCATTCCAAGGGTGAATTTACCGCTGATCAAAGTTGTGCAAAGCAAAAATGTACTACGTAATGTATGTGTCTTTTATCACAATTTGGAACGGGCTAAAAATACGATACCTGAATAGGACACTTCTGTATTTTGCAATAAAAATAACCGAACATACAACTGTTGTACTTCTGAACAAAACTTAAGTATGTACTGCTTAAATAATGGATTAACGCATTTTTATATAAAATCGACATAAATACTGTTTACTCTCTTCATGAAGTCCATTCTAATATTCGAACGAAATAGTCAATAACGGACTTTTAATAGCCTGAATTAATTCTTCTGCATCAAAGTAACTTTAACAACAAAGAAACTTTGAGCTAGCTATCGCCAAACATTCCTTAAGTTTCAAATGGTAAAAAAAAAGATTGTTTGCATTTATATGGATAATACAAGAGCTGGAAGAATTATTTGTACATATAGTATCGCGGAGTGTACGTACATACTAAATAGATGCAAGTTATCTTGGGTCAATTTGCACAGGAAAAATGAAGTCCATCAATATAAGTTTACTGTTTTCTTTTTCACTTATATCACTGCATACGTAATTTTATTAATTCAACTCGTGCTCTATACATTTCGCTGTAACGCAATTTGCAAAAAAATAGCAAAAACTGAAAATTAACCCTCTTTTTCCTCCTTAAATCGACAAGCACACGTCTAGAGGCGGAGACTCTCGGATTATTATTGGAATACATCTACACTGAGCTTCAATGAAACCGGGCCACACGGTAAGCGCGAACTCTAATCAAAACAGGCATTGTGTTTGTTGCGTGAGTTAACGGTACTTCAGATAAAAATCATAGTCATTTGAATTGCCATTAAATGCACTTTCTGTAGATATAACTTTCATAGTTGTAAGTTTCATACTTTTAGAGAAAATTGAAGTTGAGTTCGAAAGTGGCGAGTGGCCCGATTTTTGTGAAGCCGAGTGTATTTCTAAACATATACATACACCAAAAATCAGAGGATTTGCTTTTTCCCAATATGCGGCAAATATTTGAATAATAATTCGCCTGTATTAGTTATGTATAAGTTATTTCAGTTATTTTATTAATTAATTACATATTAATACAATATTAATTTTAATTACCTCAATATCGCCGACTTTACACTTTGTTTTAAACGTTTTCATATGTGGTGGACCTCTTTCGCTCGTCACCTCGAAAACAACGGAAAGATTTCGTTTCAAAGCAATCTCATGTACCAACGAAATGGGTGACTTCAAATCCGAATTGACATCCTCTGAACTAGTATCAATACTAACATCCGCAGTTTGTTCTTCAACTAGGGGTTTAATTACTTCCAAAGCGCTAAGGAAATAAAGATTGGCTTGAAGTTAATCTGTTTATATTTTACAACAAAACTAAGGCTTACCGTGTCGCTGCATCGTGACGTGCTGCTTGTAGCGATGCACCAACACCGACAAACTTCCTCGGACCAACAACCAGTGTAACACGACACGGTTCCTTGGTATTATAGGGAACCATGCGATCCTACAAAAGACGAATTAACGACAATTAAATATTTTATTTAGTTATAAACGGATACTATTTCACTTACATTCGGAACAAATTTCATTGGACCTTTTGCGAATGGCCGCTTTGGATAAAAGACAGGGAATCGTTGTGCATTGTACATCCCGTTCGGAGCGTTTGGTCGATTGTAATTCGAATACTGATTCGGAGTGAAGTAATTCTGAGCGACATTTGATTGATGCGAGCCATACTGTGGTGGTTGTGTAGCCGGGGGGCTGGATCCAGCTATTCCAGGCGGCGGCAAAGCACTATGCTGAGTAGCACCTGCGACTCGGCTATTGTTTAGTAAAATGCCGTCGGCGGGAAAAGTTTGATTATCAAGTATATAGATAGTAGGTTCGCCTAACTTCATGGCCAAGGCATTGAGCTCAACTGTTGGTGTAATTGTGCCCACACCGGCTTTCAATTTATTTTTCAATCGATGTGATTTCGGTGGCGGATGTTGATATTTAGTTTTAGAAATAGCATCGGCTGCTGCTAAATGTTGAGCCTTTTTTATGCTCAATCCTTCAGCTGAATACTCTTCATCGCCCAATTTGAGAGTGACGGTGAAGCGTTTAGCGTGGGCCGGTCCAGATTCACTTGTGAGACGATATTGATGTTGAATCTGCTGATCAAAATTTGAAGTTTTAAGTTGTTGTTGTTGTTGTAGCGGTGCAGAAGGGTGTGAGTCGCTGTGCATGTCTGTGGACATGTTTGCTTTCCTACGGAAACTGCCTCTACGGGGCGGACTGCGCCCGTTTTCTACATGGAAACGGCCAAAAGTTTCCAATATACCTCCCTGGCAAGAGCCCTGAAGGTTCGATGCAGGAAGGTTGTGTTTGTTTGTGTATATGTGTGGATTCGAGTTATGTGTTTTTTCGTCATATTGGGAGCATTACATCTCGGCGCGGCTGCTCTCAATTTTATTAATTCGCGCCGGCATTGAAACAAATCCAGGCCCAGAGGTATGGTTTTGTAGTGTTTGCGGCCAACGAATCGGTACGAAGGCCAGCTCAGTGCAGTGTAATTGTTGCTTGGAATGGGTACATCTCAGGTGTTCTGGCTTGAGAAGGGTTGGTCAGCACTCCACATCATATATTGCACCGGGATGCATAAATACAGGGCGACCACGGGCTGCTCCTAGCCCTCCACCTCCTCCTCAGCCCCCAGCACCCCCAAACAATATGATCAGGAATGCTAGGCCTAGTTTAACCCCTGCTCCTCCTCCAGCGGTTTTCACTCCACTGTCCTTATTGCAGTTTCACCGCAACGGCATTCACCAAAAAATCACCGAGATCACTCACTTCATGAGTGTAAACAGAATTCTGATTTCTGCCATCCAGGAGACTTTGCTCCATTCGAACTCGTCTCTTAGCGTCCATGGCAATTACGTTATACTGCGCAAAGATAGACCAGCCGCCAGGAATGATTCTCACCCTGGAGGTGGACTTGCCTTCCTAATACACAAGTCCGTACATTACTGTGTTTTAGATGTAGATGTCGACGGTACGGCGGAAATGCAAGCCATCTCAGTTTCATCAGGGAGTACTAATATCGATAATTTTTAATGTATATGTTCCACCACAGTCTAGTTGCCCTTCTGGCTATCGTTTCGATATTGGTCCTCTCCTATCTGGAGAGCACAGGATCATTCTTGGTGACTTTAACGCGCACCATGAGCTCTGGCATTCTGACCTCAACAACGATGCCAGGGGTATAGCTATTGCCGAATCTCTAGACGCCTCAGATTTCTGTCCACTCAATGAAGACTCGCCGACCCGAGTCACAGGCACTTGCAGTAGCTCTCCTGACTTAACTATTGTAAGTGCCAGCCTAATCAGTGCTACTCGATGGGAGACGCACACTGATCTCTCGTCCGATCACCTTCCAATCATAATAAGAGTTGACAAACCAGCAAACCTGACTAAGTCTGAGAAGCGAACGTTTGTCAATCACAAGAAAGCCGATTGGGAGGGTTTCAAAGCATACTCGTCGGCGAAGTTCATCGAGCTACCCACACCAACTAACGTTCATAAGGCCGAAAGAAATATTAGGAACGTCATTGCCAAAGCAGCGGCACGTTATATTCCTGCTGGACGTATCCCGAAAGTTCGACCTAATTTCCCTACCAGTGCCGCCAGATTAGCCGATAAACGAGATAACATCAGACGCGCTCACCCAGGTGATCCCAGAATTCAGGAGCTTAATTCCGAAATCAATCGACAAGTAAAAGACTATCGGAAGGCGAAATGGAACGAGCACCTAAATGACTGCAACCTCAATGAAGGTGTCAGTAAACTATGGTCTACTGTCCGCGCCCTATCCAATCCTAGGAAAGGAAAGGGCAATAATGCCATCAAATTTGGCCATAAGAGCACCAACGAACCCCTTCAGTGCGCAAGCCTGTTCAATAAGCAATTTCTTGAACATCCCAAGTCCGATGGCTTAAAGCGTAAAATTAGAAGACGGATTCGCAGTAGAAATGTTGACACTATACCATCGTATACTGCGGACCAGGTTAAAAAAGTCATTGAGAATGCTAAAAATTCAAAGGCCCTCGGACCCGATGGCATTTCGATGGCCATGTTGAAACAACTCGACCTTCCAGCCATTGAGTATCTCACGGCAGCCTTTAACTTGTCGATGTCCACGCTTGCCATCCCTAAAATCTGGAAAACAGGACGGATTGTCCCCTGTCTCAAACCGGGTAAAAGCGCTGGTCTCGGTGAATCCTACCGACCCATAACAATACTTTCACCTGTCGCAAAGACGCTAGAGGCCCTTATTCACCCCACTCTTGTTAAGCATGCTACCTCACCAGCACGGCTTCAGGAAAATGCATAGTACCACCACAGCCCTCGATGCGATCACTACACGCATCCGTAATGGGCTAAACCACAGACGTCCTTGCCACAGAACGATTCTTGTGGCAATTGACCTAACGAGTGCTTTTGACAATGTCAATCACTCGATGCTTCTCGCTAACTTACTGAATATGCATATCCCTGCTCAAGAGATCCGTTGGATTGCAAACTATCTAGCTGGTCGGCATTCCTTCACTGAGTTTCGTGGCAAACGTTCTAAGCTTAGGAAAATCAAATTAGGAGTTCCACAGGGTGGGGTACTCTCCCCCACTCTGTTCAACATCTACATGTCCGGCCTTCCTACACCACCGGAAGGAATCGAGGTGATTTCCTACGCAGACGATTGCACCGTACTCGCCACCGGGGAGGATAAGGATGAAATGCGCCTCCAAATTAATCGCTATCTCGGACGATTACAGGCTTTCTTCCAAAGCCGAAACCTCACCATCTCCGCGTCTAAATCTTCTGCGACATTTCTTACCACCTGGTCGGTGGATTGTCGGTGGGAGGTTGATGTACGTATTGGCAACAATCCAATTCCTACTGTTGCAAATCCTAAAATTCTCGGGCTCCATTTAGAGAACATGATGACGTCAGCTCATCACGCAGCATCCTTTTGTGAAAAGATGCGCAGTAGGAATAAAATCCTAAAAGCACTAGCTGGTAGCACCTGGGGCAAGGATAAAGAAACCATGCTAGTCACATACAAAGCGGTGGGTCGAGCAGCTGCTGATTATGCAGCCCCAGTTTGGTCACATAGTCTATGTGATACAAACTGGTCCAAAATTCAGGTCTGCCAAAATGCTGCTCTACGCACAGCCACAGGTTGCCTCTTGATGTCTGCCCAGGATCACTTACATCAAGAGTCAAAATTGATGCCAATACGTGAGCACAATCTCCTACTGTCCAAACAATATCTTGTTGGTTGCTACCGTGAGAATCATCCCAACAACAGTCTCATGGACCGAATTCCTCCACCACGACATGTCAGGCGTGATTTGCGAGACCTAGAGAGAGAGGTTCAGGGATACAAGAGGGACCCTTACGACGATGATGCATACCGAGCTGCCATCGCTGAGATTCACACTGCAGAAGTGAGTCGGTCTATTACGAGATTATGTGCGAATAGAGTCCTCTCAGTGCGCTCTCCACCCATTTCGCCTGAGGAGATTAGGCTCCCGAGAGCCACCAGAGTGACATTAGCTCAACTTCGGTCGGGCTTTTGTTCACGCCTCAATTCGTACCTTTCTCGACTACGTTTGTGACGTGAATTTTCGACTTCATCATGGTGTCTAAATAGACACCAAGGATCTTGGGGTTGGTTACAGTAGGAACAACGTCATCAGCATGCTTACCAGTACGGATCCCAAGCACCTCCGAAAATTCCTGCGTCCAGGTAGTAAGAAGTGTTGCGGTACATTTACGACGGTGAAATGACAATATTGCGGATATTGAAAAACTCCACCAGTTTCTCAATATAGTCATTTAATCGAGCACACATGCCATTTTGAGTACGGTGCAGTCGTCCGCATAAGAAATTAGTTCGATACCTTCCGGGCGATTTGGAAGGCTCGACAGATAGATGTTAAACAGTGTAGGAGAGAGTACACTACCCTGTGGAACTCCCTGCTTAATTTTTCTATGCTTTGAACGACTGCCCCGAAACTCTGTGAAGGATTGCCTTCCAGCTAGATAGTTGGCAATCCATCTAACCACTTGTGCAGGAATATTGAGGATATTGAGGAGATCGGCCAACAGCGCAGAATGGATAACCGTGTCGAAGGCTTTCGACAGGTCAAGTGCCACTAGGACAGTTCTGTCACAGGGCGGTTTCTGGTTGAGGCCATTATGGATGTGATGGGTGATCAGATCCAGAGTTGTTGTAGTACTATGCATCTTCCTGAAGCCATGCTGGTGAGAAGCTTGCTCAGCATGTGATTCAAGGGTGGGGTGGATGAGTGCTTCGAGCGTCTTCGCAACGGGTGATAAAATTGTGATTGGACGGTAGGATTTGGCGAGTTTCGCGCTTTTACCGGGTTTGAGAAGGGGGATAATCCGCCCCTTTTTCCAGAATTCAGGGATGACAAGCGTGGATATCGACAAGTTGAAAGGCATCGTTAGGTATTCGATGGCCGGAAGATTGAGGTGTTTCAGCATGACCATTGAAATGCCATCTGGTCCAATGGCCTTTGATTTTTTTGCATTCTTGATTGCTGCTGAAACTTGGTCCGCTGTAAAGGTGGGAATGATGTCAACTGTACGGTTACGAATCCTTCTTATTATCTTGCAATTGAGCGTATTGGTCTTGGGGTGTTCAATAAATTGCTTATTGAACAGGCTCGCGCAGAGTTTTGGATTGGCAGTGGTTTTCTTACCGAATCTGATGGCTACACTGCCCTTGTCTTTTGTTGGGTGAGACAGGGCGCGGACCGTAGCCCATAGTTTACTGACACCTTGTGAGAGGTCGCAGCTATGTAGATGCTCGTTCCATTTCTCTTTTTTGTAGGTGTTGACTTGTATTTCTAAGTTTAGCTCATGAATTCTGGAGTCTGCCGGATTTGCGCGTCTTAAATCGTCCCGTTCTTCGGCTAATCTTGCGGCAGTAGTTGGGAAAAATGGCCGAGCTTTGGGGATACGTCCTGCCGGAATGTAGCGAGCTGCCGCTTTGACAATGACGTTCCTTATGTTCTTTTCGACTTCCCGTGTGTTCGTAGGAGTAGGTAGCGCGGCGAACTTCGTCGTTGTGAACGCAGTGAAACCCTCCCAATTCGCCTTTTTATGGTTGATAAACGTACGCCGTTCTGATGTCGTTAGTTCGGCTGGTTTATCTATGTTTATTAATATGGAGAGGTGATCGGATTGGAGAGACGTTGTTGTCTCCCATCGGGTTTCACTTATCAAACTGGCGCTCACAATAGTTATGTCAGGAGAACTATGACAAGCGCCAGCGACACGTGTAGACGAAATTCCATTGATAGCGCAGAAGTCTGATGGGTCTAGTTTGGACGCGATATCTATACCTCTGGCATCATTTTCGAGGTGAGGGTGCCATAGTTCGTGATGCGCGTTAAAGTCGCCAAGTAGGATCCTATGCTGTCCCATGAGAAGTGGACCAATATCGAACTTATAGCCAGAGCCACAGCTAGATGCTGGTGGAACATAGATGTTTATAAGTTCGATATTGGTATTGCCGGATTTAACGGCAATAGCTTGCATTTCCGCCGTGCCGTCGTTGAAACGAAAATCTAATACACTGTATTGCACGGTTCTGTGTATTAGGAATGCAAGCCCTCCTCCTGGGTTAGGACCCTGCCTGCCGACTCTATCACGCCTCAAAAGTATGTAATCGCCGCGGATGTTAAAATCGGGAGTTGATGGTTGGAGCTTTGTCTCCTGAAATGCCGCTATCAGAATTCTGCGTGTAATCATGAAACGGACTATCTCGTCGATCTTCAGACGGATGCCATTGCAGTTAAACTGCAATATGGAGAGTGGGGTGTACACTGTAGCGGGGGGTGCAGGTGTTAGACTTGAGCGATTATGTCTTGTTGTATTGTTGGCTACGGGTATCGGTGGTAGTGGATTTTGGGTGCTGGGGCCAGGATTGGCAGGAGACGGTGGTGGACCATTAGCTTGTGAGCTAGGGCCTGGGGTGGCTGGGGCAGACCCGCGTGTAGACACCCTGGAGCAAAAAAAGACAACTTGTCATAATGTCTCATTTTTCTTAAGCCTGAGCAGTAGAAGTGACACCATTCTCTGCATCAGGTACACCTCAAGGACCTGGCGTTCCCGAAGATACGTCGGTTGCATACACAGCAGATGTAGATTTCGGGACCTGGATTAGTCTCGATGCCGGCGCGGATTAGAAGAATTGAGAGCAACCGCGCTGAGATGAAATGCTCCCAATTTGACGAAAAAACACATAGAACATGTCCACACACATACACATCCCTCCTGCATCGAACCTTCATAGTTCTTGCCATGGAGGGGTCTTTTGGCAACTCTTGGTCGATTTTGGATGAAACGGGTGTGGTCCGCCCCGGAGAGGCTTGAAAAACCCGTGTGGCAGCGAGCTGCCACCGGGAATGGTTGCACGTAGGACCACTGAAGTTTTAAGTATGTTTTTGTTACAATTATCTTAACACTTACCCTATTGTAACGTGCTAACTCATTGACCAAGCACATTGGGGTTTTTTCTTTATTGTTTGCCAAGCTATCGTTTAATGTCGATGTGACAGCGTCGCTACTATTGATTTCTGAGCTTGCTTCTTTCGATAATGTAACACCGTTCGTTTCCAAGAGATTAGTTTTACTTGATGAATTTTGCAATATGGATACCGCTGTAAGAAGAGTTATTTGTAAAGACCATAATGTAGGATCAGTAATAATGAACAGTAAAGTATGTAATAAATTACTACTTACGATTGTCAAGAGACTGTCCTTGTCGAGCTATTTGCTGCGCCTGAGCTTGTTGCTGCTGCTGTTGGACAACGACAGTCTGTTGAGTTTGTTGATGTGTTATAGAAACGAGCACAGAATTGGTTGTAGACGAGATTGTTGTTTGATTGGAAACATTATGAGCCGATTGTAGCTGACCTGTTCCAGATTTAAGTGGTGGTTGTTTTTCAATCAAATGTTGTTGCTGTTGCGTACTGTTGTTCGATTGAATATTCTGATGAAGCTTCAGCTCCTCTGGAGTCAAGTGCATTTGTTGACTACTCTGCGACTGCTGAATTGATGCAACATTCGATGTTGATTGTGTAATTGCTGGTGGGGGTTGCGTTATGGGTATTTGAAGAACAGTAGGCGGAGGTTTTGTAAGAATTGTTATGTGTTTGGGGACGCTGTTGATCGGATTGGAATTCGATATATTGGAGGAGTGTGAATTATTTGTAATAGAAGTAGGATTGGTTTGTTGGAATTGTACGGATTTCGATTGTGTCGAAGCAATACTTGGCAGGGGATGCGTTAGATGTGTTAGAATTTTTTTAGGGGGACTTTGTGATAATTTGTGAGGAAAAGGTTGCGCAGATGGTTTTAACGTTCCTGGATGTTTTGACATGCCCCCAGGCGTATGTGGGGGCATGCCAACACCTTGATGATATTGTTTAAGATGTGGCTGTTGTGATTGTTGTTGGATTTGTGGATGTTGATTTGATTGCTGTTGTCCCTGCATCGATGATGACGATAGCGATCCATTGAGATGATTGACATTTGAGCGCAGTTTTGCTTGTGATGATTGATGCAATTGCTGCGGCTGTTGCATTCGCGGCTGGTTATGATGATTATATCTGGAAAATAAAAAAAAAACGGCAAAATGTTGGATGACTGGTAAGTTGAATTTTGTTTCAAATATTCTTAATTTAGATACCCATCGATCACTAAGATACTTGAGACGACGATTACGTTAAATACAATATTTTCTATCTATGTGCTGTCACTTGGAACCTCGAAATACTTCTAATGTACTAAACATATCATCTCAAATCTTTTCATCATGTTATTTGAAGATGATCGCTTCTATGGAATGCTATACCAAAAAAGAAGAAGCAGAGCTACTCGTCATAAAGAGCCTTTTCATTACCACTGAAAAATGTATGAACTCTATTGTTAACGGCGAACGTTTGTATATTTTATTTATAAATTCTTGTAAGAGAGTTAGTGATTTATTTAAATCGTATCATGTCGCTGGATTGTATTGAGGCGAGAGAAACTCCTGTTATTTGATTACCATATATACGCATTATCATTCAGACCATACCTTGCAGGGACAATAACATTTCGCTGACCGGCTGACCGCGGTCATATTCCCTTTTGCACGAAGCGGAGTATTTTTTTACCTTTGCGTACGTCGCAGACATACATCGTATTGTGAAAAAATATTAACACAATGGATCACGTTTTGTTGATATACATATGCTCGAGGGATAAAAATTTGTTGGTATATTTTCTTTTAATCGGGACTACGATGAGAAATCCTAACCACAAGCCGGTGTAATAATAGTTTTCCTGCAAGCGTATCGTATAAAAGCTTGTTCTGCTCACTCACTGCTCGTTTTGGTTGCTTCATCATTGCAATAGAAAGCAAACAATAAGTTTCAACGTAGATATTATAAAAATTATAATTGACAATGAGTTTGCTACTGCTCTTTCACTTGGGTTACATAAAGATACAACGGTTTGGTTTGGCCGAAGCCAATGTGACTATTGGCGCAAATGACGGATCAAGAGATGAGAGTTTAACAACGCTGCAAGCGATTATCGGAGCCTGGGACAAAACTAAAGGGTTACCTTCAAACCCCTTACAATTCTATCCCAGATAGACTTTAGACACATTTTCCAAAATAAGATTATCTTTTTATGCCGTTATTTTAAGTTTAATTTTCTCTGGAACTATCCTAATGATTTCACTATTGTACTGCTTTTAAGAATTTTCGAAAGCAGAATTTTCGAATTCATTTTAGTCACCCTTTCGATGTTTCCTTATCTCACGATTAACAAGTCCCGATTCAATTTATAACAAGAGAACCAATCCGCAGGACACAATGTATGCATAGAGCGCTTCAGTATGAATGTTTCAATATCCCTTGTACTAAACACGTCCTACAGTTAACATTTAATTCGAAATCACATTCACATGAGTGAACGAATATGGATATAAGAAGTAATCCGAATTGCAAATAAGAAAAGGTAAAAGAAACATACTGGATCAATTGGCAGTTTATTGACGAGAATGCGAGTAGCCAGTTGAATGTAATGCATTAAACGTACATCTCTATTCATACAGTGCCAAAAAGGTGATTTCCTTGAGGATATGTACTTGGACAGCCACACAATAGAAGTTCTTGGGCACTATGTCCATTCAGAAAGGTGATAATTTGATGAAGTCTATTTTGGCAAGGGGACTTTTGTAATAAAAGAGAATTGTTTGCTTCCTTTTTATCAGTCAAAATGCAACTTATTTAAGGGTCAACGAATTCAAACAAAAGATTTTCGGGTATTAAGTATGGTGCTGTGTATAATTTGGCAGTGGTACTTTTATCTCCCATATAAAATGACCCACCATTAGTTAATTATACGCACTACCCATTTGATAAATCGACAAATACTGTGGACAAAGTGCCATTGGAGGGCATCATTATATCAATATCACCCACCAAAAATCAGTTAATCGAATGAAAAATAAGGGTACAAAGTGATCGTACCCTTAGTTTTCATTCGATTAACTAATTTTTAGTGGGTGATAAAATGATGCCCTCCAATGGCAATAAACTAAGATTTAGTTCCAGTTTTACGAAATTCAAATGGGGGTCCTTCGGAGGAACCCAATTTTCAGCAAAAATCATCTTCAATTTAATATAAATAATCGCAACAAATCTCATGGCTTAATTTGAGATTTTTAAAAGTTATGGAGCTTTTAAAAAAAAAGTCTGAGGGCTCCATTACACAGTCATATTTCTATTATAATATGTATGTCATGCTTATACTTGATTTCGTTTACTGCATGTGGGAAAATTTAAACCGAATGAATTGAGTAGGCTTAAGGGTATGACATACATATGATTTTTTTTGCTGGACACTGTTTTGGCGTTTGTCGTTTTTTGAAAAATTTAATGGTGATATGTTGACGCCCTTGGGCCAGAAGTTTAAAAAACAAAAAAAAAACACTTGCTTTGAATAGTCATGAGGAAGTTTCAAGCCAAAACTGATTGAAACTAATTCGGATAAATCACAATCTTTTTTTTATCAGAGGATAATCCGAAAGAAAGATGCCATCTGTTAAATTACATTTTTTCATTACATATTCCTTTAAATATTCTGCTTTTACCGAAGCATGTAGCTTAGAAACATGGAACGCCTTGAAACTGGGCCACTTCGAAGAGAATCATTAGGTTGGACGATACCAAAGATACTTTTGTGTCGCCTATTATTATTATCAGCCTTTTTGGGAATAGCATTACCAACAGGAGAAGTTTTTTAAATATTTATCCTTTTCTTACGAACTGTGACAAATTTATCAATCGGAGATTTATTTTTATCAACGCTGGAAGGAATTGTAGAAGAATCTGAAATAACAGTGGAAGTCCCCGCTTTATTGCTAACGAAAGATTGCTCAGAAGATATCGAAATAATATAGTTTAATAATATAGTTTTTTTCTTGGTGTCTTTCCCTATATTACTCTTCTTATTTTTAAAAAAATTTTTGCTATAGATAATAGAAATATGACTGTGCAAAGGAAATTTTATGTACATTTTTATTAATGTTGCTGTTGGAAAACAGTAGTTTTGCCAAGAACGTTTATATACTTCGGAGTCGTGGTTGTATTGCCTCGATATCGAACCCAAATAAAATACATACCAACACTAGTCGGCATATGTATTTTGACATCTGGTACTCTCGAGCGCAGACACTGATTTTGTTTATCTAGAGCGAATGACGGTAAATTTCTTAATTTCTTTCTTTCTACATATCAACAGCAATAAATATGCTTAGTATTTTTCCTGTCCGTTTTCGCACTCTCTTTTTATAAAGAAGAGAAGAGATAGGTGCGTAATTCTGGTGCGCCATAAGTATGTGGTTTGAAACATTGGAGGAAAAATTAGAAATTCGAAATTTGGTTTAAGCCTTCGTAGAGCCAAACTTCAAACCCTGGTTTAAAGGTAGGAGACTCTGCAATTGAATTTAATTTCATACGACAGACTTTTCATTATTAAGCACCAAAATTAAATAATAGAAAATAAAATGAAAACTATTCACTGCATCACAGAAAGGAGATGTGAATATTGAATAATTACCAATAAATCTTCCCAATATTTATTATGGAAAATGCCCTAATTGAACCAAAGGATATTATGGATATGAAAAATGTGCCATTGGAGGCACAGATAAAGATGACCGCCTTCTCCCAAGAATTAAAAAAACGCAAATTGCATGCATACCCAGATAAAATGAAACCAAAAAAAGATTAAACTAGGGGGCTTTGCCCCCTGCTCGCTACGCTCGTCAACCCCTGAGGCCGAAGCTAATTTCGGGGGCGGCCGAAATTTGGATACCCTTTGCTTTTCTTAGGCTAAAAGTTTTTTATTGGGGAGCATGACCCACAGTACGATTCCATTCGTTTTGAACTTTTTTGTTGCTTTGGTGTAATACACATTAATTCAAGGTTTTGTGAAATTGGTGCAAAAAATGTTTCTTAGAAGAACCAAAATGGGAGGTTGGGTTTTTATGGCCACCCCATGACCCCATGGTCAGATTTAATCAATTCTTAGATATGTTTTGTGTCATCAAGAGAAACACGTTTGTGTGTAATTTGGTTGAAATTGATGCACAAATAAAAAAGTTTTTCTTAGAAGAACGTAATTTGGGGGGTTAGGTTTGTATAGCAGCCCCATGACCCCATGGTCCGATTTGATCAATTCTTAGATATGTTTTGTGTCATCAAGAGAAACACGTTTGTGTGTAATTTGGTTGAAACAGGTGCACAAATAAAAAAGTATTTCTTAGAAGAACCTAATTTGGGGGTTAGGTTTGTATGGCAGCCCCATGACCCCATTATCCGATTTGATCCATTCTTGTTGTTGTTGTTGTAGCGGCGCAAGAGAGAGGGGGGGGGGGAACTTGTATCATCATTCATAAATCGTAAGCATCCTCTCCTCAAGGTCAAGACCTAAGAAGATCGCAACTTCGATGGGGTTCTCATATAGTGCGATAGGTGTTAGATGCGTAGGTGCGGCAGTGCAGTCAAATATATGATCCACGTTGTGTGGACTGGCTCCACATGCTGGACAAATATTTCCAATGCTGTTGTCAATGCGCGACCAAAACGAATTTAGTCTGGAGCACCATCCAGAACGAAGCTGAGCCAAGGTGGTACGTGTGGCTCTCGGTAGTTGTTGTTCGTCGGCTGAGATGTCGGGTGGTCGAGCGAGAAGGACGCGGTTTACGGATAGCCAGTTTGTGGCTTTGGATTGAAATTGGTGCACAAATAAAAAAGTTTTTCCTAGAACTTAAATTGGGGGGCTAGGTTTGTATGGCAGCCCCATGATCCAGTGATCCAATTTCGGTGATTAAAAAATACAAACAGCCTGCAAAAATAATAAGCACGTGTGCAAAATTTCAGCTCTGTAGCTTTTATAGTGGCCGAGAAAAACGCGCTGCAACAGACGGACAGACAGACAGACGGACATGGTGCAATCGACTCATCTCGTCATGATGATCATATATGTATACTTTTTATATGGTCGGAAATGCTTCCTTCAATGTGTTACAAACTTCATGACAAAGTTAATATACCCTTTCACTCCATGAGCGAAGGGTATATAAACCATCAAAGCCAACCTCTTTTACAAAGAAAAAAGTTCAAGCCACTGCAAATTTCGGAAAAAGTTTTTTTTTTCAGCTCATTTACACAAAAAAATTAATATTTAAAGAAAATGCCCGGTTTATGTAGAAAAACGGGATACCTTGTTATCAAAATGAATACCAGTGGAAGCTCTCTCATGATGCAGGGATATATTGCTTTACAATGGCCTAGGCTGCTTAAGTTCAAATCACTGTTTCTATGGCTAAAGCTTCTTTTGGTCGTCATTGAATCGTCGGAAGTCATATTCGAAATTTTCGCGGCACAATTTGGTTTAAATTTAACTTCTTTCTTAGAGTTCTTCATCGTGGCTCACTCATCACTCAGGGTTGACATTCGCTTTCTTTCAGACAGCGCTAAGATGTGTCTTTGATTTGTTGTAGAACACTTTTTTGTTTGATAATAAACAAATTACCGTATGAAATAAAATTAAATAGTAGCGTATTCAATGTGTTAACCAAGACTAAGACTTGCTTGTCGTGCTCTGTGCCCGTGAGCGCTCGGTCGCCACTCTGTGAAATAGACACTCATAGAGAAACGAGTTTCAAAACTTGGCACGACTCGTCGCAAGTTTATCATTCAGAAGAAGATGATAAGAATTATTCTTATCGTAGAATAATAAACTAACAATGCGACTAGGAAGTGTATGGATGAGAACCGTATCACACTCCGAATTCAATTGTCTTTGTAACGTTGATGACTACACACGGTAGTTATTGCTGTCGATATGTACTTAAATTTCCATAAATTAAATTTACCGTTATTCGCTTCAGTTAAACAAAACCAGTGTCGAGGCTCGTGAGTATGAGATGTCAAAATACATATGCCGACTAGTGTAAATAAATTTCACCTGATATATTTCAGGGTTTTGAATGTCTATAAAAACAACACAAATTTCGGGCTTATAAAAACCATTTTAACAAAAATAAATAAATATAATAAACAATAATGAAATAAATTACTTAATTATAAATTATTCAGATAATGGTGGACAATGATGTATCGTATACAGGGTGTTCGCATAAATGTACAGGATTGTGATTACCCCCATACCCCCAATTCTTAACCCTTTAGCTGCCACAGGCATTTGAAGATTTTTGAAAAAATCACAGTTTTAATACCTTAAGTCCAGAAAACTAGGATTAATGTTGGCTCGATTTCGATATAATTTGAATAGATTTTACCAAATTGTAGATCTTTAGGGGCAGTCGGAATTTAATTGTATTGAATTCAAGCTAAAATTAACCCTAGTTTTTTACACGTATAAAAACTGTTAGAAATAATGGAGCTAAATTAAAATGATGTAAGAAACAAATGATCCTAAGACTATGCGCCAATTTGTAAAAGAATCGTACAAGAACCTCTTCTTGGCAGAAGTTGGCGAAAATTGAGATGGCAAAATATATTGTTTTTGGGTGAAATCATAAAAGTTTGACTTTAAAGCTCTGTAAAAACCAGAACTCTTATCCGATTTTAGTGCCGTTAGTTTTATTATACCCTTCGCTCATAGAGTGAAAGGGTATACATATTAACTTTGTCATGACGTTTGTAACGCAATAAAGGAAGCATCTCCGACCATATAAAAAGTATACATATATGATCAGCATGACTTGGGGAGTCGATTGGAGCATGTCCGTCTGTCTGTCTGTCTGTTGCGACGCGTTGTACTCGGCGGGTATTGAAGCTAGCAAGCTGAAATTTTGCACACGTGCTTTTTATTGTTGCAGGCTGTTTGTATGTTTGATTCACCCAGATTGGATCACTGGGTCATGGGGTTGCCATACAAACCTAGCTCCCCAATTTGAGTTCTTCTAAGAAAAACTTTTTTATTTGTGTACCAATTTCAAGAAAATTTCACACAAATGTGTTTCTGTAGATAACACAAAATATATGCAAGAATGGATCAAATCGGACCATGGGGTCATGGGGCTGCCATACAAACTTAACCCCCCAAATTAGGTTCTACTAAGAAAAACTTTTTTATTTGTGTACCAATTTCAACCAAATTTCACACAAATGTATTACTATTGTTGACACAAAACATATGTAAGAATGGATAAAATCGGACCATGGGGTCATTGGGCTGCCATACAAATCCAACCCCCCAAATTAGGTTCTTCTAAGAAAAACTTTTTTATTTGTGCACCAATTTCAACCAGATTTCACAGAAATGTATTTCTATTGATGACACAAAACATATGTAAGATTGAATCAAATCGGACCATGGGGTCATGGGGCTGCCATACAAACCAAACCCCCCATATTGGTTCTTCTAAGAAACATTTTTTTACACCAATATCACAAAACCTTGAATTAATGTGTCTTTATCAAAGCAACTAAAAAGTTCAAAACGAATGGAATCGTACTGTGGGGTCATGCTCCGGCAACTTCAATAAAATTTTCCGAGTAAATATTTTTATTTGCCCACTTATTTCAACCAAGTCCAAAACTTTTGTCAAGACGGAAGAAAAAGAATGAGGAGGGAGATTAATTACAAGTCATAGGTACGCCCGAAAAAACTTTAAGCCCAAGCGAAGGGTATCCAAATTTCGGCCCCGGGGGCTGGCGAGCGAAGCGAGCAGGGGGCGAAGCCCCCTAGTTTTTTAGGTAAATTGGTTGGCTGTAATAATCATCTCATTTTGTAGTTCTAGCTAGTCATTCAAATATTGAAGTTTTAGTCGCACAAGAAAATGATTTCTCCAAAAGTCTTAGTGCTTAGTTTTATTTTTTAGGTAAGTTTGTTGGCTGTAGTAATAATCTTACTTCGCTATTTTAGCTAGTCTAGCTTTGGAGATATTGAGGTTTAAGTTGTACAAGAAAATTATTTTTTTAACTTTCAAATGCCTGTGGCAGCTAAACGGTTAAGAATTAAGGGTATGTTCCATACAACTTTTTTGCTGAAAATCACATGAGGAATCACAATCCGGTGCGTTTATGCGGCAGTATCCGAGGCTAATATCGGGCGCGGCCGAAATTTGGATACCATTCGCTTGGGCTAAAAGTTTTTTCGGGCGTACCTATGACTTGTATTTAATCCCCCTCCTCATTCTTTTTCTGCCGTCTTGACAAAAGTTTTGGGCTTGGTTGAAATAAGTGGGCAAATAAAAATATTTACTCGAAAAATTTTATTGGGGTTGCCGGAGCATGACCCCACAGTACGATTCCATTCGTTTTGAACTTTTTAGTTGCTTTGGTAAAGACACATTAATTCAAGGTTTTGTGAAATTGGTGTAAAAAAATGTTTCTTAGAAGAACCAATATGGGGGGTTTCGTTTGTATGGCAGCCCCATGACCCCATGGTCCGATTTGATTAAATCTTACATATGTTTTGTGACATCAATAGAAATACATTTGTGTGAAATTTGGTTGAAATTGGTGCACAAATAAAAAAGTTTTTCTTAGAAGAACCTAATTTGAGGGGTTGGATTTGTATGGCAGCCCCATGACCCCATGGTACGATTTTATCCATTCTTACATATGTTTTGTGTCAATAATAGAAATACATTTGTGTGAAATTTGGTTGAAATTGGTGCACAAATAAAAAAGTTTTTCTTAGAAGAACCTAATTTGGGGGGTTAAGTTTGTATGGCAGCCCCATGACCCCATGGTCCGATTTGATCCATTCTTGCATATATTTTGTGTTATCTATAGAAACACATTTGTGCGAAATTTAGTTGAAATTGGTACACAAATAAAAAAGTTTTTCTTAGAAGAACTCAAATTGGGGAGCTAGGTTTGTATGGCAGCCCCATGACCCAGTGATCCAATTTGGGTGAATCAAACATACAAACAGCCTGCAAACAATAAGAAGCACGTGTGCAAAATTTCAGCTTGCTAGCTTTAATACCCGCCGAGTAAAACGCGTCGCAACAGACAGACAGACGGACATGCTCCAATCGACTCCCCAAGTCATGCTGATGATGATGTATACTTTTTATATGGTCGGAGATGCTTCCTTGAATGCGTTACAAACTTCATGACAAAGTTAATAGCCCTATTCGACTCACTGGATCATTTCCAGATTTATTGGAAATCCCATACAAAATGATAAATCCTGGAAGTTGATCCAGGGTATGACTTGGATCATCTGCCAAACTAATATCCTAGATGTCTCCGCGAACAATTTCCCTAAAATTTCACGTATGTCATTTTGTTATTCAGTATTTTTGGTTTGTAAACTTTATTCAGAGTTAATCATTTTGATATTTCTTGCTACTTATCCTTTTAATTGTATCTCGCACGGTGCATAATTACAAATGCAATTTATAATTTAGAATATCGCGTTGGGGCCAGATGACACGATAGTCAGCTGTTACCGATTTGGGAAATTTTGATCCGATTTCATTCGACTTGGACAGGATCAATGATCCAGTCAGTCGAATAGGGCTAATATACCCTTTAACTCTATGAGCGAAGGGTATAAAAACAAAATATATTAATAAGGAAATTTATCACAATAACTTTTTTTTAAACATTAGTTTATTAATACAATTAAAACGAGACCGAGTTCTAATCGTGCGAATAGCACGATGAGTGTATACCCTATACCCATGTACAGACCTAGAATGCGCGTAAAACCGAAAATATTCAATTTATTTTTTTTTAAGGGGGAAGGGGTAGATGGGTCGAATCTCGCACATCTTATTACGGCATCCAGCAGCTATCATGTGATAAAAATTTCAAGTTTTTTGGGGACATTCTATCAAAAGATATGACGGAATATTGCTTTGTAGGGGATGGAGGGGTAGGGGTAGTCGGACCTTCTCCACTTTCCACTAACTTCAAGAATATGTCACAATTGGGCATTGATGAAAATTTCAGGTCTCTAGCGATATTCTGTCGAAAAATATGGCCGAATTACACTATCACAGAGGAGTTATTTGTATGGGAGGTAGGGGAAGGCATGGTCCGATTTGGCCCATTTTCAATACCATCCAAGCTTCTATCAAAAAAATAATCTCACCAAAATTTCAAAACGCTAGCTTCATTATTTCGGGAGTTATCGTGCGAACTGACAGACACACGGACAGACAGACAGACAGACAGACAGACAGACAGACAGACGGACATGGCTTATTCGAATCAGGGACCGACCCTGATCATTTATATATATACTTTGCCATACCTCCGGTGGCTCCTTTGAGGTGTTACATAAATCGTCGTAACAAAAACAATATACCCTATACCATCTTATGGGTATAGGGTATAATTAAATAAGTCCTTCAAACTATGATAAAGAATAATAGACCTTGTAATTGGTTCACTAAGCCCATAGTTTACTCTATGAAAAGGCTGAACAAGAAGGTTATTCCGCCGTAAATTGTGAGGAATATTTCTGACTTGAAAGTTATTTTCTTCACAAACAATATGAGAGCGAAACAGGTCCCTTATAAACATAGCGTTTAAAAATGTTCTTCTATAATCTAAGGCTTGTAAACCCAATAAGGAACAGCGAGTTTTATAATCTGGCTTGAAACGCCAGCCAATTTTATAAATGGCAAACCGTGTAAAATTGTGTTGAATTCTTTCTATACGCTCGATATGCACCTTATAGAACGGATTCCACACAATAGAACAATACTCCAGGTGCGAACGAACGAAAGCTGTATACAATATTTTTAAAGTAAAAGGATCATTAAACTCGCGCGCGTTACGTTTAACAAATCCTAACATACTATTCGCTTTTGAAATAATGAAATCAATGTGTTGTCAAAATGAAAGATCATGGTCGAAAATTACACCAAGATCTGATATTTCGGCAACCCTTTCAAGAACACTACCTGATAAGGAGTACTCAAAGAAGATTGGAATTTTCAACTTATATATGCTAAGTACTTTACATTTACTAACATTTAAATTTAAATTATTATCGCGGCACCAAAATTGCAGCTTATCTAAATCGGATTGCGACTTAAGGCAGTCATCAATATTGCGCATTTTCATAGCGATTTTCATATCATCGGCATACTGCCATAAACGCACGAATTTAAAATTTAGGATGATATCGTTTACGAAAACTAAAAAGAAAAGTGGTCCTAAATGGCTTCCTTGCGGAACCCCTGACGAAGACTTTATAACAGAGCGAGATATAGGGTAGGTAGGTAGGTAAAAGTGGTGGCTTAGGTCAAGCAGACCAGAAGCCCAATTAGCGCTGAATGCGCCGTTTTGAAACCACATATTCCGTTAAACTAATAAAGAAGGAGGTTACAGAAGGTTAAATGTCATGAGTGGAGAGGCGTCTAGAGCCACGCAGTACAATTGAGGAACTGAAGCAGCTCCCCTATTTTCGCCTCCGACGCATCCTCTAGACCAGACATGTCAAACTAGCGGCCCGCGGCCCGCATGCGACCCACCTCGCAGTTTTGTACGGCCCGCGGCCAGCTCCAAAAAAACTGAATGTATATGAGCACAAATGCTTCAAAATTAAAAAATGTCAAATTATGTCTACTATTAGTAAATTTACTAAAACGCGTCAAGAAGTCGGTGGCTTATGCAATAGCTTAAACTATGTAGGTATTTTATGAACTTTTCTCATGTTTTACAAACCAATTTTCTGACGGTTATTTGAGATATATTTGTTTAAGGCCGCTTGTTTAGCAGAATAATATGAAGTTCCTTTGTAAAATTGTTTTGTCCCGAAATTCGGTTCAGAGCAAAGTTGTTGGGTTTACTGAAGCTTATAGTTATCTGTCAGGATTGCATTAGTTTGCATTGTTTGCTAGTTCCCCTGACAATTCCGAAATATACCTTGCTTAGAAGGGCTCTTCACCTCTAAATTTAATGAATTTGCTCTGATCTGAGCGATAGAAAAGTAAGTGCTGTGCACAGATCCCCCCCTCCTCTCTGTACACCACTGGTGGTCAGAACACGATTCGAAGCAGGAGCCGAAGCTGTAAAACATCCGCCCATTTAGTTTGAAGGTACCGAGTCGTACTATTACGAAGGCCTTAAAACCTTTACTTTACTTTTAAAGTGCATCCACCCGAAAGGGGATAATGCTGAAACAAGCAAAATTCAAAAATTAACACTCTGGCCACTACTGAATAGGCATACAAATATGTTCGAAAGTTATTCAATTTTCGTATAGTAGTGGCCCGCAGCAACTCATTTCCAGGCTAAGTCTTCCGCAGACATCTGCGAGTTGAGAACCACTGGTCTAAAGTTTCTAAATTTGTTTGAAGAACATTTTGGAAAGAATGGCATTTGCAAACGATATAATGCCGATTTCGGTAGTGCATTTGATTTATTGTCAAATTTTAAAAGAAATATTCTATGATTAAATTTAGAAAAGATATTAGATATTTCTTCATTTTTATCCTGCGGCCCGCTTAAACCTAACGACAGTGATATTTGGCCCGGGTCATGTTTTGAGTTTGACACCCCTGCTCTAGACTATCAAAAAACGCACGACCGAGCGTTCGATAGCGGGATCTAGCGAGACCTGGGCATTTGCAGAGAAAGTGAGTTAGAGTTTCTCTTTGATTTGCGTTATCGCAACTTCGACAATGCGAGTTGTGAGGTATACCCAACCTGGCCGCATGGTCCCCTATTGGCCAATGGCCCGTAATAACTGCTGTAAGTCTGGCGATATCCTTCCGCGGTCTTATTAGAATCTCGGACGTCCTTTTCCAGTCATATGATGGCCATAACTTCCGTGATATGGCACAAGTTCTTATGTTTCGCCAGTAACCAACTGCAATCGTAAGATAATGAAAGGAAATCTGTCCCTTGACAGTTGACATCGGAACGTGTACGCGCTCCTCATAGGTGTCCATAGAGGCCCCTTTTCTAGCCAACTCATTGCCATCTATATTCGTATGTCGTCACCCAAATTAGTGTGATTGAGTGCTTTCTACCAAGATTGTTTAGCGTCTCCTCCCTCACAGCATTTGACAAGCTTAGAGGATATCTTCGCAGAGTTAAGTGCCTTAATAGCCGCCTGACTATCTGAGCAGATGGCTATGTTTTGGCTGTCTTGAATATTTCCGAGTGCGAGGCAGGCCTTCATGATTGCAAACAATTCCGCCTGGAAAATGCTAGCATGATCAGGAAGACGGTAGGATTCAGAGATGTTAAGTGTATCGCAGAAGACTCCTGAACCTACACCGCAGCTCATTTTAGATCCATCTGTGAAAATAGAGATTTCGTAATCCCCTACTGCCTCACCTGTACCCCATTCGCACCTAGTCGGAATTTTGACAGCAAAGTTTTTCTCCAGACTCAGTGAAGTCACTGCAAAGTCTGTTGTAGCCTTGATCTCATCTAGTGGCAGCTGGTTGAGGATATCAGCGTGACCATATGGCTTAGAGGTCCAGCCACCGGACTCTTTAAGCCTTACCGCGCTACATGCCGCCAGTTTATTAATAAAAAGGTTGATTGGTAGAAGATGCAGGATTACATTCAACGCATCCCTCGGGCATGTTCGCATACCCCCTGTGATGCCAAGACATGCCGTTCTTTGCACCCTACCCAGTTTCGTTATATTGTACTCTCTGCTAAGCGCTGGCCACCACACAAGTGCTCCATACGTCAGCATGGGACGTACCACTGCTGTATAAAGCCAGAGTACTACATTTGGTTTAACGCCCCACCTTTTATTGAGGGCTGTCCTACAGGCGTAGAAAACTACGCAGGCTTTCTTAACACGCTCTTCAATATTCAACTTCCAGCTGAGCTTCGGACTCGCACGCGTCGCCATGATTGGGGGACGTAAATGAAGGTCAGAAGACTCCTGAAGAGTGGCAACAGCATCGGAACTACAATATCCTGCATTTTCTGCAGCATAATGGGCAGTATGCCGTCTGGTCCGGGAGATTTATATGGAGAGAAGCTATTAATTGCCCAGGCAATCTTCTCCTCCGTAATGATGGAAACTACAAAATCGGTCCTTTGGTTGTCTGCCATATGCAGTGTCGGTTTATGTGTGGAAGTACTTTCGCACCCAGGAAAATGCGTATTCAAGAGAATCTCAAGAGATTCTCCAGTAGATTCGGTCCAGAAGCCATCGTCCCTTTTTATCAGGGACGGGCATGAATGTGTTTTTGACAACATTTTTCCAATTCTCGCCGAATCCTTGATATGATCCAAGGATTGACAGAACTCGATCCAGGCTTGGATTTTTGCTGTTCTGGTGGCTTTTTTGTATATTTTCAGACAGTCTTTATATGGCTGCCAAAATTTGTGTTTGTTGCAGATATTGAGAATGTCCCGAGTAAGCTTCCTAAGCTTGGATAGGTCATCGTTCCACCATGGCGGAAGGGTTTTCCTACTCCGCTTCACTGGACATGAATTTCTAAAAGCAATTTCCATAGCTTTCTCTAATGCTTCAACTCCCTTGTCCAGCTCCTCCGCGGAGCTTATCGAGTGATTTGGGGGACTTGGAAGTTTGTTTTTGAAAATCTGTCGAAACTTTTTCCAGTTTGTGGTCCTTGGGTTCCTGTAAGGCTTTGGAGTCTCCATGGAAACATTTATATTAAAAAGTATCCAGTTATGATCTGAAAAAGAATTAAGGTCAGACACCCTCCATTGTTCCACCTTAAATCTCTCATTATCCGGCAAAAGTGTAATATCCAATACCTCCTCCCAGCCTGCGTAATTTTGCGAGCTCGGGAAAACGAAGGTCGGACAGTTTCCCGTATTACATACTGTACAGTTAGTATTAATGATAAAGTCAAACAGGTGCACGTTCTTGGTTTACCTTGGTCTGTGCTGCTGCTGTTGTAAAAAAATGTGTCGCCTATCCAAAAGCCCCTTAATGAAATCATCGCGAACCCAGGGCTCCTGAACAAGCGCTATGTCAATGTCTTCCTCCTTTAGGAAGACGAGTAGATTATCCGAGGCTAGCTTAGGGTGCTGAAGAGCGAGATATACAGCCGTTTAACTTCACCAACTGGTCGGTTGCTATCGAGAGGATCACCCAAATCATCATCTCATGGACAATACTCCCCCTCCACGACATGTCAGGAGTGGAGTCAGAGATCTCGAGAGAGACGTCCAGAGATACAAACGGGTACCTCCCGATATATTTGATGACACAGCATACCATGCGGCCATCGCAGATATTCACACAATCGTTGTGAATAGGTCAATAGGGAGATTAGGCCCGAATAGAGTCCTCTCAGTGCCCCCACCACCCATATCGCCTGAGGAGACTAGGCTCCCGAGAGCCACAAGAGTGACACTAGCCCAACTTAGGTCGGGTTTTTGTTCACGTCTCAATTCCTACCTATCTCGAATAGACCCGGACATCCAGAACATTTGTCCGAGCTACGGCGGTACGCCACACGATGTGGACCACCTGTTTCGATGCCCCGCTGCACCCACTAACCTCACTCCGAGGGCGTTATGGGACAACCCTATTGCAGCTGCTACGTTCTTGTCGCATTAGGCGAGAACGGCGACGAAACTTAGAACATGTCCACAGACATGCACAGCGACTCACACCCTTCTGCACCGCTACAACAACAACAACCAACTGAGTCCTATCCGTTAGATAGGATCTCACCCAGCTTAGAAAAATTGACTGTATTCCTAAATTTTCTAGTTTCGTAAGTAAAATATTGTGATCTACTCTATCAAAAGCCTTCGAAAAATCGGTATATACCATATCAACCTGCATTCCCTGCTCAATACAATCAGCAACAAATTTAGCAAATGATACCAAATTTGTTGAAGTTGATTTTCCTTTCAGGAATCCATGTTGAAATGGCGATATCAAAAGGCTAATTAAAACATCTATTTTATTTTTAATAAGCATTTTAAACAACTTCGGTATTGCAGATAATTTAGCTATGGGTCTATAGTTATCAATAAGATGCTTCGGGCCCTTTTTGTGAACAGGCGTTATGTATGCAACTATTCATCAAGAAAAACACCTGAAGACAAGGACAAATTAAAAATAAAGGCTAAAGGACGACATAACGATTGCATGCAATTCTTCAAAAATACATTAGGAATGCCATCAGGTCCGGCCTGAATACTTACATCAAGATCACGCATAGCATTCACCAGGTCATCCTCAGAAATCTCAAGAGCACTCGTAAGGTCCTCCTGAGCTATCCGAGGGACCAACGCACTCTGGCTTCCATTGATATTAGCATTCATTTCTGATGCAACGGAGTCTGGCACTTCGTAAACTGAACTGAAAAATCTAGCAAATCCGTCACAAACCGATTGAACATCTTTGTAAAAATTGCCATTGAATTCTAAATTTTTTGGGATTCCCGTATTCTTTCGCTTGCTGTTTATAAAATTCCAAAATGTCTTACTGTCATTCTTTATATTATTTTCAGCTCTCGCAATATACTGTTTGTAAAGATTTTTATTCATTAATTCATACTCTCTCAATCTAAAGAAATTTTCTTTATTGGCAAGAGAGGATGACTTCTTGTATAATTTATGAGCCCTATTTTTGCTCTCTTAAGTTTGAAAAATTCTTTAGTAGCCCAAGGATTTTTTGCTTTTATTTTGTTCTTTTTTACGATGAGCGTAGCGAGTAGGGGGCGAAGCCCCCTAGTATATTACAAATATTGAAATCCCCAACAACGATCAATTTGTCTTTTTCCTCAAAAGATGCAAATAGCTTGGAGATATTACCTACATGTTTGTTATAAACATCAACTGAACTCAAAGGTGGTAAATAGCTATTAAAAATATATACTTTTTCGCTGCGAGAAACATTTATAGAAACACATATCTGTTCCACGTCCTTATGAAAAAGCTCAACTTCATGAGATGGGAATGTTGTTTTGATATTGGAAAAACGATTAAAAAATTAGACCGAGTTCTAATCGTGCTAATAGCACGATGAGTGAGACTTTGTATGGGAGGTACTCTTAGTTTTTATCCGAAAGAGCTGATTTTTTGTAGGTGTTGTGACAATGACCTCCAATCGCAACAAACCGAAATTTAGCACCCTGCTCCAATTTTGGGGGAGTTATGGACATGCCGTTTTGACAAATTTAAATGGAGGGATAATGGGGATCCTTGATCGAAACGACTCAATGTTACGTTAAAATGATCTTGAACTTATTGTGAATACTTATACAAAATTTTACGGCTGAACTAGCATTCTTTCATTTTAACATAGGTCTAAAATGAAAATATTCTAATTTGTTTTGTTAGGCTAGCGCCGAAATATTTAATTAAACTCTAATGTGTTTTATATCATTGGAAAGGTTTTATGTAGTTTTTTTGTTCCTCAGACCATTTTTGTGTATCTCTTGCCGTTTTTTAAATAATTGCAAAAAACCGAAAAAATGACCCCTTCCCCCTTTTTTTAAATGTTGCGGACCGCCAACATGCCATCATCTCGAGACCTTCCCCAACCATAATCAAAAAAAACTTCCGATGTAGGATTTTTGCCGTTCGATCTTCGATGGCCATATTTTGGTCCAATTTTCTTAGACTATAAGCCTACTCGATTAGGCTTAGTGCACGTGTGAAAATTTAATCCAAATGAATCGAGTAGGCTTAAGGATATGATAATATAAGAACGATGATATGACTAGTGTAATGGAGCCCTTATAAGTTGATCTGTTTCTAGTTATATGTCACATATGAATGCCGTTATTTTGAATTACTTGACAAAAGAATGTCCTGTGATATTTTTATCAATTGACGCATCAACATCTGTGATATTTTTATATACCAAGTTGACATAAGCCCTATTCGACTCACTGGATCGTTTCCAGATTTATTGGAAATCCCATACAAAATGATGACCCTGGAAATTGACCAGGGTATGACTTGGATCATCTGCCAAACTAATCCCCCAGATGTCTCCGCGAACAATTTCCCTGAAATTTCCCGTAATGTAATTTTGTTATTTAGTATTTTTGGTTTGTAAACTTTATTCAGAGTTAATCATTTTAATATTTATGCCCTGTGGCATGGGTCGCGAATAATGCCACCGCCTTTCCCGGCGTGTCGTAGAAGGCGACTAAAAAGGGACCTAATCCAAGGTGGATCAGCATGCGCCGAGGGATGCATGGTCAAGAGGGTGCTTGGCCGCTAGTATGCGAAGGTCGCAGGCAACCATGACATCTGAAGCCTGAGGCACGTTTTAACATCAACAAGACCGCCCATAGGTTAGTGTGTGTGTGTATGGGTTGCCGCGTCTGGAGATAGCCGGCGGACGTAAAAGGAAAGTCCATAAATTTACTTCTTTCCACACACTAGTGCCAAAAACACAACCTTTCTCCAAAAGGTGTAAAAGAATGGAAGGCCTTATGGAAACTCACGCAAATAAAAGCACTACCCCGCCGGGCACTACTTCTGCTATGCGGTTGAGTGATCCCGGGGCGAACCTAGTTCGCGCCAGAGCTCGACGGTTTCCGGGGGCGAGCAATATAAGGCAGTCCAATTACATTGTGGAGAAGCTGAGGGTTGCAAGCTGGAATGTCGGTTCCATGACGTCAAAGAGCGAGGAGATTGAGGATATCATGAAGCGGAGAGGGATAGACATTATGTGCGTGCAAGAGACAAAGTGGCGAAATACCCACATCGACAGAGCCCGGTTTCTTACGAATTCCATGAAGTACAAATTGTACTACTATAGAGTTACAAACCAAAGAAACGGAGTTGGCATTATTCTGGCGTCGTCTTTACTTGGCAGCATAATAAGTGTCGCGAAGAGAAGTGATCGCTTGATCAGCATCAAATTGGTTATCTGCGGAAGGGTGTGGAACGTAATAAGTGCCTACGCTCCCCTAGTGGGACTGCCACCAGAAGAAAAAGAGGCATTTTGGAACGACGTTGACACCCTAATTCAGACCATTCCAGATACCGAATTGGTGTTCTTGGGAGGAGATTTAAATGGCCATGTGGGTGAATCAAATTATGATTACGAGGATTGCCATGGTGGAAAGGGTAGCCCTTCAACGGTCAGAAATGACGAAGGTGAAGCTATTCTGACCATGTGCAGATCGCATGGTTTGGTCATCCTAAATACATGGTTTGTGAAAAACGAGAGACACCTAATCACCTACAGTAGTGGACACGGAGATAGGAAACACGAAACGCAGATCGATTACCACCTCTGTTTCGATTTTATGAGAAGGTGGGTAAGAGACTGCAAGGTGATCTTGGGTGAATCTGTCGTCAGCCAACATCGTTTGCTCCTGTCAGAATTTATTTTGAAAGCAGGAGGAGCAAGAAATAGAAGAACTCCCAAGCCTGTCGAAAAAATCAAGTGGCACAATCTCACAAACGACAACTTTGAACCTGTAGTAACTCCATTCATTGATAAAATGACGGAGTGGTTTCAAAACAACATAAACTGCACCGAGCACAGTCCAACACAAATGTGGAATAGTTTCGCTGAAATGTCAGTAGGTGAGGCGGAAATGGCACTTGGAGTTTCGAAAGGTCCACTCCACACGAAGAAAGAAACATGGTGGTGGAACACCGAAACTAAGGAAGCAGTGCAAGCCAAATCGAACGCATTTAAGGCATGGACGAAATGTGAGTCAAGCAGTGAAGCCGAACGGGTTCAACTTCGCGAAAATTATATGCAATGCCGGAAGAAAGTAAAGCGCTTGGTAGCTCAAGCAAAGGCGAAGGCAGCTGAGAAATTCTACCAAGAATTAGAAACTCAGACTGCGACCGAAGGACCGTCTTTGGGCGAGAGACCTAAGCACGACGCCAGGATATTTAGGGTCGCAGCCCAAAGGAGAAGGAACGCTCGGGAAATACAGGCGCCAAAGTACGTGGAGGACTCGCAAGGAATGTTGCTGATTGACGATACGGCAATTTGTAGCAGGATGCGAGAGTATTTTGACGAACTTCTAAATGAAGAATTTCCTCGAGCAGCTTTTCAAGATGTTGAGCCGAATACCACAAATATTGAAGATATCTCAGAGGAAGAGGTGATGGAGGCAATGCATCAGATGAAATGCGGAAAGGCAGTCGGCCCGGACAAAATCCCCGCGGAATTTTGGTTGAAAATGGAAAATGTCGGGCTTAGTTGGCTCACAGTTCTCTTCAACAAAATCAAAGGTGGGCAACCGATGCCTGATGCTTTCAGGGAAAGTTTTCTTCTTCCTTTCTATAAGAACAAGGGCGACTCACGCAAACTCAACAACTATAGGGCTATAAAGTTAACACCTCATACACTAAAGATCTACGAGCGAGTTGTCTGCAACCGATTGAGAAAGATTGTGCGGTTGAATGACAATCAATGCGGCTTTGTTGAAGGTCGATCTACAGTCGATGCGATTCAGTGCATTCGTATTGCGATGGAAAAGTATAGAGCAGCACGAAGGGACTTGTACTTTGTGTTCATCGATTTGGAGAAGGCATTCGATAGAGTACCTCGTGATCTGATATGGTTGGCCTTGAGAGCACTTAATGTCCCCGAGGCATACGTCAGGATGATACGAGACATGTATGATGGAGCTACGACTAAGGTTAGATGCACAGCCGGTGAATCAGAAGAATTTCCGGTGAATGTCGGAGTACACCAGGGCAGTGTATTGAGTCCGTTGCTCTTCAACATCATCATGTGCTACTTATTAACACGTGTCTCCGACGGCCTAGAAATATCTCTTCTTTTTGCTGATGATATAGTCCTCAGTAGCCCAAACATCGTTGCCTTGCAAGCTGCGCTTACAAAATGGTGTGATATTCTGGAGGAGCATGGACTGAGGGTAAGTATAACAAAGACTGAGTTCTTATGCTGCCAATTCTCAGACCCAAATGCACCGATACCAGAAATGTACATCAAAGGAGAGCAGCTTAAGTCTTGTACCAAGTTCAAGTACCTTGGCTCGATGGTGAACAGCGGAGCTACATGCGATGATGACATCAAACATCGCACAAAGGTTGGGTGGATGAGGTGGCGAGAAAACTCTGGAGTTTTCTGCGATAAGAAAATGCCACTGAAGCTAAAGGGCAAGTTGTACAAAACGGTTGTACGTCCCGCACTCATGTATGGATCAGAATGCTGGACCATGTATGAAGGTTACGCGAAAGAAATGACAGCGACTGAAATGAAAATGTTACGCATGTCAGTTGGTGTAACCAAAAGGGACCACATCAAGAGTAGCTACATCCGAGGCAGCTTGTCCATAGACCAACCAATCACCGAAAAGCTCGAAGACCGACGAATGGATTGGTATTGCCATGTTCAAAGGCGTCCGCCTGAGAACCCCGCAAAGAGAGCGATATCAATGGAAGTTCCACTTGATGGACCCAAAGCCAGAGGCAGACCGAAGAACACCTGGATGTGTCAAATGAAAAAGCAACAACAACGCATTGGTCTCGGCGATGACACGATCCAAGATAGAGCTGCCTGTAGAAATATGCTGAGAAATTATCGCCAAAACGGGCGATGTGCCTACACCGCAGGTCGAGCAACGCGGAACCATGGAGCGGTATAAAGAACGAGGCAAGGAAGAAGAAATCATTTTAATATTTCTTGAGACTTTTACTTTTAATTTTATCTCGCACGGTGCATAATTACAAATGCAATTTATAATTCAGAATATCGCGTTGGGGACTGATGACACGATAGTCAGCTGTTACCGATTTGGGAAATTTTGATCCGATTTCATTCGACTTGGACAGGATCAATGTCCGTTTCACTCGAATACCACTAATGAGTTCTTTGTTACACCATTGTCCAACGTTATCTGAATAATTCATAATTTAATTACTATTTAATTCTTTTAAAGTATTTTTGTATAAGCCTGAAATTCGTGTTGTTTTATAGAAAACCAAAACCCTGACGGTCGGCTGTTGATAGCCGGAAATACATCGGTTGAAAACCACTTTCTTGGGTATTTCATTTGGGTTCACGATGGAGGCAATACAACAACAGTTTTTTTCCGTTCTCAGACCATTTTCTATTTCTTGTGCCGTTTTTATTAAATAATAAAGAACGAGGCAAGGAAGAAGAAGAAGAGGGCCGTCCCCAACAGTCCTGTAAAAATCCTAAGATACATGATTTTTGACGACCAAATATCGTTTTTTTCTTTGACTACTTGTACTCTTACAAGTATGTATGTATGTACAATACTTGAAGCAGAAAATATGTATATTTTTTTAACGAAATATCGAGTACTATGAGTGCATACGTACTAACTTGAATACATTCTTTGCGAAACACCTGAATGTGTATCTCCCAGCGGCTAGCACATTGAGGAATCACCAAAACTGACTTGACATATCATTCGAATTATTTTATTAATCTATCGCTCGAATCCAAAAGAAACACTCACAATATCCGAATTGTTAAATTTTAGAAAAGCGTTTAGTATGTATTGCTTTATTGAAATATTGCCGTGAATATGAAAACGTCAATCTCTTACCGCCAAAATTTCCAATGGAATATAAAGTTTAAAAGAATACAAAATACTCCAAGAAAACCCATGGACGTGATATCACCATATAACCGTGTTAACAAATAGATAGATTTCAAATAAATATTTCAATTCCAAAATTATTTAAAAGTTTGTAAAAAAGCGAATATAGAATTTGTTCCGGACAATCTATGTTCGCCTCTTTGCTACTAGTTACAATTTTGCCATGTCAAACAACACATCTACATGATTGTACCGTAAAACCGATGTTATTAGGGCCATTTACATTATTCAACAAGTTGGCCATGTTTTGAGCATTCAAACAAGTTGGCACTCTTATCTTACGAGTAAACCGAATTTGTCTAATAAGTTTGAAGAAAATTCATAAAAGTGGGCACACTTACATATATTACGTTTAAACAGACGTATCAACTTTTTCCCGTACCAATGCTTGAAAAAATTACGCCCGTTTGAACTGGGATATCTTGTTGGACTTCTGTCTACACGGTACACAAGTTCGCCGTTTTAATGCGCAAAATTTGGAGATTTGGAACTTTACAACAAGAAAAAGCATGAAAGATTGTACGTACGATTGATATTTTGTTTTATATGTAGTGTGAAAAACGCCATTAGGACGAAAAGGCTGTAAGAAACAAAGTCGGCCGACTTGTGGCGTTGTGTGAACACAGAACTATACCGGCAACCGTTCAGCAGGCTTTAAACCAGCATGTACATACATTAAGTCAAATTTTTGACACAATCAACATTTTTATCTACATAACAGTAGTCAGTTTGCCTGACAATCAATCAGAAATCAGTATTAGAGCGTCCAATGCCCTCATGTAGAGTCAATTTTTATATCCAAATTCAAGAATTGAACAAATATTGCAAATAAACAATTCACCTGTTGATATCGTTACGTTGATGTGGTGGAATGTACTGTCCTATTGGGTGGTTTGATCCATGTGGGGGCCCTTGTGTGACATTAGCTGACATGTGATGATGTGGCGGACAACCCACAGATTGCGGTCCCATATTCATTCCGACTCCGGTTTGGGGTTGTGGCGGTGGATGTTGATGTATTTGTCCTTGATGATGTCCCATATGATGTCGAATATTTTGTGGGCGTGAAGCGTGATGCATTGTACTTAATTTGTGGGTTGATTAATAGAAATGTTTATTCTTCAGCCTGCCTGTAAAATTTAAAAAATACGTTTCTTTACTGATATAAAATATATTTATCATAATAGTGATATGTTTACATTGCTTACATCTCCTGTTTGGGATAAATTAAAAATGCATAGTACATTATGTACCTCTGCAATGTTTTGTGATGAAGAAAAATGCGTAAACATTTGGTCCATTCGATTCGTTTCGTTATATATACAAATGGGCAGACCAGCCTACGTATCGGTCTCATTCTCGATTTCGTCGGATCGCATGGCGTTGCGATGCCAACTGGCACTTGTCATCTCATCTACACTGACTGCCATTTGCTTGGCCGAACAGTGTGGAATCTGAATCATCTGTCAGCTGACGAAACATTTGGCTACTTTTGTTCTTTTTTTTGCGTTAAATTGTATAATTTTCTTGAATGGTCAAATTTTCATACCCTATACCCATTAGATGGAATAGGGTATATTATTGTTTTTGTCACGCCGATATTGGGTAACACCTGGAAGAAGCCACCGGAGATAAGGGAAGGTACATATTGTAGAAAAAGAAAGAAGATGGAAAAAGGAAATTAATGGTCGGCACGACTCCTGGATGCCTTTTGACCGCGGATTAAAGCCCTTTGTATAGGCTCTTAATCCAAGTCCTAAATTACCTCAATCAATGCCCTTTTACCGTGGCACTATAACATATAGGATAATTTCCTTCGCCCGTTGCCCGTGGCGAATGAGACTTCGAAAACGCTAAGTTTGTGTCGAATCTGGATTTTTATTCTTTAGACATGTCCTTTTATACCAAATCTATGTAACCTATTCTAATGTACATGGATATGTAAATACATCTATGTATTTGTCAAATTCCATCCTTTGACCTATTTCTTCTCACGTGGTAATAAAATGTAAAATTTATTACCGTGGGTCAAGTGCTGTATTTGGGAAAAATATACAATCCAAATTTCGGTCCCAAACCACTTATGACATATGAGGGGTATAGTATCAAAACCGGCTATCTCCACTCTACCCAATTTTTCAGTACGAGCGATTTTGTACTACGTTTAAAATATACAGTATTTCCTCAAAGTTTTAATTGTAATGAAAAGTCTATGTCTCCACTATTCGGAAAATATAAAAAAATTGCCTAATAGTAAAACATAAAAGAAGCTTTAATATAATTAAAATTGGAGATTGCCGGTTTTGATTCTAACATATGGAGATTGCCGGTTTTGCTACTAATATAACAGGAGATAGCCGCTTTTGATACCAAATAGCACAAAATCAAATAATCTAGTATAAGGTGTTTTGTGATAGGAATACTTCCGATTGTGCGAATTCGTTATTAAGTTTTATAGGAGGGCTCCCTAGGCTACAAATTTTCAGTCATTAAAAAAAACGTCGAATAGGACCAATTTTTATCGATGTTGCGAAATGTAGACATTGAGTGCATTCACGTCGAAATAAGCATTGCCGAATTTTAGAGCGATTTCTACTTATATTCTCTCCCAAAAAATGAAAAAAGTTTTATGTTACAAAAGTGTTGGGGCAGATTATGGTTATGATAAAAAATTAAGGTTTTTAGGTTCATTGTACTGAGCTATCTTGCGAATGCAGATATACAGTCAACCGAAAAAAATCAGGGAATTACAGATCAATACTTTTATTACCGCACATCTTCGGATGATTCGGAGGGGTCGCAGAGACAGACTTTTCCTTTCCTAGCGAGGATGATGACAGAAACTCGTATACAGGATGTGTTATGATTGCGCAATTTTGTTGGTGACATTTTAACCTGTGGTGAATATCCAGTCTTGATACAAGCTTATCCACATTTTTGGTTAACGGATTGGTAACCAAGAATCTCCTGACTACAGTCACACGACCTTTGTCGGGATTAATTCCGTGCCCGAAGCATAACGTTGGAGCTTACACAGTTCCTTATCATAGTCCCGATTTGGTTTTCCAATTAAAGGGCTGAATTAGGATCGAGAGGGAAATTCTTCCCGCTGCGATTTTATCAATAAAAATGCATACTTACTGTCGTGGAATATGCCACAAGCGCCATAAGCTACAATCCGATGGATGGATGGATATATGGATATGGCGCTGAGATAGGTTGGGCTGGTTGCGCCCAATACTGCAGCCTGCTGGCTTATTGTATATCCCAAATCCGATACCGGTTCCATAATTCTCTTTGGTCATTTTATGTATTATTTTTCGATTCTCCGGTCATTTGACATTTCACGATAAAATTTATTTATTTATTTATTTAAGCAGGGAATCGGAAAAAAATACATAAAATGGCCGAGAAAAATTATGGAACTGTTTTCGGATTGTAGCTTATGGAATTCCGCAGCATTCCCCACATATTCCACGACAGTATGAATACATTTTCATTGAAAAAAATCGCAGCCGACAAAAATTTCACTCTCGATGTCAGTACTAGGCTTAAAGATTAAAAATTAGAAAAAACATTGGCAGTCGCAAGAAAATATATACAAAGCAGTTTACTAATTTTTTAGGGACATTCTGTTCGAGGATCTTCAGAGTGCAGGGAAGGCATCTCTTTGCCAGTGATGGAGGAGAGTATTTTGAAAAATTTTAAGCATTTGTGGCGATAGGACTAATCACCCTATTTTTCGCAGAATATGCTCAATAGTTTCATGTCAGACTCTGTATATGAAACTTCTGATTGACGTCATTTAATTTTATTTAAACTCATGCTTAGAATTTAACCATAACCTGAAACAGAATTGGTATCCCTTCGATTGACTTAAGTTCATTTAGGTAAACCTCATTGGTATATTTTTCAAACTTGTAAAACTAAAATTTAATTTTTTTTTAATAATTAAACGGAACCGGTTTTTCTCATTTAATGTGTTGTGTTAACCAAAATATTAAAAATCTGCAGCAAATAGTCTTTCGTCACTTGATCTGCGTTTGAATCCCTTTCATTTATTGAAACTTTGATTTGATATTAATTTTCAGTTTTATTTAAATCTAAACCACCGCTGATAACAAAATTCGGCTAAATCGATACTCTTATTAATTTAGATATTGAAGCAAATACGCTGTCATCAACTGTATCCTTTTGCGAATCTATGGGTACAGCAGCCGCAATAAAGTCAAAATACAAAATAATTTGAATACTTAATCTCACCATTTTTCAAGGTAGGAGGTACAAAGAGAATACAACTCGAAAAGGAAACCACAGTATAGAACTGATTGCGAATACCTGTTCTTTAAGTTTTTTTTTTGCCAATTCTATTTCCAACAAAAAAAATCGTACCCAATTTACGTGTTCCTGTATAATTTACCTATGATTTGGAGATAGCCGTTTTTGATTCTAACATGCAAGTGGAGATAGCCGCTTTTGAAACTGAACATATTTTTCAATAGTAAAATTAACATGGATTTACGCTTATTTCCAATAAACTGATAACATTTCTGTATAGCAATAATATTAATTAATTAAACTACATCATTAGGTCATTTTGTCAAAAAAGTGGAGATTGCCGGTTTTGATTCTATACCCCTCATATGACATATACTCGCGATTATGCACACTCAGGGTGTACGAGTATATCGCCTTATCGATAGTTAGCACGCACATGTGGAAGTATTTCAAAAGGAAATGGATGAAACATGATTTATATATCTTTCAAATCTTAGTGTGTGTACTTTCAATTTGTTAATGGTCAATGGCCTTGTAATTAGAGATGGGTATAGTGTATTGCAATGTTACATACACTACAATATACAGGGTTATTGGTTAAGTCGACCTATTCCCTCCAACACGTTATAATAGGGTCAAAATGCAACAAAATGAGGCCATAAATGTTAGGCCGATTTTCAATGGTCACTGAGATATTTGAATTTTTAGGTTTTTTTTTAAACAACCTTACCATTTAAAGTAAGAATTAAAAACTACTAAGGTAATGGGTTAAAACTTATTTTTGGATCTTAGTCAACACTATAGCAAAGGAAAAATATATTTATCTATATAGAATTCAGCGAATTAATTGAGCAATCAGGCATTGAAAGGCAGCTAACCATGCATATACTTCTTCTCAGTACCGTATACTCAGCCGTTTATAGGCAATTTGGAGTCACCGTTACATCGCATATCATTCGGAATGTATATAATGTTGCAAGCTCTATATATTTCCTATCCGCACATGTACGGAAATTTTGGACCACGCCGGGATTCGATCTCCGGACCTCTAGATTACTAACAGCGTAGAGTGCGACTCAACCAAGTGAGCTACAGAGCGTGTCATATTCGGCACAACAAAATGTGGTGGCAGAGCGCGCGAATCGTACCCTCATGGACATGGCGCGATGCATGCTCATTGATACAGGTCTACCGGACTATCTTTGGGCAGAAGCAGTTAATACAGCTGTATTCATTCGAAACATCAGCCCTTCGGCTTCAGTGCCAAAAAAAAAAAGAAAAAAACACCCGAAGAATTGTTCATCGGTGGAAAACCAAACATCGCGTTCGTGAAACCATTTGGATGCAGAGCGATGTTAAAGCATTAAGGACCAAACAGAAAGAAATTAACATGTTGAGTCCCGACATTGTTTCAATGGTCGTTAACTATAGCCCAAGAGCATCTATTGATCGGAATGAGTTAATGAGTTAAGGAATGTTCATGTATAAGTGTCCAGTATACTGGACGCGGGCTATAGTTATGGACTCAGGTGTCCCACCTGTTTTATACCCGAAGGGAAAAGACTGCCGGTTGGTCGGATATAGCGGTACAAATGCGTCTGTGGGACCCAATTACCAGAAACATCATCATAAGCCGCGATGTGAAATTTACGAAGAAATCCGAATGCAGTATTACATATTTAAAATCGATAGCGAGGTCCAAATTCTCGAACCTCGAGGTCGAAATTCTCGACAGAATTTAAAAAAAAACGAGACCGAGGCTAATTTCGGGCGCGGCCGAAATTTGGATACCCTTCGCTCCCCTCGGTCTAAAAGTTTTTTTCGGGCGTACCTATGACTAGTGTTCAGTCCTCCCCGCTTCCATGCTTTTGAATTTTCTCATAAGTGCCGTGGCGAAGATTTATTGGGCGTAGCGGGACGTGGGTTTCTTATAAGAACCAAAAAGAGGGGGAAGGAGGTTGTAGGGCAGCCCTATGGCCTTCCCATCAATTTTTACGTATGTTTGTGGCATCAATTAAAACCCATTTGGTTCAGATTGGTGGACAAATCAAAAAGGTTTTCTTCGAAGAACCTAATTTGGGGGTTGGGTTTATATGCCAGCCCCATGACCCCATGGTCCGATATAATTCATTTTTGCATATGTTTTGTACCATCACTAAAAATACATATCCACGAGGTTTAGTTGAAATTTGTGTCCAAACAAAAAAGTATTTTTTAGAAGAACCTAATTTTGGGGGTCAAGTTTGTATGGCAGCCCCACGACCCCATAGTCCGATTTCACGGCATCAATAGAAACATAATTTTCTGAGGTTTGATTGAAATTGGTGTGCAAATAAAAACGTTTTTCTTAGAAAAATTTGATTTGGGGGCTAGGTTTGTATGGTAGCCCCATGACCACATGGTCCGACTCCATCTATTTATACATATGTATATGTTTTGTGTCATCAATAGAAACACATTTGTGTGAAGTTTGGTTGAAATTGGTGTATAAATAAAAAAAATTCTTAGAAGAACTTAATTTGGGGAGCTAGGTTTCTATGACAGCCCCATGACCCCATGGTCCGATTTGTTCCATTTTTACATATGTTTTGTGGTATTACTAGAAACACATTTGTGTGAAATTTGATTGAAATCGATGAGAAAATTAAAAAGTTTTTCTTAGAAGAACATAAATTGGGGGACTAGGTGTGTATGGCAGCCCCACGACCCCATTGTCCGATTTGGTCGATTTTTACATATATTGTGTGTTACTAATTAAAACACATTTGTGTGAAATTTGATTGAAATTGGTGCATAAATAAAAAAGTTTTTATAAGAAGAACCTAAATTTGGGGGGTAGGTTTGTATGGCAGCCCCACGACCCCCTTGTGGGATTTTAGCGATTCAAACATACAAACTGCCTGCAACAAAAAGAAGCATGTGTGCAAAATTTCAGCTCCATAGCTTTTAAACTGGCCGAGCAAAACGCGTCGCAACAGCCAGACAGACAGACAGACAGACGGACAGACGGACAGACGGACAAGCTAACCATCTACAGGTATACCGTCAGGGGAGCACCTAGCCTTTCGGCCTTTATCTCCCGGTCCCGCTAAAAAGTTTGGACCTTCGGCTTTTTACTGACAAGGTGTTGTTGTCAGACGGAGATTTCTCCATCAGGCGCATGCACACACCATCCGGAATCCAACCCCGGGATTGCATCACTAGCTGGATGACTTGGGTAACAACCTCCAGCCACTACGAGTCCAACACCTTGATGGGCAAGGACCATGGTCCCCTGGGCACACCCATCCCCGTAGTACACTATTCGCTATGGACTTCTCCATAGCAGGTGTGATCCTCCTTCGGCCCCCTATTGGTTAAGCCTTACGTCGAATTCGGGCATGCACACCCCAGGCTCGTTGGACCTGTGACTCCGCGTCTGTGCAGACAACGAAGCGCTGCTTTTCACATCCAGGCGGCCCCTTCAGTTTACTAGTCAGCAATGCGACTCAGGCAGTGTGGTCATCAATCCACAAACTAGCTAGATATAGGCGCGTAGGCATTTTCCACCAAGGCCGTTCTCCCTAGCTAGCCCCTTCTTGACTCGGGTCATGCGGAGCCGTCACCTCCGAAGCTCACACGACTTCCGTATGATGCACCCCCCCACCAGGGGACATCAAAATCGTGCTAGGCCTTTAGTGCTTCCCGCAAACTATGGGGGGAGGTAGGCACGCCAAGAGCCACCCGTGCATAACTCAGGAGCACGGGACCGTTAACGCCCGAATGGTCTTTGTACAGATCCTCGCCATGGCGTACCAACGTACTAGGTCCGTGGTGTCGTAAGTCACCAAAGATCCCTGTCCGACTACAAACAGCCTTCCAAGCTGAGTGTCACACGGACACAGACCCCCCTGCGGGGGGACAGACGGACAGACGGACATCGTCCAATCGACTCAGCTCGTCACGCTGATCATATATATACATATTTTATATGGTCGGAGATGCTTCCTTCAATGCGCTACAAACTTCATGACAAAGTTAATATACCCTTTACGCTTAATAAGCGAAGGGTATAATGAAGTACTTAAGTTTTCAAGAAGCCAAAGATAAAACTAACCCAAATGGTGCAATTTTGTGTTTCCTCCAGTGATTCCCGATTTTTGAATAAACGTTATTATTCGTTTATTTATTAAAATCAATACATTTCGGGCAAAATGCCCATCATCAGGGTAACTACAAAATAAACAATAAATAATTTAACATGGTTTCTTACATGAAAATAAATAAAATATGACAATTACCTATTTTCTATTTAAAAAGAAAAAACTAAGGCAATCAAAGACCCAAATGATTCATTCAAGTCGTTCGATCAAAGTTCATATAGTGAAGCCCAAAGCGGGAACGAGGAAACGTCAGAGGAAGCCATAGCCTGCATTAGGCTACGATCGGGCAAGGTGGTTGTCGGAGAAATTTTTATTTTTATTAAATTATTATTTTATTATGTTAGCTTTCGAACGACATATAAAAAATAGGGTCTTAAGATTTGGAAAATTGCAAACTTTACGTGTTTAACAAAAAAAAAACATGGTCCCAAGAGAAAGTCGTTTTATTTAGTAAACAAGATTTTTTATAAAAACAAGAAAAGCAAAATTATTAAGAATAGGAAATTACAAATACTGTTCAAAGTGTCCTCCTCCATATCGGACACAAATTCGGCACCATTTACCTACAGAAGAGACAGCCTGAAGCATACTTCTTCCCTTTTATCCCGCAAATTATTGCAAGCCGTTTCAATTTTTTGCAGTAGGTGTTGCTGGGACACTATAGGTTCATCGTAAACTTCATTTTTGAGTCTACCCTAGGCCTGTTCCAAAAACCGAGATCCCGGTACAAAACCGGTGTTCACTTGGTACCGGACCCGATATTTTAAAGTACCGATATCCCGGTTTTTTGGTACCGAGTTAAAAAAAACCGACCGACGACTCGGTTTTTTGGTACCGAGTTAAAAAGAACGATTCATTTCAACCATGCGCCTTTTTTTTAGGTTTTTTGGTACCGGTTTTTAACCCGGTACTCAGAAAAACCGGCTTATGGTTAAAAAAAAACCGTCGGTACCGAAAAAAACCTGAGTCGGTTTTTAACCCGGTACTCAAAAAACCCGGCTTATGGTTAAAAAAACCGTCGGTACAGAAAAAAAAACCTGAGTCAGGGAAACCGCTTATGGTACCGGGTATTGAAAAAAACCGAAACCCGGTACTGAAATCTCGGTACCGAGCAGGCCTAGTCTACCCCATACATGGAAATCAAGCGGCGTTAAGATGGGACTTCTAGCAGGCCAAGCGATAGGCCCGTGTCGTCCAATCCATTTTTCATGGAACCCATTATTCAAAAATTCCGTAACAATTCTCCCGTTATGAGCCGGACTTCTGTCCATTTGCCACCAAATTTCTGATAATAGAGCTAATGGGATACCATCTAGGACCTTCGGCACGACTTCAGTTTCCAGAATCTGGCGGAACGCGGATGAATTTAGTCGTTAGGGAAGAATAATTTCTGGAAGTAATTCATCTCCGAGAACACCGATCCACACATTTACACTAAATTCGTGCTGGTATCTCGAAGAACGAGTTTCGTAGGGGTTCCGATGAGCCCAAAAATGTCCATAGTACTTTTCTTTGGAAGTGCCGATCCGCTGCCGTTCTTTCTAAGAACCAACTGCAGAAAGTCGTTGCACTTCCGTTAAGTGATATGGATATTGATAATCATCTTGAAATGTTCTATGTGAATCGTTGTACGAGGGACACCCGATTCACTAGCCGCCTTTCTCGTGCTTGAAGCCGAGTTTGCGTTGAAGTGACGAAGAATTTCGTTTTGCAGCCTTGCTGTAATACGTTGACTTTGCTCCAACGTGTAATGGTTCGGCGTTCTCCCCGTTTGTCGTAATGTCTGAAACGTCCTAACAAACGTTCGACTGTCCGGAAGCTGTCTTAGGGGGAAGCGACGACCATACTCGCGAACTGCTTTGCGTCCGTAACCTACAGTTACAGCTACACCATACACGAACACCATGTCAGCGGCTTCGTGGGGTTGGCTAATGCAATTGCCGTGGTTGGATATTTATGAAATTTTCTAACGTAAAGTTCCCTGTGGTTGGCTGGCTTTTGATCTTCATCACATACGCATACCGATCGTCATGAAATTTGGTAGAATGTTTGTTTTGGAATGTAGAATGGTAACAGTCTTTGGCACGAAATACTTAGAAGTTGGTAGGACAAGGATAACAGGGTGTCCCGGAGATTAGAAAATTTGTTCACTAAATAAGTCGGGAACGGCTCAACTGATCGTCATGGAATTTGGTAGGAATGTGTAGATTGGTAACAGTCTGCGGCATTAAATACTTAGAAGTTGGTAGGACAAAGATAACAGGGTGCCCCGAAGATTTGAAGTCGAAGTCGACTTTTTTAGTTTTTATTGGACATGGACGCATGGTTAGTCAAATCAAAGAACTCGAGTACATTTCATTTCAGTTGCTTCTTTTAGTTTAAAGTAACGGAGTTCCGATATGAAACTTTACACAAAAATAGCTTAGCATGAGCTTGTATATGCTAAAAACTAAGACTGTTGATATTTGTTCAGAAAAAGTAAATAGCAGTAAATTTGCTAAATTTACATTTGTGCGTGTGTAGCCCAGGTCTGCATATTTGAAAATTATGATGATTGTTTTTAGAAAATTACATAAGGAATATGCCTGAAAATGTTAGAAAGTTTCATATCGGAACCCATAATGGTTAAGAAAAAAGGAAACGAAAAAGAAAGCTTAGCTTCAAGCCCCTGTAACTCCGTTACCGTTACTTTAAACTGAAAAAAAGCAACTGAAATAAAATGTACTCGAGTTCTTTGATATGACTACCCATGCGTCCATGTCCGATAAAAACTAAAAAAGTCGGCTTCGACTTCAAATCTTCGGGGCACCCTGTTTTCTTTGCCCTACCAACTACTAAGTATTTCATGCCAAAGACTGTCACCAATCTTCACATTCCTACCAAATTTCATGAGGATCGTTTAAGCCGTGTAGAATAATTTGTTTATGTGCTAGTTGGACTCTCGTGACATACAATTTTGAGTGAGTACGAAGAGTTCAGTTGAGAAGAGTACTTTGTGTATGTATTATTGGACTGTCGGTCGTGCCACAATGCTTTGCATTAGCAAGAATATAGCGGCAATTGTTTGTTATGGCTATTATTCTGTATTAGTTAGAAAGAGAAGCTATATTGGCTTTTTCTAGTTCCTGGCTATGTTTTTAGATGGCTTTGAACACACGCATAGAAATTTCAGACTAACGGCTAGATTACATAATCTGTGCAAATTACTTAATTGAGCTGTCAAAATCCATACAGTGTTAAACTCACCACACCGCAGATTACGTAATCTGGCCAGATTAAGTACAAGTGTGAAAACCTCCTTAGACCAATTAAAAAGTGTCCCAACAATTGGGTAAACTTTTTTGATCTAAATTCGATAAATTACCATTCACTGTTCTAAACACCTAAACCGCCAAACTTGACAGTGTCAGCTGTTTGTGGAAACCACACGGGCTGCCAATTGGTGGCGCTATGTCGATTGGAAGAAGTAATCGCTATCACACTAGCAGCAATCGAACTCGGTGTTAAATTTAGGTATCCAATTTATTTCTGCGGTGGTGTATCATGCAGTTGTCAATTGTACATACAGCGGTGTACCATTTATCGAATACATAGTGACAGTTTGACAACTTTTGTTTGTTTTTGTGGAAAAATGTAAAATTATCGAATGACCTAACATTAATACATAGTAATTTGATGTGTGAAAACTTTCAAAATGAAATTCTAATTACATACATCATTTTCCAGCTAGCATTTGGCAGTCGGTGTGAAAAAGTGGCATTAAACACCTCGCCTGTCCTCTGGTCTAAATATTCAAACAGTTTACCCAGATGTTGGAGCCACTTTTTGATAACATTTTCTTAGTTATGCGCATTCCATTGTACTATAAATTCAATGACCACACGTCAGCTGAGATACCTTTTTCATTTATTACGTTTTCATACAAACAGTATAAGACGATGTCCCCTTACGCCTTATCACGGATAAAGATTACAAAATCGTTACTCAAAGATGATGTAATAGTTGGGTAACATATTATGTTTAATGTATCGCTTGTAAAAACTATTCATGACTTACGCGAAATAAATTAATGATGTTATAATTCATCCCCCCCCCCCCCCTGGTCGATGAAGATGGTAAAAAGAAACTTTGTCGATGTAGTAAAAAAATCGCTGCACATTTTCAAAAATGTTCTAATGCTGACGCAGCAGAGGCATTTTTTAACACTCGAAATGCTGCTGGAGAAGCCACGATCGGGACAGTTTGCAGTCAGGAGGCGCATACAAATAGATGCCAGCGAGTGGCCTCTCGTCACTGACGGAGGCTGCGTACCACCACACACATTTCACTTGTGAGTGTGCTACTGTGGCTGTTTCATTTCATGGCTTCTGAGCTGGAGTACACAATTTAAACCGTTAGGTCCCTTCGGGAATTTAGTGGAATTCAACTTATTTTCATCTGAAAGGGTGACAAATGGTATACAGCTTTGCCTTGTTAGGGACCTTGAAAAGAACGGGTCTCATATTTCAGTGTCTTTCAAGTTATTTAATCAAAATTTATTTTCTAGCTGAATCATACCAGCAATAAAATTTAGCCACTGTTAATACTTTGATAAATTTAGAGAAAATCTTATTAAAACCGTTAACCATATTTCAATCAATAAAGGATTTATAAATATTCTGACGATGCTACTTTGCTATGATGAAAGCCACAGACGAAACAAACTGATTTCGCATGTGGAATATGCAGTCCGAGATACAAAAATTGCACTGAAAATAGACAAACTACGGTCTAAAAGGCAGATATTAGAGGTCAGTTGAATGTAATCAGAATGCAGAAGAAAATCATTCTCATCTCCACTTTTAAAATTTGACTCTAAAATTAGCAAAAAACCGAGACCGAGGCTAATTTCGGGCGCGGCCGAAATTTGTGGATACCCTTTGCTCCCCTCGGGCTAAAAGTTTTTTCGGGCGTACCTACAACTTGTATTAACCCCCCCCCCCCTATTCTTTTCTTTCTGTCTTCACAAAAGTTCGGTTGCGTCGACAAAACAATATATTATTTGTGTGGGGTTTGGTTGGAATAAGTGGGAAAATAAAAATATTTACTCTGAAAATTTTGTTGGCGGATGCGGGAGTATGGCCCCATAGTACGATTCCATTTGTTTTTACCTTTTTTTGTTGAAATTGGTGCACAAGTAAAAAAAATTCTTAGAAGCACTTAATTTGGGAGGTTGGGTTTGTAAGGCAGCCCCATGACCCAATGGTCCGATCTGATCCATTCTTAGATAATGTTTTGTGTCATCGAGAGAAACACATTTGTGTGAAATTTGCTGGAAATTCGTGCACAAATCAAAAAAGTTTTTCTTAGAAGAATCTAATTTGGGGGATAAGGTTTGTATGGCAGCCCCATGACCCAATGGTCGGATTTGATCCATTCTTACATATGTTTTCTGTTATCAATAGAAACACATTTGTGTGAAATTTGGTTGAAATTGGTGCACAAATAAAAAAGTTTTTCTTAGAATTTGGGGAGTTGGGTTTGTATGGCAGCCCCATGACCCCATTGTCCGATTTTACCGATTCAAACATACAGACTGATTGCAGCAAAAAGAAGCATTTGTGCAAAATTTCAGCTTCACACTTTTAAATTGGCCGAGTAAAACGCGTCGCAACAGACAGACAGAATGACATGGCCCAATCGACCAATCCCCAAGTCATGCTGATCATATATGTACATATGTATACTTTTTATATGGTCGGAGATGCTTCCTTCAATGAGTTACAAACTTCATGACAAAGTTAATACATACACCCTTTCACTCTATGAGCGAAGGGTATAAAAAAAGAAATAACATGCGTGGCAGTCCACCAGTAAACTAGGGCCGCAAATGTATGAGTGACATCCAATTTCCAAGATATACCCTGCTGTTTTGTTGAGGTATTGAGATCAATAGCACGCCCAGCAATGTTATTTATCCCCATAAATGGATACTTGTTTACAATCTGAGCGACATCATAGTCCGTCACGTAGGTCGTGAGTGCGAAAAACACCATAAAATGAATTCGTTCACTAATCCAACCACATGCCAGGCTACTAAAATTCGCTAACAATATTTCTGCGACCGGATATTTCTACTCCTAAGAAAATCATGATGTTGAAAAAAATTTGGGCGATCATCGCCTGACAAGCTCCAACGACTATCGTATGAAGGAATACAGCCCCATATAAAATACATATATGCAGTCCAGTCTTCAGGCGACGATAACTCAGTGATCATTGTATGAGCCGTGTCTTGGTACACAAACCTTAACACTAATGTCGAAACGACATTCATTATCAAGTCTACAATTATTAACAATTGTAGAGTGGTCTTACGGCAACTGCCTCTACGGGGCGGACCACACCGTTTTGTTTTGCAAAACGGCCAAAAGCTGCCAAAATGCCTTCCTGGCAAGAGCCCCGGCAGGAGCCCTGAAGGTTCGATGCAGGAAGGTTGTGTTTGTCTGTGTATATGTGTGGGTACGATGTATGTGTTTTTTCGTCATATTGGGAGCATTACATCTCGGCGCGGCTGCTCTCAATTTTACTAATTCGCGCCGGTATTGAAACAAATCCAGGCCCAGAGGTATGGATTTGTAGTGTCTGCAACCAACGTATCGGTTCGAATGCCAGATCAGTGCAGTGTAATTGCTGCAGGGAATGGGTTAACTTTAGGTGTTCAGGGTTACGTAGACAAGGTCAACACTCCTTAGCATATGTTGCGCCAGGTTGTATAAATTCCGGGCAACCCAGGGCTGCTCCCAGCCCACCTTCCCCACCACTGCCCCCTACACCGCCAAACAATATGATAAGGAATGCCAGACCCAGTCTTACGCCTGGCCCTCCCCCTCCAGCAGTTTTCACTGCACTATCTATATTACAGTTTAACTGTAATGGCATTCACCGAAAAATCGCTGAGATCACACACTTCTTGAGTTCCAACAGAATTCTCATCGCCGCCATCCAAGAGACGTTGCTTCACGCAAACTCGTCTCTAAGCGTCCATAGCGAATATGTTATACTGCGGAAAGATCGACCGGCCGCCACGGATGATCCTCACCCTGGAGGTGGACTTGCCTTCCTAATACACAAGTCCGTACATTACTGTGTATTAGATGTAGTTGCTGACGGTACGGCGGAAATTCAAGCCATCTCAGTTCCATCAGGGAGTACCAATATCGAAATTTTTAATATATATGTACCACCTCACTCTAGTTGCCCTTCTGGCTATCGTTTCGATATTGGTCCTCTCCTTTCCGGAGAGCACAGGGTCATCCTTGGCGACTTTAATGCGCACCATGAGCTCTGGCATTCGGACCTCAACAACAATGCCAGGGGTATAGCTATCGCCGAATCACTTGACGCCTCAGAATTCTGTTCACTTAATGAAGACTCGCCGACTAGAGTCGTGGGCACTTGCAGTAGTTCTCCTGACATAACTATTGTCAGTGCCAGTCTAATTGCTGCTTCCCGATGGGAAGTACGTACCACCCTTAAATCAGATCACCTCCCAATCATTATAAAGATTGACAAACCAGCGAACATGACTAAGTCAGAGAAGCGAACGTTTGTCAATCACTAGAAAGCCGATTGGGATGGTTTCAAAGCTTACTCGTCGGCGAAGTTCACCGAGCTAACATCACCTATTACCATTCATGAGGCCGAGAAAAATATTAGGAACGTCATTACCACAGCCGTGGCACGTTTTATTCCGGCAGGACGTATCCCGAAAGTTCGGCCTAACTTTCCCACTAGTGCCGCCAGATTAGCCGATGAACGTGATCAGATCAGAAGCGCTCACCCTGATGATCCCAGAATTCAGGAGCTTAACTCCGAAATTGACCGACAAGTTAAAGACTATAGGAGGGCGAAATGGAATCAGCACCTCGATGAATGTAACCTCAATGAAGGTGTCAGCAAACTATGGTCTACCGTCCGCGCCCTTTCCAATCCTCGGAAAGAAAAGGGCAACAACGCCATTGAATTTGGCAACACTAAAACCTGTGATCCTCTTCAGTGTGCTAGCCTGTTCAATAAACAATTTATTGAACATCCCAAGTCTGACGGCCTCAAGCGCAAAATTAGAAGACGGATTCACAGCCGGAATGTTGACACCATACCATCTTTTACAGCGGACCAGGTTAAAAAAGTCATCGAGAATGCTAAAAACTCCAAGGCCCTCGGACCAGATAGCATTTCGATGACCATGTTGAAACATCTCGACCTTCCAGCCATTGAGTATCTCACGGCCGCCTTTAACTTGTCGATGTCCACGCTTGCCATCCCTGAAATCTGGAAAACAGGTCGAATTGTTCCCTGTCTCAAGCCAGGGAAGAGCGCAAATCTCGGGGAATCCTACCGCCCCATTACGATACTTTCTCCTGTCGCAAAGACGCTGGAGGCCCTTATTCACCCCACTCTTGTTGCACATGCGAAGCTAGAACCTCACCAGGGCTTCAGGAAGATGCATAGTACCACCACTGCCCTCGATGCGATCACTACACGCATTCGTGATGGGCTAAATCAACGCAGTCGTTGTCACAGAACTATTCTGGTGGCAATAGACCTATCAAGTGCATTCGATAAGGTCAATCATTCAATGCTCCTAGCAAACCTGTTGAATATGCATCTTCCTGCACAAGAGATCCGTTGGATTGCCAATTATCTAGCTGGTCGGCACTCCTTCACCGAGTTTCGAGGCAAACGTTCTAAGCTTAGGAAAATCAAATTAGGTGTTCCACAGGGAGGGGTACTCTCCCCCACTCTGTTCAACATCTACATGTCCGGCCTTCCCACACCACCTGAAGGAATCGAGGTGATTTCCTATGCTGACGATTGCACCGTACTCGCCACAGGGAATGATAAGGATGAAATGCGCCTCCGAATTAATCGCTATCTAGGACGATTACAGGCATTTTTCCAAAGCCGAAACCTCACCATCTCTGCGTCCAAATCTTCTGCGACTTTTCTAACCACTTGGTGGGAGGACATCAGATGGGAGATGGATATACGTATTGGCAACAATTCTGTTCCTACTGTTAAAAACCCCAAAATTCTCGGGCTTCACCTAGAGAACATGATGACGTCTGCGAATCATGCAGCTTCAGTATGTGAAAAAATGCGCAGTAGGAACAACATCCTAAAAGCTCTAGCTGGTAGCACCTGGGGCAAAGATAAAGAAACCATGCTAGCTACTTATAAAGCGGTGGGTCGAGCGGCCGCTGATTATGCAGCCCCAGTTTGGACACATAGTCTATGTGACACAAACTGGTCCAAAGTTCAGGTCTGCCAAAATGCCGCTCTACGCATCGCGACAGGTTGCCTTCTGATGTCTGCCCAGGATCACTTACATCAGGAGACAAAATTGATGCCAATACGTGATCACAATCTCCTACTCTCTAAACAGTATCTTGTTGGTTGCTACCGTGAGGATCATCCCAATAATCATCTCATGGACCGAATTCCTCCACCACGACATGTCAGGCGTGGTTTACGAGACCTTGAGAGAGAGGTTCAGGGATACAAACGGGACCCTTACGATGAAGTTACATACCGAGCCGCCATTGCAGCGATCCACACTGAAGAAGTGAATCGGTCTATCGCGAGTTTAGGTGCGAATAGAGTCCTCTCAGAGCGCCCACCACCAATTTCGCCTGAGGAGATTAGGCTCCCGAGAGCCACCAGAGTAACACTAGCTCAACTTCGGTCGGGCTTTTGTTCACGCCTTAATTCGTACCTTTCTCGCATAAACCCGGACATCCAAAACATCTGTCCAAACTGCAATGGCACTCCTCATGATGTGGGCCATTTGTTTCAATGCCCCGCTGCGCCCACTGATCTTACCCCTATATCACTGTGGGAAAACCCTATCGCAGCAGCTATGTTTTTGTCCTTAGACCTCACGGACACAAACATTGACGAACCATAAATCGTACCCACATAGATGCACAGAGGTTACACACCTTTCTGCACCGCTACAAGAAGAAGAAGAACAATTTGTAGAAAAGCCATTGAGTTTCTAGACAATGGAATGTGCATACACTAAGCAAATCATATCAAAAGTGGCTCCAACGCAACGTCTGGGTAAACTTTGTGAATATTTAAACCAGCCTTTCAAAGGTTACTAGTAGTCGAGATGTTTAATGTCACTTTTCGAAATAAAACAGCCTCCACGCCGGCTGTCAAATGCCAGCCGAAAAGTTTAGTTTATTATCAAAATCGGGCACTTTGTAATAATGTTAGGTCATTCGATAATTTTATAGTTTCAATCAAAAAACGAACACCGGTACACCGTTGTACAATTGAGAACTGAATGATACACTACTTACTGCATAAATAAATTGGATATCTATCTTTGGCAGGCGAGTGCAAGTACCTTTTCCAATTGGCATCACGAGATACCAATTGGCAGCCCGTGTGGACACCACAGATAGCTAAAACTGTCAAATTTGAGATGTAACTAAAGTTGAGATCACTGTGGCTATATGCATGTACGCTGTGTTATGTTCTCTATATGAAATTTCTGATTGTTGAATTAGCTACATATATCTCGATAACTTAGCAATTCGATACATGTAATATGAAGTTTATAGGAAATTGTGTAAGCTTTTATTCTTGCTCAGGCATTTTTTTGTAGAGTTAAACTTTTTTCTCAAAGGAGGCGGTAAATTCAATTTTGTATGAGAGCCAGCTGTCGCAACCAAGTTTTCATCGACAACATTTGAATTTAATGGACATATTTAGTTGTCACGTCACTGATGCCCCGCGTACCCAGTTAAAGGCTAGCAGTCCTGGATTACAGGTAAATCCTACTGTAGCAGTGCCTAGCGCTGTGAAATGTCGACCAAAGCATTATAAACTTGGTAGCACGGGCATAATGTGGAATAGAGATGGAACTCCATATAACATTAAAGTCTACTGAAAAACATTTTACCTTTGAGTGTGTGCTGTAAGCAACGTGTACATACAGGAAAATATCTTCGTGTGTACACGTTACTTAAGCACACACTGTCATGGTGTAAATATCTCGGCTATAAGCCTAAGCGTCCAATAAAACGTTGAAGTTAATAGCGCCCTCATCATCATCAATGTGGCACGATAGCCCGACGTCGGGCCTTGGCCGCCTAGCCCGTCAATTCGTTGAGCGTTCATCACTTTCTTTGGCATGCGATTATCGTCCATCCATTGTACATGCCCCGCCCATTGCAAACGTTGAAGCTTCACGATTTTCGATACTTCCAGCTCATCGTACAATTGATACAACTCATGGTTGTTTCGGATACGCCATTGATCTCGCTCGCGAACGCCTAAGGACCTTTCGTTCGAATCGGTCTAGAAAAATTTCGGAGGCTTGGGTGAGGTCCATGTTTCGCAGCCACAACATAGCACGGGTCGGATGATCGTTTTGTACACGCGAAGCTTCGTGATCCTGTGCACAAGTTTCGAATTAATTATAAGGAGGACCGAGAAATATGTCTTATTGGCTTGGCTTATTGGCGTCCTTTGATAAGTTACAACCCAGATAGTTGAAGTTGTCTACATACTCGATACTGTGATGCTTGAATTCGCTGGCGTCCTTGTTTTCGATTGCATCATGGCCTTTGTTTTGCTTTCGTTGATATGTAGTCCAACTTCCTTTGAGGTTATGCAGAAGGCTTTCTGCATCACCCAATCTTCGAGACATGATGTTGATATCGTCAGCGTACGCTACTAATTGAGTCGACTTGATGAGTAGCGTTCCGCTGATGTCCATATTCATGGCTCGAATTAAATACTCCAAAGCAAGGTTGAAGAGCGTCGGCGCCAGAACGTCGCCCTGCTTGAGTCCAGTACGAGTTTCAAATAGGTCAGTGAGTCCGTTCTGCACTCTGACCCGCGAGACGGTATTAGTCATCGTCATCCTTGTGAGTCGCACTAACTTTGCCGGTATACCAAAATTCAGCATAATGTTGTACAGTACACTTCGATCGATACTGTCGTGTGCCTGCTTGAAGTCGACAGAAGATTTGGTATACGTCGATGTTATATTCCCAGCACTTTTGGAGTAGAAGCTTCACTGTGAAAAGCTGATCGGTCGTTGAACGACCAGGTCTGAAGCCGCCTTGATACTCGCCAATGATTCGTTCTGCGTACGGATTAATTCTCTTTTCAAGAATTTTCGATAAAATCTTATAGGCCGTACAAACTAATGATATGCCCCTGTAATTCCCACACTTCAGCTTGTCACCCTTTTTGTGGATTGGGCAGATTATGCTTTTGCGCCAATCTTCGGGGATTACCTCGTTGTTCCATATTTTGAGCAGTAGCACATGTATAGCGTTGGTCAGGCACGTTCCACCATGCTTCAGCAGTTCTGCTGGGATCTCGTCAGCGCCGTGCGCTTTATTATTTTGAAGCGACTGTATGGCAAGACTCACCTCCTCTATTGTTGGGGGTAGAACGGGAGGGCCTGGTTCGGCTAACTACTCAAGAGCTGGCTCCGCGGGGGATGTTGATGGTGCATTGAGGAGCTCTTCAAAATGCGAGGCCCATCGTTTGTTGACGCTTTCGATGTTACCATCCTTGTCCTTACATAGGCTTGTCCTGGGTTGATATCCGCCGTTTCTTACGTCTAATTAACCTATTAGATACTCGCCGAAGTTCGTTGTACATATCTTTCTTTCTTGGCTTGGGATGCGCGTTGTGTGTATTGGCGATAGGCTTCATTTTTCCCCTCAATCGAGGCCCTGCATCGCGCCCTCAAGGTCTCCCAATTCGATAAATAAATTTGTCCCGAGAATCGATCTTAGAAGGTTTTCACACTTTCTGGCCAGATTACGTAATTTGCGGTGTGGTGAATTCAAAATTGTATGGATTTTGACAACTCAAATTAAGTAGTTTTCACAGATTACGTAATCTGGCCGTAAGATAGTCTAAGAAAATTGGACCAAAATATGGCCATCGAACGGCAAAAATCCTACATCGGATTTTTTTTTATTATGGTTGGGGATGGTCCCGAGATGATGGCATAAAAAGTCCCAACCGATTGGGGGTCCGCAACCTTAAAAAAAAGGGAGAAAGGGGGGTATTTTTTCGGTTTTTTGCGATTATTTCAAAAACGGCAAGAGACACACAAAAATGGTCTGAGGACGAAAAAAACTACATAAAATTACCTTTCCAATGATAGAATTTAATTAAATATTTCGGCGCTAGCCTAACAAAATAAATTAGAATATTTTCATTTTATACCTTTGTTAAAAGCTCCATAACTTTTGAAAGAATGCTAGTTTAGCCGTAATATTTTGTATAAGTATTCACAATAAGTTGAAGATCATTTTAAGGTAAACATTGAGTCGCTTCGGTCAAGAACCACCATTATCCCCCCATTTAAATTTGTCAAAATGGCATGTCCATAACTCCCCCCAAAATTGTAGCAGAGTGCTAAATTTTGGTTTGTTGCGATTGGAGGTCATAGTCACCCAACCCACCAAAAATCAGCTCATTCGGATAAAAACTACCTCCCATACAAAGTGACCCAAGACAACTTCGCTCTACAGTTTATAAAATGAGTAATACGTAGAACAAGCTCTTGATGGGTCACTTTGTATGGGAGATACCCTTAGTTTTTATCGGAATGAGCTGATTTTTGGTGGGCGGGGTCACTATGACCTCTAATCCCAACACACCAAAATTTAGCACTCTGCTCCAATTTTGGGGGAGTTATGGACATGCCATTTTGAAAAATTTAAATGGGGGGATAATGGGGGTCCTTGACCGGAGCGACTCAATGTTTACCTTAAAATGATCCTAAACTTATTGTGGATACTTATACAAAATATTACGACTGAACTAGCATTCTTTCAAAATTTATGGAGCTTTTAAAAAAGTGTAAAATGAAAATATTCGAATTTATGTTCTAGTCTAAGAGTGACAAGCTCCTTATTCTTTCTGAAAAAGGTTTTGTGAATTTGGTGTAAAAAATGTTTCTTAGAAGAACCAAAATGGGCGGGTTGGGTTTGTATGGCAGCCCCATGACCCCATGGTCCGATTTGATCCATTCTTACATATGTTTTGTGTTATCAATAGAAACACATTTGTGTGAAATTTAGTTGAAATTGGTGCAGAAATTAAAAAGTTTTTCTTAGAAGAACCTGATTTGGGGGGGGGGGGGGGGTATGTTTGTATGGCAGACACATGACCCTATTGTCCGATTTTACCGATTCAGACATACAACTGCCTGCAGCAAGAAGAAGCATTTGTGCAAAATTTCAGCTTCATAGCTTTTAAATTGTCCGAGCAAAACGCGTCGAAACAGACGTTTTTCGTTCTGTCAAATTCCATATAACCCCTAATCGATGGATTCTATGTCTTGTCACCCTTAAACGGAAATCGGGAAGTCTCACGACAAACTTTAAACGAAAAATGTTGGAATTGCGTTCCAAACTGCGATCAAGAAAAAGTCCCGAAAAGTCAATGTTAGGCACTAAAAAATATTAAGATTAACTAATATTGAAAAAAAAAGTGAGATATGTATGTTTATTATTTTCCAAAATGTTTGCGTGTTTGAAACCCTGACGGCGGCACATTTTTCCCTTAATTTGCTCAATTTCTTGACGTGTTTCCACAGGCAAACATGGGTTGTTTTCCCCATTTTCTTGCGGTGGTTCCCCCCTGGTAATAGAGGTTTTGCGTCAAGCCGATTCATTGTCCCAATGAAAAATAGTCATTTTAAAATTGTAATTTATGGAATCCGCCAGCATTTGTGACATAAGTATTCAATGACAGTAACTATGAATTCTCAGTCACCAAAATCGCAGTGGAAAAAAAATCATTTACCTTTTCTAGCTGCACCCAGGCCATAAGTCCAGAGATATTGTCAATGTACGAAGGTTGTCTTATGTACGAGGCCTCCCCAACTTCCCATATATGTATGTATGTATACTGCTCAAAACAAAATAAGGGCCACTAATGTCCGTTGACTTTCACAACGTCTTTTGGCGAATTTTTAGTGTGATAATTAATTTCAAAAAGGTCACCAGAATGTGATGTGAGTTATCACAGTATGATTCGTCAACATTAGCTTTAACGGAACTGCGTTAAACAGTTCTTTTGGGGTCACCAGTCATATATTGGGAAGTTTTGATTATTTCTTATTTTGATTTAGAATTAGTTTTCGCCAACTCCTTCAACTGCAACATTAGTTGTTGCACTTTTAAAGATAAGGAGAATCTGTAAAAACAAAATGCCAGCAATTCGTCGCCATTTAAATGCCTCGTCCAGAGCCTTAGCAATGTTGGAGTAAGGTCGTTCACAACGTTCTGTGGCCCTGCAATTGGGGTATTCGCGAAGAGCCATTCAAAATCTATGGAACCGTTACCAGGAGACAGGAAGTGTCTCCCGTAGTCATGGTTCAGGCCGAGTTCGAATAACCACCACCACAGAAGACCGATATGTGAGACTTTGTGCGCGACGGGATCGTACCATTAGTGCTCGTGGACTACAAAGTAGGCTATTAAGGACGACTGGGACCATTGTTACTGCCCAAACAATCAGAAATCGTTTGCACGAAGACCAACAACGGTCAAGGAGACGTGTTACCAGAACACAACTGACCAAGACGCACCGTACGAATCCTTTAAGATTTCCTCGTCGACATATCCAATGGGACATGCAACAATGGCGCAAGGTGGTCTTCTCGGATGAGTGCAAAGTAAATTTTTTTAGTGACGACCGACAAATACGAGTCTGGCGGAGAACAGGAGAAGAATTTTTGTATCCTTACATTAATCAAATTCAGAGGTAAAACAGTCCCAGTGTGATGGTCTGGGCCGGAATTAGCTTGCAAGGCAAAACTGACCTTGTTATCCTAAATAACGGGACAATTACGTATGAAAGCTATATATTCTTAGGCCACATATCATTCCTTATTCACAACAGGCGTTGGATGGTTTTATCCTCATGCAGGATAATGCACGACCACCTACTGTCCGGGCGACAATGTCTGTTTTCGAGGAGGCCAATATAGAGGTCATGGAGTGACCTGCCAACAGTCCGGACCTAAATCCGATAAAAAATCTTTGGGATCAAATAAAACGCCGGATGACAGACAGACTGAGCTGATTCAATTGCTAAAAACGTGTTGGGACGAGATATCAAAAGAAAGTGTCGATCCGCTTATTGAAAGCGTTCCGTCCAGGCTTCGAGACTGCATATCAAAAAGTGGAGGCCATACTCGATACTAAAAAAAAAACAAAGAATCAATTTTTTTTTACGGATTAGACATACAGTCTTTACTCGATAATCCGGTTCAATTATTGCAAGGGGTAATCCGGATCATCGGAGCATCCGGATTAGCGCAATCACATTTTTCTGAGGAAAAACAATCCAAACAAATAAAAAGACGGAACAAAAGTCGATAAATGTTTGATTTGTTAGAAATTAGCCAGCATCATGTCATTTGCTAAACAGTCCCGTAAAAAAGTACGAGACCAAATCTACCATTTCATCCTAAAAATCGCAAATATCCGGATTATAGAGTCCAAATTCCTGCCGAAATCCGCTCTATAGAATACATAGTGGTCCGGATTAGCGTGATATTTGGATTAAAGGAGATACGGATTACCGAGTCAACACTGTATAAATTTAATAGTGTAGTATCCAGGTGATAAACCTAGTACATCAGATTTCTAAATGTAGTGGAGACAATTTTTTTTTCTAGGGGGGGGGGGGGTCGTAGCACGAATCCGGAGCTTCCCACCAACATTTCGTTGCGGAATAGGGTAAAAATCACGAAAAACCCTAAAATTTTTGCTGTTTCTCCGTTATTTGGCCCCTAAATCTGAAACTATGATTCGACACCAGGGTGTATTTCTAGTCCTATATAAGAGGATCGAACACCTTTGCCTGGTTGAGTCCGGTAATGCCTCTCATGGTATTACATGGCGTGCTACATACGTAGAGGCATCTGACGAGAATTGTAGCGCGCCATGTAATATCATTTCGAAACCCGACTCGAAATATACTTTGTGTGCCGCATTTATGCTGGAGTTTGCACACACAAGTGATATCCCACTATGCACCAGCTGTATAGTGGATAGATGCATTTTGTGTGTCGCATCTCTGGCGGAGTATACACACGTGATGTTCCACTATGAACAAACTGGACGGTGGATTCTCAAATCATTTTTTGAGCATGTCACATCTACCGTCCAACAACAATTTGTTTTTGTTGTTTTTTGTTGATCCTGTTCTCTGACACATAGTTAGAAACAGTGGCCGTGTCGAATCGGTGGCTAGCCATTGCCTAGCCCCACTCAAAAATGATTCGACACCAGGGTGTATTTCTAGTCCTATATAAGAGGATCGAACACCTTTGCCTGGTTGAGTCCGGTAATGCCTCTCATGGTATTACATGGCGTGCTACATACGTAGAGGCATCTGACGAGAATTGTAGCGCGCCATGTAATATCATTTCGAAACCCGACTCGAAATATACTTTGTGTGCCGCATTTATGCTGGAGTTTGCACACACAAGTGATATCCCACTATGCACCAGCTGTATAGTGGATAGATGCATTTTGTGTGTCGCATCTCTGGCGGAGTATACACACGTGATGTTCCACTATGAACAAACTGGACGGTGGATTCTCAAATCATTTTTTGAGCATGTCACATCTACCGTCCAACAACAATTTGTTTTTGTTGTTTTTTGTTGATCCTGTTCTCTGACACATAGTTAGAAACAGTGGCCGTGTCGAATCGGTGGCTAGCCATTGCCTAGCCCCACTCAAAAATGATTCGACACCAGGGTGTATTTCTAGTCCTATATAAGAGGATCGAACACCTTTGCCTGGTTGAGTCCGGTAATGCCTCTCATGGTATTACATGGCGTGCTACATACGTAGAGGCATCTGACGAGAATTGTAGCGCGCCATGTAATATCATTTCGAAACCCGACTCGAAATATACTTTGTGTGCCGCATTTATGCTGGAGTTTGCACACACAAGTGATATCCCACTATGCACCAGCTGTATAGTGGATAGATGCATTTTGTGTGTCGCATCTCTGGCGGAGTATACTGAAACTATGTATTTATTTCTACGAAAAATTTTAATGAATATGTATGTTAAAGAGCACATACTTGCGCGTCCAAAAATACATAAATATTATAAATCTGTTGAGCGGTATTACTACAATTGATAATTTAAATTTGCCATTTTTAACATACAGTCTTGACTCGATAATCCGGATCAATTATTGCTAGGGGTAATCCGGAACATCGGAACATCCGGATTAATGCAATCACTTTTTCTGAGGAACAATAGTCCAAAAAAATAAAAAAGAGGGAAAAGCCGACAAATGTATTATTTCTTTGAAACTAGTCAGCATCATGCCATTTGCCAAGCCGTCCCGTAAAAAAGGACGAGACCAAATCTACCATTTCACCCCGAAAATGTCAAATATCCGGATTATATTACCGAGTTAAGCCCCGGATAGAGTTCGAGCGGAATGAAAATGAAACGGTAATGAATCGGCATAAAAACCGTGGTGAATTTAAAATTTAAGCTTCGAAACTTGCTGTAAAGGCGTTTTACGTCCTAAATCATCTTAAAAATAACTAAAAAAATAATTTCCCCCTTGTCCGAATGCATTTTCAACGTGAAAATGAGTCGACTCTGTAGCATATTCTCCGTCGGGCGTGGTGAATTTTGCAAACGTCAAACCGATTCACTGTCCACGACGAGTTCATCTCGGAAATTATCTAAAGGCCTGAATAGACCTCGGGCGGAATGAAAATGAAATTTTTGTCCGCTGCGATTTTCTCAATGAAAATGCATGCTCACTGTCGTGGAACATGTCGGTAATGATGGGGAATTCCATAAGCTACAATCCGAATATGGTTCCAAAATTTTTCTCGGCCATTTTATGTATTATTTTTCGATTCCCCCGTCATTAGATATTTTCCACGGTGAAATGACCGGGGAATTGAAAAATAATACATAAAATGGCCGAGAAAAATGTTGGAACCATATTCGGATTGTAGCTTATGGAATTCCCCATCATTTCCAACATGTTCCACGACAGTAAGCATGCATTTTCATTGAAAAAATCGCAGCGGACAAAAATTTCATTTTCATTCCGCCCGAGGTCTATACTGCGCTTAATGACCGGGGAATCGAAAAATAACACATAAAGCCCCGGATAGAGTTCGAGCGGAATGAAAATGAAACGGTAATGAACCGGCATAAAAACCGTGGTGAAATTAAAATTTTAGCTTCGAAAATTGCTACAAACGCGTTTTACGTTCTAAATCATCTTAAAAATAACTAAAAAAATAATTTCCCCCTTGTCCAAATGCATTTTCAACGTGAAAATAAGTCGATTCGGTAGCATCTTCTCCGTCGGGCGTGGTGAGTTTTGCAAATGTCAAACCGATTCACTGTCCACGACGAGTTCATCGTGGAAATTATCCAATGAACGGGGAATCGAAAAATAATATATAAAATGGCAGAGACAAATTGTGAAACCATTCTCGGATTTTAGTTTATGGAATTCCCCAGCATTTACCACATATTCCACGACCGTAAGTATGCATTTTCATTGAGAAAATCGCAGCGGACTAAAATTTCATTCTCATTCCGCCCGAGGTCTATCCAGGCCTTAAAATGGCAGAGACAAATTGTGAAACCATTCTCGAATTTTAGTTTATGGAATTCCCCATCATTTACCACATATTCCACGACAGTAAGTATGCATTTTCATTGAGAAAATCGCCACGAGGCCTGAATAGACCTCGGGCGGAATGAAAATGAAATTTTTGTCCGCTGCGATTTTCTCAATGAAAATGCATGCTTACTGTCGTGGAACATGTCGGTAATGATGGGGAATTCCATAAGCTACAATCCGAATATGGTTCCAAAATTTTTCTCGGCCATTTTATGTATTATTTTTCGATTCCCCCGTCATTAGATATTTTCCACGGTGAAATGACCGGGGAATCGAAAAATAATACATAAAATGGCCGAGAAAAATTTTGGAACCATATTTGGATTGTAGCTTATGGAATTCCCCATCATTTACCACATATTCGCATTTACGCTCCAGGTTGTAACATATCATTGTAATTGTGTGGCAAGTATTCTGAGCATCGTTCACTCTCTCACTTGCCACCGACCAGTTCAGTCGTTATAATAAAAAACGTGTTAGACAACGGTTCGTCTTTTATCTTGTGCGATACACATCATATTTTGGCGACGAGAAATTATTTAGAAAAGAACCAAAGTGATTTAATACACTATTGAATAAATAAGTGGATAAATTAAGAAATATAAATAAATAAATAATACACATAATAACAATATATAAATTAAATAAATACAACGGTACAATGGGTCTAATTGGTGCAATCGAACAATTTGCGTTTGGCGATGATTTCGAGGAATATCGCGAACGCATGGAACAGCTATTTGAAATAAATGTGGTCGAAGAAGACAAAAAAAGTTTCCTTATTTCTAACATTAGTTGGTCCAGATACGTATAAACGCATAAAAAGTCTAGTATTGCCGGATAAAGCGACAAGTAAAACATATAAACAGTTAATCGAAATAATCGCGCCGCATTTCAAACCTGAAACCAATATCATCGCAGAACGGTTTAAATTTTATAACTGCGTGCAAAAGCCAAGTGATTCCGTGGGCGAATTTATTATAAATTTGAAATTGCTAGCGGCTCAGTGTAGTTTCGGCGTTTTTCTACAAGATGCGTTGCGAGATCGATTAGTCTGTGGAGTTCATTCTGCACAATTGCAAACAAAATTGTTGTCACAACCAAGCCTGACATGGGCCGAAGCGTGCAAATTAGCGCAGTCTTTCGAGTTGGTTACCAGAGAGCAGAGAAGTATGCAACCATCGTCGTCGTCGTCGTGCGAAATCAACAGAGTTTATAACCAACAGTACGAGAAATGTACAAAATGTACAACAAAACATGCTACAGGGAGATGTCCGGCGAAAAATTGGGATTGTTTTGCTTGTGGAAAAAAGGGGCATTCAGCAAAGGCGTGTTTTACGAAATCAAATGCTTCTAAAAAACAACAATCTTCCCCGCGGAAATCAAAAAATCATCAATTAAATGATATAGATTTCAGGCTGGCGTCGATCAATTGGGTCAAACGGTGAAAACAAACCATTATTATTGAACGTTTGTATTGAAGGCAAGGATGTTTCAATGGAACTGGATACGGGTGCGGTAGTGTCTGTGATTTCAAATTTAGATTATGAATTTTATTTTAAAAATATCAAATTAACGATTGCAAATTATCCGCCATTGCAGGTTTTAACAGGGACAAATGTCAACTTACTTGGAGAAATAGCAGTGCGTGCGAGCGGTGTCAATTTAAAGTTGCTGGTGGTTAAAACGAAAAGAAATTTCACACCATTGATGGGGAGGAATTGGTTGGATATAATTTATCCAAATTGGCGTCATTTTTTCATTGGTCAAGGTGGTAAGACATCTAATAATAATCATTTGCATAATGTCTGCGAATCTAATGTTATGGAGGATTTAAGATATAATTTCCCTGCTTTGTTTTTAAAAAATAAGGACCCTATCAAAGGCTTCACCGCCTACGTTTTTGTTAAAGAAAACTCTAAACCAAAGTTTTTCAAAGCATATTCTGTTCCTATGAGTCTTAAATCAAAAGTTGAAGCGGAATTGGAAAATATGTGTGAAGAAGGGTTTATACAGCCAGTACGTAACAGTAAATGGGCAGCACCGATTGTGTGCGTTTTAAAAAAAGATTCAAATCTAAGAATATGTGGAAATTTCAAAGTAACCATAAATCCAGTCATTGAAATGGATGTATATCCTTTGCCCAAAATAGACGATATCCTCACAAGTATGAGAGGGAAAACTTGTTTTTGTATACTGGATCTTAGCAAAGCATATTTGCAAATCTTAGTAAACGAATCATGTAGGTCATTATTAACAATTAACACCCATATGGGGTTATTTGAGTTTCGTCGATTACCTTTTGGAGTGTCAACGGCGCCAATGATTTTTCAGCGGGTAATGGACCAGATAATGCAAGGCCTAGAAGGTGTGGCAGTATATCTAGATGATATTCTGGTAGCCGGCATTGGTATCGCCGATTGTAGAGAAAAGCTGTTTCAAGTGTTAAAAAGGTTACAAGAATTCAATGTGCGTATTAAGTGGGAAAAGTGTAAACTTTTAGAGAGTAGTCTCGAGTATCTGGGACATATTTTAACAGCCGACGGTATAAGTCCTTCAATGAAAAAGATGGAGGCCATAATGTTGGCTCCTGAACCCATAAATGTTGAACAACTTCAAAGTTTTTTGGGATTAATAAATTATTATTCAAAGTTTTTACCCAAGTGTTCAACTGTTCTAGCACCATTGTATAATTTGCTACGAAAAGAAGTTCAGTGGGAATGGGGAAATGAGTGTTCGGAAGCTTTTGTAAATTGTAAAAAATTGCTGTGCGATCATAATCTTTTAAGGCATTTTGATCCGACGAAGCAAATTATAATTGCATGTGATGCCTCGCCATATGGAATTGGTGCAATTCTTAGCATTGTTGAGAACGGTCAAGAGCGTCCATGTTATATGGTCTCTACAACGTTAACTAAGTCCGAAAAAAATTATCCCCAAATACATAGGGAAGCGCTAGCCGTCATATTTGCAGTAAAAAGATTTCACAAATTTGTGTATGGATATAGGTTCATAGTGTACACGGATCACCAACCATTGGAAAAACTCCTTGGAGACCAAAAAGCATTATCGAATATTGTGTCCGTTCGGTTTCATAGGTGGATTTTGTTTTTATCCAATTATAATTGTATAATTAAATACCGTCCCGGGTCAAAATCGCAAAATGCCGATGCACTCTCGCGATTACCGGTAGAGGGTTCAACAGGTATTCAAAATTTAAATATAAATTTTTTTAATTTTGATGTGAATCACATTCCAGTTTCTCTAAATGAAATTATGAAATTTTCGGAGAAAGATGAACACCTAAGCCAGGTAATACATTTTGTTGAAAATAACTGCTGGCCAAATTCCAAGGTTTTGGAAAAATCACTAGTACCATACAATAATATTAAAATTTCGCTAGAAGTCAAGGATAAATGTCTATTTTATGCAGATCGATTAGTGATACCGTCAATTTTGAGAGGTGAAATCCTATCGCGGTTACATGAAACACACATTGGTATTGTTCGTATGAAGCTTTTAGCTCGAAGCTGTGTTTGGTGGCCATCAATCGATGCAAATATTGAAAAGTTTGTTTCTAACTGCTCAGTATGTCAAAAAACACAAAATAAAACGAAAGATTGTCCAAATTTTACATGGCCTTCGACTTCATACCCTTTTGAGTGTATTCATATTGATCTTTTCCAATTTCAAGATTCAGATTTTTTAATAGTTGTTGATGACTTTTCTAAGTGGATGGATACATATGATATGTATGTATATATCTTATCAAAAACAACATTGTAATAGAGAAGTTAAAACTTGTATTTTCTCATTTTGGTTTTTGTAATACTTTGGTAAGCGATAACGGTCCACAGTTTAGAAGCGAAGAATTTGAATTGTTTCTAAAATGCAATGGTATAAATCAACTGTTTAGTCCAGCTTATCATCCTCCTAGCAATGGATTGGCAGAAAGAGGAGTCCAGACGGTTAAACGTTGCTTGAAGTCTTATTCATCTGACCAAGGGAAAAAGTTGTCAATGCAGAACATGATTTTCAATTTTTTGTTCAAATATCGTAATACACCGACAACAGTCACTGGTATTTGCCCAATTGAGTTAGTATTAGCTTATAAACCCATAACTCCTTTATCATATAGCATAAATACTAAAAAAGTTTCAAATATAATACCATCTACAAATTATAAGCTTAAAAAAAATGAACAAAGTCAAGAATTTGCAAAGAGTTGTAAAGTTAAGAATTTCCACTTAAATATTGGCGAAAAAATATTGTATTTAGATCCTAATGTAAATAACCTCGCAAAGTGGATTAAAGGGACTATATGTAAAATTATTTCAAATACGTTATATTTAATTGAGGTAAATCAACGGCGGAGAGTAGCACATAGAAATCAATTAAAACGCATAGAGAAAGACATAACTTTAGTTACTTCTCAAGAAACTGCGAACAATAATGTTCAGAGTGAGGAAGAAGAATTTTTTGATGCAAAAGAGTCTGTAGAACCAGAAAATTCTACACCTTTAAAAGATCGGTTGAGAAAAAAAACTTATGTGAATTATAAAGTGTAAAAGAAACTATTTTTTATTATGCATACATTATATTTGTTAAGTTAAATGAATTGTAATAAAATGGATTTATATGAAAGAAATTGTTAAGAATATTGTTAACTGAGATCTATTTTCAAAAAAAGGAAGAAATGTAACATATCATTGTAATTGTGTGGCAAGTATTCTGAGCATCGTTCACTCTCTCACTTGCCACCGACCAGTTCAGTCGTTATAATAAAAAACGTGTTAGACAACGGTTCGTCTTTTATCTTGTGCGATACACATCACAGGTCTATCCAGGACTTAAAGCCCCGGATAGAGCTCGAGCGGAATGAAAATGAAACGGTAATGAACCGGCATAAAAACCGTGGTGAATTTAAAATTTTAGCTTCGAAAATTGCTACAAAGGCGTTTTACGTCCTAAATCATCTTAAAAATAACTAAAAAAATAATTTCCCCCTTGTCCAAATGCATTTTCAACGTGAAAATGAGTCGATTCGGTAGCATATTCTCCGTCGGGCGTGGTGGTGGCTGGTAAACGTCAAACCGATTCACTGTCCACGACGAGTTCATCGTGGAAATTATCTAATGACCGGGGAATCGAAAAATAACACATAAAATGGCAGAGACAAATTGTGAAACCATTATCAGATTTTAGTTAATGGAATTCCCCAGCATTTACCACATATTCCACGACAGTATGTATACATTTTCATTGATAAAATCGCCGCGGACAAAAATTTCATTTTCATTCCGCCCGAGGTCTATTCAGGCCTGAACTCTATCCGGGGCTTTAGGAATATAATTTTGAGATTGAACGGTTTTTCATTTTTGGTCACAAAAGTTGCATTTTTCTTGTACATTATGTATTTTGGCGTGCAGAACCTAAATCCGCAACTTCCCACCAAAATTTCGGTGCAAAATAGGGTCAAAATGGCAAAAAAAACGCCAAAAAATTATTATCAATTGTAGCTATACCGCTTAACACATTTTAATGATTAATGCGCGTTGGACCCGGAATTAAGTTTTCTCTAATACTTTTATGGACAGGTTTTCGGAGAAATGTACACTTTCGGAGTCTTAAACAAAAAAATGAAACTATGATTTTCCTTTTCCACAAAAAATAATCAGAAAATTATTAGTGGCCCTTATTTTGTTTGAGCAGTGTATATAAATGAAAAGATGAAAAGAATTATTACCAAATAAAAAAACAGCAGACTTCTTACGGGTCTTTACCAATGACACGTAATTATGGTTTGCAAACTTGAGCAATACAGATTGGAAAATCATCAAACAGAAAATAAAAAAATGCACAAGATTGGCGGTTGTCATCAAAAATGTTACCACAGTTCACAGCTGTCTGCGTCAAGTAGAGCGCATCCGCTACGCTATAGACTGGGTCAAACCGGAGAGAAGAGTCCGGAGACAGAGCAGACATAACGGCTTTCTTTTTCCTGATTAGCGAGTGGTTTTCATAGGGACGATTGCCATCGATCCACCTAATCCAAATTTGATCTAAACTTAGCGACTGATAAAATATGACTAGCATGTATGTCACTTACTGCTCACTCCCAGCTCCCACTCGTAATCGGCTGAGTGATGCGTCCGACGAAAATTCTACCACACTGCAATCCGTACAAAGCACAATTTTTCACCTGACTAATGCGCCGAGAACAACTCCTGGGACGCTATTATTAACTTTTAAACTCAAAAACACTAGACGGATACAAAAGAGTCGCCAGATTGTAAGGGCGGTTGACAAATACACGGTTTTGGACAAATTTCGGTACGAATTTACTATGGTTTTATTTTGACAGGATGCCGGGGGGAATTGCTCTGATGACGAAGGAGAGATAATCACTTGGCGATTTCACGTTGGTTGGCAAACAATAAAGGAAACTTTCAACTTAAACTATATTTCTATTATTTACATGCGGCCATATTAATGATAAACGCGTCGTACGACTCGGCAGACGGGAAAATCCCTCTGTTCTTGATGCGGCGGAGTTTTTCCGTAAGCAGAACGTTCACGACCGCGCTCAGCCTTAATGAACGTGACAAAACTGTTCGGTGCATATGGATATGGCCATTGACAAGACTGAAATGTTGACAGCTGTCGATAAGTCTTTTGTTTAGTTCAGTTATCAGATGTCGCTTCGGAGGTATTATTCAGCGATTCAGCCATGCATCAACAAAGGTAAACATTTCAAAATTCACACCATTGCGCTCGCTGGGTGAAAGTCGTCTTTTTGGTACTAATTTTATATGCATTTATGCATACTTATTCCACTAGTTGAGTTGATTGCGGCTGACCTGTGAAATATTGATCAGTTGTTTTCTTGGAACAAGGAGCTCAATAAATCACACTACATCAAGTGGCTCTTGGTGCTGGAGGAAATGCTTTAGGTTTCCGTAAAATCTGAAAAATATAATCTGATAGGATGATATTTCTACCAGCAAGAGCACTGAATGTAAAAACGATGAGGTAAACAGTTTTGGCCAGGTATTAATATAGTAACGTTGTTTTTCAGCGTGCCTCCCCAACCTTACGATCATCAAATCGCTACATTTACTCCAAAAGATTTCAAAACGCCCAGTCCACAGGAAGATTAAAACCGTCCAATTCATATACAAAGCGACTACTTCAATTCACTGGAGTTTCATTGGGAGGACTTGTTATTTTCGATTATGCTGCAAACGATTTGGTGTACACAAACGCATCGGTGCGGTTCATACGATCTCTCAGGACAGCCGCTCTTATATCCGCCGACTACTTCTGGCTTTTCGCTAGACACGACGAAAGCGAGGCGCCTTACAATCAGTTACTGAAAGAAGTACATTTGCGATGCGCAAAGCGAATCCGAGCTACTTGCCTTGCAAACGGTGGACTCTACATAAAAGTCGGCCAAGGTGTGGCCGCTATAAATCACATCCTTCCTCCGGAATACACTAAGACTCTAAGCACGCTGCAGAATCAATCCATGACGGGTGAAATTTTAGATGTTAAGCGAATTTTCAAAGAAGATTTTGGAGCTGAACCGGAAGAGTTTTTCGAAGAATTTGACTACAATCCAAAAGCTGCTGCCAGTTTAGCACAAGTGTTTCGAGCTAAGGGAAAGAATGGCGAAGACTTCGCTGTAAAGGTAACCACACTTTAAACCATATGACAATGGGCAATGAGTATCTTTATTGAATGTACGTTATAGACCCGCTTTATTAGGCCAGAACAGGATAGAACAGCACAACTCCCATACAAATTTGGCACTTTGTGTTCTATAGAGAACAATTCCTGTCAAATTTCAGTTTCTTGGCCGTCAGTTTATTACCACATGCCGGATGTTCGGTGCTTAGCGACTTCCGATGAGACCTCACTGTAATTATATTCTGTACCCATAAGGTGGTGTATAGGTAGGGTGGCCAGATGCCCCGTATTTTACGGGTTACCCCGTTTTTCGGGCACGGAAAGTCCGGGGAGATTTCAGTATCTGTGGCGCCAAATTTGTGTCCACTACTGTAGGTGATCAGGTGTCTCTCGTTTTTCACAAACCATGTGTTTAGGATGACCAAACCGAGCGATCTGCACATAGTCAGAATAGCTTCACCTTCGTCATTTCTGACCGTTGAAGGGCTACCCTTTCCACCATGGCAATCCTCGTAACCATAATTTGATTCACCTACATGGCCATTTAGATCGCCTCCCAAGAACACCAATTCGGTATCTGGAATGGTCTGAATCAGGGTGTCAACGTCGTTCCAAAAGGCCTCTTTTTCTTCTGGTGGCAGTCCCACTTGGGGAGCGTAGGCACTTATTACGTTCCACACCCTTCCGCAGATAACCAATTTGATGCTGATCAAGCGATCACTTCTCTTCGCCACACTTATTATGCTGCCAAGCAAAGACGACGCCAGAATAATGCCAACTCCGTTTGTTTGATTTGTGATTCCATAGTAGTACAATTTGTACTTCTTTGAATTCGTAAGAAACCGGGCTCTGTCGATATGTGTATTTCGCCACTTCGTCTCCTGCACGCACACAATGTCTATCCTCCTCCGTTTCATGATATCCTCAATCTCCTCGCTCTTCGACGTCATGGAACCTACATTCCAGCTTGCAACCCTCAGCTTCTCCACAGTGTAGTTGGACTGCCTTATAGTGCTCGCCCCCGGAAACCGTCGAGCTCTGGCGCGAACTAAGTTCGCCCCGGGATCACTCAACACACTCACTCATTTGCGTGAATTTCCATAAGGCCTTCCATTCTTTTACACCTTTTGGAGAAAGGTTGTGTTTTGGCACTAGTGTGTGGAAAGAAGTAAATTTATGGACTTTCCTTTTACGTCCGCCGGCTATCTCCAGACACGGCAACCCATACACACTAATCTATGGGAGATCTCGTTGATGTTAAAATGTGCCTCAGGCTTCAGATGTAATGGTTGCCTGCTACATTCGCATACTAGGGCCAAGCACCCTCTTGACCATGCATCCCTCGGCGCATGCTGATCCACCTTGGGTTAGGGATTTTTTTTTACACTGTAAGAGTTCTCATCTCTCCTGTCTCTTTTTTGTCGCCTTCTATGAGACACGCCGGGAAAAGCGGTGGCATCATTCGTAACCCATGCCACAGGGCATGCCAGAATCATTGTATTGATAAGAAACAAATTTTGTGTATCCTCCATGGGCGATTCACGATTGTTTGTTTTCAACCAATATATTTCGGTCAAATGACCATCTCCAGGGTTTTCTTTCTATAAACAATAAATACACGACTTTAATATATAATAATTAAATGAATAAAAGGATTATTTTATCTTTTTTGGTTTTTGAAAAAAAAAAAACTAAATAGAACAATGACACATCGAAGACAAAGACTGACAATGTATGTTAGCTGTAGATGTATGTCAAACAGACAAGTTGAGTTATTATATACATATTAAGTAGTCTGGCTGGTCTAGCGGTTAGTGCGCGCACCTTCGGTGCACATGGTCATGAGTTCGAATCTCACCGTGGATTATGGTGTTTTTCGAACTCACGAGCTTGTGACGAACTATGATCTCACTCAGATGTTAAACGAGTACCCATTTATGGGGATAAATAACACTGCTGAGCGTGATGCTGATCTCATTACCTCAACAAAAAGCAGATAAGATCTTGGAAATAGGATGTCACTAACACATCCTGCGGCCTTAGTCCAATGTTGGATTGTCGCGCCTGTTATTTTTTATTATATATTAAAGTCATGTATTTATTGTTTATAGAAAGAAAACCCTGAAGATGGTCATTTGGCTGAAATATATTGGTTGAAAACAAATGAATGCTCTTTCATTTAAAACCAATCGCCCAGGGAGGATATACAAAATTTGTATCTTTTCACCCAAATGTGTTCCTAGTAAAGCCTCAAAACATATCTAGGAATGAATGGAATCGGAACATTACATCATAGGGCTGTCATACAAACCAACCCCCAAATATTAGGAAAAGAAAAAGTTTTTTTCTTTTTGAATCTTAACCAAAATTCATCCAAGTGTGTTCCTGGATTAGCCTCAATGCATCCAGGAACAGATAGAATCGGAACATGTCATAGGGCTGCGGTAGAAACTATTAACACAAAAGATAGGGTATATGTACACTCATTGTGCTATTCACACGATTAGAACTCTTTCTCGTTTTAAGATTAGTTTATAGCCTATACAGACTACCAACAAGTACTGGTATAGATTAAAACGAGACAGAGGCTAATTTCGAGCGCGGCCGAAATTTGGATACCCTTCACTCTCCTCGGCTAATATTTTTTTTTCGGCGTACCTATGACTTATGTTTAATGGCTCTCCCCCTCCATTCTTTTCCTTTCGTTTTCACATAAATTTCGTTACCTCGATAAAACATATTTGTGTGAGGTTTGGTTAAAATAACTGCAAAAACCAAAACAAAAATTATTAGAAAACTTTTTTAGTGAAAGGGGGAGATCATGGCCCCATCGTACGAATATGCATATGGTTTGTAGCATGAAAAGAAACACATTTCTGTTCGGTCTGGTTGGAATTTGTGCACAAATAAAAGTTTTTCTTAGAAGAACCTAATTGGGGCGTTAGAGTTATTGTATAGCAGCCGCATGACCCCATGGTCCGATTCCATCTTTTCTTACATATGCCTTGTGTGATCAATAGAAATACATTTTTATGAGGTTTGGTTGGAATCGGTGCACAAATAAAAACGTTTTTTATGTGAACCTAATTGGAAGGTTTAGTGTGTATGGCAGCCCCATGACTCCACGGTCCGATTCCATCCATTCTTACAGACGGTCAGACGGACATCGCCCAATCGACTCCCCATGTTATGCTGATCATATATGTATACTTATTATATGGTCGAAGATGCTTCCTTCAAAGTGTTACAAACTTTATGACGAAGTTAATATACCCTTTGACTCTATTCCATCTTTTCTTACATATGCCTTGTGTGATCAATAGAAATACATTTTTATGAGGTTTGGTTGGAATCGGTGCACAAATAAAAACGTTTTTTATGTGAACCTAATTGGAAGGTTTAGTGTGTATGGCAGCCCCATGACTCCACGGTCCGATTCCATCCATTCTTACAGACGGTCAGACGGACATCGCCCAATCGACTCCCCATGTTATGCTGATCATATATGTATACTTATTATATGGTCGAAGATGCTTCCTTCAAAGTGTTACAAACTTTATGACGAAGTTAATATACCCTTTGACTCTACGAGCGAAGGGTATAATTAATCCAGTCAATACTCTGGATACTAGATCGAATCGTATGTCAAATTCAAAATGCATCGGTATTATGTACTTGTATTTTTCAAATTGCAGTACACTTCCGGCAGGATTTATTAAATCCTCGATTTGATACTGTATCATATTGTAATGCAACCGCCAGAACGGGCGATGTACCTACACCGCAGGCCGAGCGACGCGACGTAGTGGAGTGGTATAAAGAACGAGACAAGAAAGAAGAAGTTCATGGACAGGTTTTCGCAGAGATGTACAGTTTCGGAGTTATAAGCCAATGAACGGGAAAACTCCGAACATTTTGGGTTTTTTTTTCGGTTTTGGCCCTGTTCCGCAACGAAATTTTGGTGTGAAACTCCAGATTCGAGCTCAGCACTCCAAAAACCATAAAGACCAGGAAAATCACGTATTGACTACACTATGTATAAAAAAATAGTTTTCTTAGAAAGCTTAATGGGAGAGGGATAGATAGATAGATAGATAAAGTAGTTTATTTTTAAAATTCGGGTCAATATAAATCAGTATAATATTATTTACCAAACCAATAAGGCATGGCATAATGCCGTCTGCCTGAGTTGATTGAAATCAATTTTCAAATACAAATATTTTTCTTTTTCTTTTTCTTAATATCCACATTATTTCAATTCATATAATTATTTATCCGATTTTTATACATATATATAAATATATCTGTTTTTACTTATTTATTTATTATTTTTATACTTATTAGGCTTACGATTTAATTATTATGGTTTTTAATCGCCGGTTAGTATTAGGTATTATTATGTGATGTATGGGGCAGGGTGATGAAGTTCAAATAACTCCAAATTCTGCATGTTCATCGACCCTACCCCCGTGTCACTGTATTAATTAGATATCACCGTTGATAATTCCGTTGCGATATCTCAGGACAACTACCAGTGAAGCGTTGAGAGTCCTCTCTCGCCCTCTTATTACATAGTTCACATGCTATCGGCAGGCTTTCGCGGCGAGGTATATAATTTAATGGTAAAAGCTCGCCTCTAGCTTTAAATAGGAGATATATTTTGCGGATGCTATAACCGTTCTGGAAGTAGGTGTGCCTGTAAATCGTGGTTCAAGTTGACGTAAATTCTTCGGTGTTGTGACGCTCTCGCTTCTTCCACGTTAGCTCGTATGTGCATATTCTTAACATCTTGGATGAGTTGGCTGAGTATATATCCATTGCTACTTGCTCCATCCCACCTGAAAGTCGTTCCAGCTTTTTCCTGGAGCATCTCCAGATCGCTATGAAATAGGGCCCTCCGATTAGCTGCGTACATTAGCACTTTTTTAGGCACCCGATCCAAGCTCATTTTTGCAACCTTCGCCAGATAGTTTATATGCGTTTTCAACGTCTCTATGAATAAGCCAGTCTCACGCAGCAGCATATACTTTCGTGTTGTTGTAGGCTATTGAAATTTTCGTTTTAGGAAGTAGCGTTGTAGCTTTTCAACTTCATCATAAGTGTACCCCATACCTGCGCACCATATAGCAGAATAGACTGCGCCACTACCTTATAACAGGTGGGCCAATTACAAGTTCATATCATAGGTTAGTTTGACACTGACAGCTGTTTTTCGCTCGAAATCTGGATAGAAAGTCAGTATCATACCTCCGCGGAAGGAAATGAGTCGCTTTACCGTTGAGCAACGTTCGGAAATATTGAAAACGTATTTTCAAAGTGAGTGCTGTCTAGCCCAAACAGTGCGTTTATTGAAAAGAAGTTTTGACCGAAATTAAGCACCCACCGAGCGTCACGTACGCAAGTTTGTGAAAAAAGTTCGTGAGACTGGCATGCTAGTGGACAACACACACGCGTTACCGATCCATGTTATCTGACTTTTTTTTACTGAAATTGAAGACATGGATTTGGACGACCTCTGGTTCATGCAGGATGGCGCGCCATGCCACACAGCCCATGCCACAATCGATCTTTTACGAACCAAATTCACAAATCGTGTTATCAGCCGTCTTGGCGATGTCAATTGGCCGCCTCTGAGCTGCGATTTGACCTCTTTGGACTTTTTTTTTGTGGGGAACCGTGAACCGTGATGTTATGCCAACAATCCAGAAACGATTCAAGTACTTAAGGCCAATATCATCCAAGCAATCCGTGAGCTACAGCCTGAAACTATCAACAGGGTCTTGGAAAATTGGTGTGACAGAATGCGTACATGTTTTTCCATACTTGCGTTGTACGATATTAATATCCCAAGGTATTTATACTATTTGACTATTTCAATGCAGCTTCCCTTAAAAGTCCATTTATCGTTCCGCGCTAATCGAAATTTTTTTCTTAAAACTCATTATTTTGGACTTTTGAACATTAACAGTTAATTTCCATGTATCGCAGTAAATTTCTAATTGGTTAATCATGTTGTCATGAGGCTGCGTCCCAACCAAACACATTGATCTTGGTTAATCATGTGTTGCAAATCCTGTGGCGACTCCGCAAATAGCACTATATCATCTGTACACAACAGCCCCTTTATTAGCTCTCCAAAAGCTTCTACTCCTCCAGGGCAATCGTTCAAAATATCGTTAATGAAAATCGCAAAGATATCCGGGCTCAATTTGCATCCCTGCCGCACACCTACGTTCGTTTCGAATGATGCCGATAGCTCATTCCCGCTCCATACCATCGCCGTTGTTCTTTCGTACAGTCTTTCTAAAAAGATGCCAAATTTCGCTGACATTCCACAATTATACAGCTTGTAAAACAAGGCATTACGATTGATGGTCGCGAAGGCAGCCTTAAAGTCGATAAAGCACGCGTACAAGTTTCTACCGTCATTCACGTATAAATTTGCCAGATTTTGGAGTACAAAGATATGGTCGGCCGCCGAATATCCTTTACGAAATCCCGCTTGGTTTTCCGATATCTTCTGTTCATCACATAGCCACTTCGAGAACCTTGTCTGTAGAACCGTTGCCAGAATGTTCGCCGTTAAGCTCAGAAACGAAATACCTCGGTAACATTCCGGATTGTTAACATCGCCTTTTTTGAAAATGAAAATGAATATGATCGCTTCCCTCAATTCGTTTGGTATATTTCCTGTATCAAATATTCTGGTAAACTCTTCGGTTAGGATACTTGTCAAATTTTCACCGGCATATGTGAAAAACTGCACAGATACATCAGTATTCCCGCCACCTTCTTATCCTTACACTGATCAAGGGCTTGGTGGACCTCATCTGACGTAATTTCCGCAACCAATATCGGTTGGACCCAGTTCGGCCTTGCAAATTGTACCCATTCGTTCATGTCTGCACTTTGTAACATTTGCGAGAAGTGTGATTTGAACTGCGCCGGACTTAAAGCATTTCCAATTTTATATGTGTTAATTTTATTCATGCGGTTCGCTATTTGCCAGAACTCTCTGGAACTATTACATTCACCCCAAGCCCTGCTTGATGCTGGTAGAACAGTCGCTTCTTCTCATTACATAAAGACTTAAATGCTTGATTTGATTGAACGTAAGCTTTCCTCGTAGTCTCATTTGAATATTTCTTAAATAATTTCAGCCATGCGAATGCTCGTTTCCTGCTTCTTTCACATTCAAAATCAAACCATGGTTGTTTGAATGTTTTCAGATTGCTTATCTGTGCGCAATATCAACGATTATTTGATTGAGTTGTTCGATGGCTATGTTTGTTCGTTCTGATAACTTTGTGTTCAAATCTGCGATATAGTTTCTTGCGTTCTCCTTCCTCCATATGATTTTGTGCAGTAATTGAATGGACTCAGTTTCAGTTCCTCCGATGCAATCTAACCCAATAGTAGCAAGTATTGGGACATGATCGGAGTACTGCTTATGTGCTATCGTGAAGTCCTTTATAAGGGGCAACCAGTCCCCTCCGGCCAGGCATAAATCAATCACTGGGTGCCCTTGACTCCCCACATATGTGCATTCTCTAGTGACGTCACTCGAAGAGCAGCCATTAAAAACTTTGAGTACGTACGAATCTATTAAATCGAGCATATTTTTTCCGAAGGCATAAAGCAGCTCATCTTTGGATGCTCTCATTGCGTTCAGCCTTCGATTTGCCATTGGTTGTTCATTTCCAATCCGAGCATTTGCATCCCTAATGATAAGAATGTTACTACTGTTTATATGTGCGAGAAGATCAGCCAGTTTGTTATAATCATGCGTCCAATTCTTGCAATTTAAATATATGGGAACTGTGTACCTTTGAGCTCTTCGAATTGCCGGAATCCATCGTACTGTATAATTCAGGAGTTTATGTACTTTCAAATTTTTCGAATTCATCTACTACATAAGTCTCAATATAATTAATTCATAGGTATTTATGTACTGGTAAAAATCATTGAAAATTGTTTTATTCTTCAACCCTGCAACGTTATAGGCGAGAATTTGTATTTCCTTTACTTTGTTTTTGCTATCGTCGCAGATGGCTGTATCTTCCTATGCGCTACTTAATTGGTTTTGATTCGTCATATTCTCCAACTGCTCATCCATATTTGAGCCACCGGCGCTACAAGGGTTAATTGCAGTTAATTCTCAAGGGAAAGAGGGCCAGGGTAGCCTTATGTCCTAAAGTAGGATCCCATGTGTTTTTTACATGACTCCATGGTCCGATTCCATCCATTTGTACATACATACACATATGGCCAAAAAAATAAGTACACCCATACGAACTTTTCTTATCACCCTGTAGCCAAGTAGTTATTTGAGTAAATAAAATCATATGGAAAGATTTAAATACTTAATTGGTGAGGAATCAAATAATATGTTAATTAGCATATTTTAATAAATAACAGCTTTCATCTACCTTGAAAAAGTACGAGCTGACTAAAATAGGCTGGACAAAATAATAAGTACATGTCAGTTAATTTGATTAAAACTGGTTTTAATTAAAATAATGTTCTGATTCGACAAGAATTTGATTTATTTTATTAGTTAAAAGTAAATGATCCATTCTTTTGAAAAAAAAAAGGTTTTTGTTGCCCCTCTGGTGAATAATTACTCCTAAGTTCCCACATCCATATATCCATAGTTACTTCCAGGAAATTCCGTATTTGGTCCGTTTTGTGAAAACTTTGTTTCTAGTTAATTGATTCAACTCTCCCTAAACATTCTAAATTCAATTTGACTCTAGTAACAACGTGAAAAACCACTCGATTTGGTTGAAGCGGATCCTTGACCAGTTTGTGAGGTATGGTTAGGGTTAATATCCTGCTGAAATCCCCATTTAAAGTGTATGGGCTCATCAGTAAAATATTCTGGAACTATCAACTAACATTTCTTATATGGAAATTGCCTCATAGTAACGGTTATTAGGTACATTTGAACGAAACCAAACTATGAAAATTAAGCCACAGACTAAGTTTTTTCCGACTTCAAGGGAAATAGCCAGTTGATGTACCGTATATCATATTATTCTTTTCCTGAATGAAGAATTTTACGATAAGAGTAGTTTCCAATCAAATTTATTACGATCTCATAAATAAAACTGAATATTCTCTGAGTTTTCATTGTTCGGTCTAAAACAAGAAGAACTATCCATACAAAATTTTCTTGTACTGCCAACACTTTTTGACATCGCCATGGAAAGTTCTAAACTTTTTACGAAAACTGCTTTACTTTTTGTATTCTCCGATTAACTTTTCAAAGGGATTCTCTATTTTCAATATTTACCGCGAAAATCATCAGTCAAGCCAAGGGAACTTTTCTCGCCATAGTTATAATGAGATCGACAGTTATCCTTAAGGCCCTTACATGGACCTATTTGACGCATTTGAGACTGCTTTTATTTAGTTTAATGAATTACACAGTAAATACAATGTTTAGCTGGTTTATTTCGTTAAAGAGAGAATAATTTTTTCGCTATTTAAAATTTTCGGACTCAAAACACCTTTTTTCGTACCTACCATGCGTTTTTCGCCCCTTAAGAATTTTTGTTTGTTTTTAATTTAACGCTTGTTGCATACACCAATGAATAAAAAAACAAATCCTTATGGAAAATAGTAAGTTGTTGTCAAAAAAATTTAAAAAACCGATAGTGTGCTTATTATTTTGACCAAGCTGAAAACCTACTTCAAAGCTAATATCGGGAGGGACTAAAATAATAGGGGGTTGCCATTTAGTTTTAAGGTTCCGTTTGCATTGTTGTATCCTAATTGTTGTAATGGCTATCTATTTGGAGTAATTCAATTTTAAAAAGGCTATGAAAATTTGGCATAAAATAGTACATGAGGGGTGTACTTATTTTTTTGGCCATATGTGTATATACATTGTGTGGCATCAATAGAAATACATTTGAATCAGTTTTGTTAGAAATTAGTTCACTAATCAAAAAGTTTTTCTTATAAGAAGATTATATACAAGCAGCTTGCAATGAAAATAAGCACATCTGCAACATTTCAGCTTCATAGTTTTCAAAACTGTCCGAGTAAAACGCGTCGCAACAGACGCCCAATCCCCTCGTCATACTGATAAATTAGACACATCTATACTAATTATATTTAGTCTGGCTGGTCTAGCGATTAGTGCGCGCATCTTCGGTGCATGGGGTCATGAGTTCGAATCTCACCGTGAACCATAGTGTTTTTCGAACTCACGAGCTTGTGACGGACTATGATCTCACTCAGATGTTAAACGAGTACCCATTTATGGGATAAATAACACTGCTGAGCGTGATGCTGATCTCATTACCTCAACAAAAAGTAGATAAGATTTTGGAAATATGATGTCACTAACACATACTGCGGCCTTAGTCCAATGTTAGATTGTCGCGCCTGTATTTATTTTTATACTAATTATATAAAATAGCTTATATGGGAATGTTTGTAACGGTTTGGCTCAAAACTACTGGACCGATCTTAAAAATTCTTTTTTCCAATCATAAATAAATAAATTTTTGCCACTTTCGTCGTAGAAATAAGGTAAATTCCGTTATGCTTAAAATTTAAGTTACTCGCTTAAGTCGTTTTGAATTTTGCTTAATGACACATTACCCGTGGTTCGATTTTGACCAAATTAGATGTGTACTTGAGGTATGTGTATGACATCCTTATACCACACCAAGTGTGGATATGGTAAAAGGACTCTTCCAATCATAAGGGAAGTCCAAAATTGATAGAAATTGATACCTTTGGATTTATAGTGAAGATATCAATACACTGGAATATCATTGAATAAATTTGCTATCCTTCGTTCCTTTAGGATATACAGAATACTTTTAGCAACCAAGTGGTATCTAGCTAATATGGGTGTCATATGACTGGAGATGTTGAAGCGTATGCAATAGAATAAATTTGCACGCAGTTCAAGTCCTTTAAAAACAGTTTGAATTCTTTCGTGGGAACAAGGGCGTTGTTAGTAAGGAAGTGATCTGTAGGCTAGATGGGTGTCATATGACTGGAAATAATGAAGCAGTAGATAGTTTTTAAATGAAATAAGAGTCTTTTGCATGCATATCGGATCCTTTAAAGTGAGGAAACCTTAGGCGGAGTAGCTGTTAGTGTCTGCACAGTAAGGAGACGATTAAGGGAAGCGAATATCAATCCAAGACGGCCTGCCAGGGGCCCCAAATTGACTGCACGACACCGACAAGCGCGCCTCTAATTTGCTCGAGATCATCTTACTTGGAGCGATATGGAATGGAGCTCAGTATTGTTCACTGACGAGTCGAGAATGTGTCTACATGGCAGTGACAGAAGATATGGAGTCTACAGGCGTCTAACTGAGCGATTTGTGCAGTGCTGTTTCACTGAATCGGTTGCATACGGCGGCGGTTCCTGTATGATGTGGGCTGGCATTTCCTTGGAGGGAAAAACGGATTTCGTATTCGTGCTCACAAGAGGCCGAGGAGTAGGGCTGACATATTTGCTCATTTTCGCTACGATTTCGCTCAAAGAGCTTCAATTTTAAAAGTGCTCACCAAATATTCGTTAAAATGGTACCAACGTAAAGCTGAGGCCTTAAGCTTTTAAATGACATACGATGTATTTCATCTCAGCCAAAACTAGTTGGATGCGTGGCTTTTCATAGCAAGTATTTTATATAGTCGCAGACGTTTCAATGCTTTATAAACTTTCTCATCATCATCATCAATGTGACACGATAGCCCGACGTCGGGCCTTGGCCGCCTGAATCGTTGACCTCCAATTGTCGCGGTTACGTGACCTTGTCGCTCCGTCAAATCGTTGTGCGTTCATCACTTTCTTTGGCATGCGATTATCGTCCATCCGTTGTACATGCCCCGCTCATTGCAGACGTTGAAGCTTCACGATTTTCGATACTTCCAGCTCATCGTACAATTGATACAACTCATGGTTGTAGCGGATACGCCATTGGTCTCGCTCGCGAACGGCCCCGAAAATTCGCCGAAGGACCTTTCGTTCGAATCGGTCTAGCAAAATTTCGGAGGCTTGGGTGAGGGTCCATGTTTCGCAGCCATAACATAGCACGGGTCGGATGATCGTTTTGTACACGCGGAGCTTCGTGTTCCTGTGCGCAAGTTTCGTATAACTGCTCGTCAAAATGTTTGCGTTTCTTACGTCTAATTAGCCTATTAGATACTCGCCGAAGTTCGTTGTATCTTTCTTTCTTGGCTCGGGATGCGCGTTGTGTGTATTGGCGATAGGCTTCATTTTTCGCCTCAATCGATGCCCTGCATTCGTCGTCGAACCAGTCTGCTCGTCTGCGCCGGCCTTTATAGCCCACGACCTCTTCTGCGACCCCCTTGATGCTGTCTTTGAGCTCCTCCCAGAACTCAAGGATGCCCTCATTATTGATGGGCGACCGTTTTTTCTCAAGTGCTGTAGTATACGCAGCCGCCGTGGCATCATCAATCAAATTGTCAACCTCGAAGATCTTGGCAGGGTTGATTCTCGTTAGGTGCACCGAAGAGATTCTGCACCTGTAGGTCGTCTTCACCAAATAGTGATCGGTGTCGCAGTTGGCTCCTCGATAGGATCGAATATCTAGGACATTAGAAGCCCTTGCTGATCAGTACGTGGTCGATCTGGTTCACGGTGCATTCATCTGGAGACTTCCAGGTCTGCTTATGGATTCGTCGATGAGGGAAGCATGTAGAGCTTATGACCAAATTTCTGCCGCTCGCGAAGTCGATAAGTCGCTGACCGTTGCTGTTGTTTTCGTCGTGGAGGCTATGACCTCCAGTAGTTCCCCTTTGCCAGCTTTCGTTTCCGACTTTGGCGTTAAAGTCTCTTAGCAGCAGCTTGACGTCGTTTGATGGAAGTGACTCGAAGAGTGTTTCTAGGTCGTTGTAGAACTCGTCCTTAATCGCGTCTTCTTTTACTTCTGTAGGGGTATGCGCATTAATGAGCCAGAGATTAGCGAAACGGGTCTTAATGCGGATCGCACATAGCCACTCGTTGATGGGTTTAAAGCCGATAACGTGGTCCTTGAGCTGCTTATTCACGATGAAAGCTACTCCAAACTCCTTGTTGCCCTCCTCTTTACCACTCGTAAAAATAGTGTGAGAATTGAGGTCGTTAATCTCGCTTTTGAGCCATTTAGTTTCCTGGATTGCAACTATGCTCAGCTTGAATTGTTCTACCAGATCCAGGAGGGCCCTTAAGGCCCCCGGTCTATTCAGGGAGCGTACATTCCAGGATCCGAAAGAGTAATCAGTTGTTCGTTTGCGGGGGTCGTCGTTGTTTTGTATTCGTCCAATCCGAGGCTTTTGTTTCAGGTTTCTTGACTTGAATTTTTTCTTAGGATGAGTTGTCGGCACATCGCTAAACCATGAGAGGGTTTAATCGTTGAGTAAAGGCCATCAACATATGCAAGTGTAAAGGAGCCATATCAATTCGAGGCAACTTATCCATCACTGAAAAGCTTGAAGTCCGACAAATGGATTGGTATTGCCATGTTCAAAGGCGTCTGGGAAGAAGAAGACAAGAAAGGAATATCAATGGAAGTTCCACTTGACCCAAGATCCAAGATGAAGACATTCAGGTATTCATCGGTCGAATACCTAGACGTGTTAAATGAAACAGCAACAACGCATTTGTCTCGGCGAGGACACGATCCAAGATAGGGCTGCATATCGCAATAGGCCAACAGAAGGGGCGAAGTGCCTACATCGCAAGCCGATCAACTCAATGCAATAAGCGGTATAAGAGTCGGCATACATTATGCAATCGGTTGTACAATAAAGCTCATTTTCCTAAAAAATACCGGCGTACAGAGGGCTGCGCCCGCAATACGAGGGTTTTTTAGAATTTTAATGCATAGTGAGTATTTTTTGTACATATATTTTATGAGCAATAAATAAGAATTAGGCACAACATTTATGAAATCATCATCATCAATGTGGCACGATAGCCCGACGTCGGGCCTTGGCCGCCTGAATCGTTGACCTCCAATTGTCACGGTTACGTGACCTCGTCCTCCAGTTTCGGAAGCCCAGCAGCTGTTGGGCGTCTTCACCTACGGAGTTCTCCCAGCGAGCTCTCGGTCGTCCACGCAACCTCGCTCCGTCAATTCGTTGTGCGTTCATCACTTTCTTTGGCATGCGATTATCGTCCATCCGTTGTACATGCCCCGCCCATTGCAAACGTTGAAGCTTCACGATTTTCGATACTTCCAGCTCATCGTACAATTGATACAACTCATGGTTGTACCGGATACGCCATTGGTCTCGCTCGCGAACGGCCCCGAAAATTCGCCGAAGGACCTTTCGTTCGAATCGGTCTAGCAAAATTTCGGAGGCTTGGGTGAGGGTCCATGTTTCGCAGCCATAACATAGCACGGGTCGGATGATCGTTTTGTACACGCAGAGCTTCGTGTTCCTGTGCGCAAGTTTCGAATTAATTATAGGGAGGACCGAGAAATATGTCTTATTGGCTAGTTGTATCCGTCGCTTAATTTCGTCGGTTTCGTTGGCGTCCTTTGATAAGTTACAACCCAGATAGTTGAAGTTGTCTACATACTCGATATTAAGGTCCCGCACTGTGATGCTTGAATTTGCTGGCGTCCTTGTTTTCGATTGCATCATGGCCTTTGTTTTGCTTTCGTTGATATGTAGTCCAACTTCCTTTGCGGCGTTATTGAGGTTATGCAGAAGGCTTTCTGCATCACCCAACCTTCGAGACATGATGTTGATATCGTCGGCGTACGCTACTAATTGAGTCGACTTGATGAGTAGCGTTCCGCTGCTGTCCATATTCATGGCTCGAATTACATACTCCAAAGCAAGGTTGAAGAGCGTCGGCGCCAGCCCGTCGCCCTGCTTGAGTCCAGTACGAGTTTCAAATAGGTCAGTGAGTCGATTCTGCACTCTGACCTGCGAGACGGTATTAGTCATCGTCATCCTTGTGAGTCGCACTAACTTTGCCGGTATACCAAAATTCAGCATAATGTTGTACAATACACTTCGATCGATACTGTCGTATGCCTGCTTGAAGTCGACAAAGATTTGGTATACGTCGATGTTATATTCCCAGCACTTTTGGAGTAGTAGCTTCACTGTGAAAAGCTGATCGGTCGTTGATCGACCAGGTCTGAAGCCGCCTTGATACTCGCCAATGATTCGTTCTGCGTACGGATTAATTCTCTTTTCAAGAATTTTAGATAATATGTTATAGGCCGTACAAACTAATGATATGCCCCTGTAATTCTCACACTTCAGCTTGTCACCCTTTTTGTGGATTGGGCAGATTATGCTTTTGCGCCAATCTTCGGGGATTTCCTCGTCGTTCCATATTTTCAGCAGTAGCACATGTATTGCGTTGGTCAGGCACGTTCCACCATGCTTCAGCAGTTCTGCTGGGATCTCGTCAGCGCCGGGCGCTTTATTATTTTGAAGCGACTGTATGGCAAGACTCACCTCCTCTACTGTTGGGGGTAGAACGGGAGGGCCTGGTTCGGCTAACTGCTCAAGAGCTGGCTCCGCGGGGGATGTTCGATGTCGCTGATGATGTTAGCATCCTTGTCCTTACATAGGCTTGTCCTGGGTTGATATCCGTTCTTAACATTATTTATAAGTTTGTACGCCTGTCTAATGTTCTTACTGGCTAATCTTTGGTTTATTTGCTGTAACTGTTCGTCAAAATGTTTGCGTTTCTTACGTCTAATTAACTTATTAGATACTCGCCGAAGCTCGTTATATCTTTCTTTCTTGGCTCGGGATGCGCGTTGTGTGTATTGGCGATAGGCTTCATTTTTCGCCTCAATCGAGGCCCTGCATTCTTCGTCGAACCAGTCTGCTCGTCTGCGCCGGCCTTTATAGCCCACGACCTCTTCTGCGACCCCCTTGATGCTGTCTTTGAGCTCCTCCCAGAACTCATGGATGCCTAAATTGTTGATGTCATCAAGCATGGGCGACAGTTTTTCCTCTAGTGCTGTTGTATACGCAGCCGCCGTGGCATCATGAATCAAATTGTCAACCTCGAAGATCTTGGCAGGGTTGATTCTCGTTAGGTGCACCGAAGAGATTCTGCACCTGTAGGTCGTCTTCACCAAATAGTGATCGGTGTCGCAGTTGGCTCCTCGATAGGATCGAACATCTAGGACATTAGAAGCTCATCTCTTGCTGGTCAGTACGTGGTCGATCTGGTTCACGTTGTTTTGTATCCGTCCAATCCGAGGCTTTTGTTTCAGGTTTCTTGACTTGAAGTTTTTCTTAGGATGAGTTGTCGGCACATCGCTAAACCATGATAGGGTTTAATCGTTGAGTAAAGGCCATCATGGGCATGCCTCGAAGATGCTACTTTAGTGGTTGACTTAAATGTTTTCTGTCACCTATCACGTTAAGTAACCTGAGACGCTGCAGATGTTAATGCAGCACTCAGGCGCAGCGGTTACTCTGATAATGCGGGAAAGTAACGCCCCGTAGAGAGACATAGGAATTGGCCGAAGTCCTTTTCGTATGAAACTCCTCCTGCATAGCTAAGGGTCCGCAGTTATGCCACAACTGAAGAAGATATAGGAATTAGCCGAAGCATTTCAACCTTTATCTTCCCCCTTTCGGGAACATTAATGAAATGCTTCATGTAAATCTACATTCTAAATAAACGCGTTCCACCTTTAATTAGACCAATCCATAAATAGATTTACTATTTACCCAGTTTGTATAAAAGTACTCCAAGGCAATAATTCGATTTAAGATTTCTGATGGCCTTTGAGCAAAAATAAACTCAGGCGAACGTAAGGATGGCTTGGCTTTATATGAACTGAATTATTAGCTGTAAATCTGCTGTTACTGTTTTTTTTAATCAAGGGAAACCAACTTATATGAAATGATTACATTGTGTCGCCTGACATAAGAGCCCACGCAAGCTTTCCTATGAATATTGAACAAGTATACTTTTGCAGCTATTCTGGGACACCCTGTTAACTTGGTCCTACAAACTTCAAAAATATTTGTGGCAAACACTATTACCATTCTATGCATTTCCACCAAATTGTATGTTCATTGTTTCATCAAGTTAAAAGATATGCATTGCAGAAATGCTTAAGAGACTTCCCTTGCATTGTGAAAGGCCCTTATTAAATAGTACTTACTTGGCTATATTTCCGGTTTGAATACAGTTATTCGAATGAAAATTCGAATTTTCATATTTGGAAACCACGAACAAATTGAAATTTTACAAATTTACTGTTACTTAGCAAAAGTCAACAGTCTAAAAAACCATAAAAAAGGAACTTTACTGTACAATCTATTGTTAAATGCATTCCGCGTCTCTGTCTACTATCGAGCCAAGATACTTGAACTTTGGACAAGGAGCTGCTCTCCTTTTATGTACATATCTGGTATCGGTGTATCAAGCTCTGAGAACGGGCAGAACTCAGTCTTTGTTATACTAACCCTCAGTCCGGCTGTGCATCTGACCTTAGTCGTAACTGTGAGCCATTTTCAACCATTTGTTGTTTGTACTCGTATTTCATATAAACATATGCATAATTTTAAGTATTATTTTTTAATTATTTTTATTTCTATTTTTTCGTTTTGATGTTGCTTTGCTGTGTGTTTTGCTTAGCTAAATCCACCATATTTTTCTTATTACGTGTTTGATATCCAGAAGCTTCCTTGTTATGGAAAATTATGGAATTCGGGGTGTTCACGCAACTATGCATGATTCTGCATGTTTATCTAACCTGAATGCATTTATATGCTTTCCTGAATTATTTGACGTGGTACAAAACTTGTACAAGTTCTTCCAATTTTGACCTTTAAAAGAGCCTTAACTTCGAAAGTCGCTTGTCGAGTCCCTCTCTCATTTAACCAATTAGCAACTCTTGTTTGTAATAAGGGGAATTGAATTTTGGATGCTCTTCACTTTCTTGCTAATAATTTCTCGGGCGTCCCTATGACGTGCGTGTGTGTTCCGATTCCGTCGGCCCCTATACATAGTTCTTGTAACTTGCTTTTGGGTGCGGCTTCAATTTCATCTCCATTAACCTCCATTCTTTTTTTTCTCCATGGTTCAATTCCATCCGTTTTTACATAAATTTGGGGGTGTCAATAAAACTACATGTCAGGTTTGGTTGCAGTTGATGTACAAAAAGTTTTTTAGAAGAACCGAATTTAGTGGGTTGGGTTTGTGTGTCAGCCTTATGACCCTTATGGGTCAATCCTGTTTATTATACCCTTCGCTCATAAAGTGAAAGAGTATATTAACTTTGTCATGAAGTTTGTAACGCATTGAAGGAAGCATCTCCGACCATATAAAGGATCAGCATGACTTGGGGAGTCGATTGGGCGATGGCCGTCTGTCCGTCTGTTGCGACGCGTTTTACTCGGCCAATTTGGAAGCTATGCAGCTGAAATTTTGCACAAATGCTTCTTTTTTGCTGCAGGCAGTTTGCATGTTCGAATCGGTAAAATCTGACAATGTTGTCATGGGCTGCCATACAAACCTAACCCCCCAAATTTGGTTCTTCGTTCAACCAAATTTCACACAAATATATTTCAATTGATGACACACAACATATAAAGGGTTTTCCAATAGGGACGCTTGATCTTTGAAATGAAAAAAAAAATACATGTAGGAGAGATATTTGCGATTTTTTTTTTTTTATTTGAAAGGTCCATCGACCCCATTACATATGGAATATGACATCATTCAAATGACCGCCACGGCTTCGGTTGGTGGCGCGCACACGAAAGGTCCAATTTTCGATGACTCTGGCGCACAAATCGGGCTGTATTTGATCGATGGCGTGGCGTATGTTAACTTTGAGGGCATCGGTGGTTTGCGGTTTGTTGGCATAGACCTGCGACTTAAGAAAACCCCACAAGAAAAAGTCCAGCGGGGTCAAATCGCACGATCTCGGTGGCCAGTTCACGTCGCCTCCGCGCGAGATGACCATGCCCGTAAATTGCTCGTGCAGAACATCCATCGTAGCGTGTGCTGTGTGGCACGTAGCGCCGTCCTGTTGAAACCACATGTTGTGCAGATCCATATTCTCGATTTCAGGCCAAAAGAAGTTGGTTATCATCGACCGGTATACAGCCCGATTTGTGCGCCAGAGTCATCGAAAATTGGACCTTTCGTGTGCGCGCCACCAACCGAAGCCGTGGCGGTCATTTGAATGATGTCATATTCCATATGTAATGGGGTCGATGGACCTTTCAAATAAAAAAAAAAATTCGCAAATATCTCTCCTACATGTATTTTTTTTTTCATTTCAAAGATCAAGCGTCCCTATTGGAAAACCCTTTATAAGAATGGTTCAAATCGGACCATGGGGCTGCCATACAAACCCAACCCCCAAATTAGGCTCTTCTAAGAAAAACTTTTTTATTTGAGCACCAATTTCAACCAATTTTCACACAAATGTATTTCTATGGATGACACAAGACATATACAAGAACCGATCAAGTCGGACCATGGAGTCATGGGGCTGCCATACAAACACAACCCCCCATTTTGGTTTTTCTAAGAAACATTTTTTACACCAATTTCACAAAACCTTGAATTAATGTGTCTTTATCAATGCAACAAAAAAGATCAAAGCAAATGGTATCTTACTATGGGACCATGCTCCCGCATCCCCAATAAAATGTTCTCAGTAAATATTTTTATTTGCCCACTTATTCCAACGAAACCCCACACAAATATTGTTTTTTTTGACGGAACGGAGCTTTTGTGAAGACGGATGGAAAAGAAGGGGGGGGGGAAGAAGATTGAATACAAGTCGTAGGTACGCCCGAAGAAACTTTTAGCCCCGAAAAGAGCGAAGATTTAGTAAAACCACATTCTAGTAACATTTGGTTGAGATAAATATTGTCCTCATGACCCCTCATCTGATATCAAACAAATCTGCAACAAAAAGATTTCATTTAGAAAGAGTATACTTTTATATTATATTAAATCCGACGTTCGCATGTGGATCATTGATATCTCCTTTTTTACACATTGGGGACATTACTGCATCTTTGAACTCTTCCGGGACATCGTGGAGTCTGGAACACTAACGTTTATTATTAATAGCTCTCCAACAAGTTAACCTTTGTTCAATTCCCAATGGCAAAACTTTCGCTTCCATTTATGGGTTTAGAAAATTTTCAAAAATCCTTTGAGTTTGTTGCTGACAATGTTTTGCCTTTTGTTGTTTACTTATCGCGTTGTACAGCCACTCACATTCATTGGTAAATCATGTTCTTTTTTTCACAATCTTCTTGGATGGTTCTTTTCTTGGGGCACTACTTTATAATAAATAAAAATAAATAACAGGCACGACAATCCAGCATTGGACTAAGGCCGCAGGCTGTGTTAGTGACATCCTATTTCCAAGATCTTATCTGCTTTTTGTTGAGGTCGAGGTTTTTGTCGTGCTCTGTGGCCGTGATCGTTTGGTCGCCACTCTGTGAAATAGACACTCATAGAGAAACGAGTTTCCAAACTCGGCACGACTCGTCGCAAGTTTATTATTCAGAAGAAGATGATAAGAAATATTCTTATCGTAGAATAATAAACTAACAATGCGACTAGGAAGTGGTATGGCTGACAACCGTATCACACTCCGAATTCAGTTGTCTTTGTAACGTTGATGACTACACACGGTTGTCATCAACGCACCATGCTCCACTAGGAGTTACGGTAATGAAGAGAGAGAGATCTGCTTTTTATTGAGGTAATGAGATCAGCATCACGCTCAGCAGTGTTATTTATCCCCATAAATGGGTACTCGTTTAACATCTGAGTGAGATCATAGTCCGTCACAAGCTCGTGAGTTCGAAAAACACCATGATCCACGGTGAGATTCGAACTCATGACCCTGTGCACCGAAGGTGCGCGCACTAACCGCTAGACCAGCCAGACTACTACTACATTCGGTGGCTCAGTGGCAGAGATGTCACTCTATCTCTATCTCTGAGTTGCCGGTGCGTGGGTTCGAATCCCACTGTGGCCCATGGATGTTTGTGTTGTCCATAAAATGCTCCTACGGCAGCCGGTTCTTCGATGTAAATCGTCCCGGAGCTATCCGTTGTTAAAACGGTCAAGAGCTGCCAAGACCCCCTTCGATTCAAGAGAAAAAAAAACTCTTGAATCGCTACAACAACAACAACTACTACTACTTTATAATATTTTCTGTTATATTTGTAAACTACTTTATAATATTTATACCCTTCGCTTACTAAGCGAAAAGGGTATATTAACTTTGTCATGAAGTTTGTAACGCATTGAAGGAAGCATCTCCGACCATACAAAATATGTATATATATGATCAGCGTGACGAGCTGAGTTGATTGGACGATGTCCGTCTGTCCGTCTGTCTGTCTGTCTGTCTGTTGCGACGCGTTTTGCTCGGCCAGTTTAAAAGCTATGGAGCTGAAATTTTGCAGACATGCTTCTTTTTATTGCAGGCAGTTTGTATGTTTGAATCCGTAAAATCCGACAAGGGGGTCGTGGGGCTGCCATACAAACCTACTCCCCCAAATTAGGTTCTTCTTAGAAAAACTTTTTTATTTACGCACCAATTTCAATCAAATTTCGCACAAATGTGTTTTCATTGCTGACACATAACATATGTAAAAATCGATCAAATCGGACAATGGGGTCATGGGGCTGCCATACAAATCTAGTCCCCTAAATTAGGCTCTTCTAAGAAAAACTTTTTCATTTTCTCATCGATTGCAATCAAATTTCGTGCAAATGTGTTTCTAGTGATACCACAAAACATATGTAAAAATGGACCAAATCGGACCATGGGGTCATGGGGCTGTCATACAAACCTAGCTCCCCAAATTAAGTTCTTCTAAGAAATTTTTTTTTACTTATACACCAATTTCAACTAAAATTCACGCAAATATGTTTCTATTGATGACACAAAACATATGTATGAATATATGGAGGCGGACCATGTGGTCATAGGGCTACCATTCAAACCTATCCCCCCAAATCAAATTTTTCTAAGAAAAACGTTTTTTTTGCTCACAAATTTCAACCAACCTCATGGAAATGTACTTTTATTGATGTTACAAAACATATGCAAAGATGAATGAAATCGGACCATTGGGGTCATGGGGCTGGCATATAAACCCAACCCCCAAATTAGGTTCTTCCAAATCTCATAAAAATATGTTTTAATTGATGCCACAAACATACGTAAAAATTGAAGGAAAGGCCATGCGTTCATAGGGCTGCCGTACACCCCCCCCCATACACACACACACACACACACTTCGTCTTTGGTCATTCTAAGAAACCCACGTCCACCGCTTCCACCAATAAATCTTCCACGGCACTTACGTGAAAATTCAAGGAAAAGCATGGAAGCGGGGAGAATTGAACACAAGTCATAGGAACGCCCGAAAAAACTTTTAGCCCGGGGGGAGCGAAGGGTATCCAAATTTCGGCCGCGCCCGAAATTAGCCTCGGTCTCGTTTCTGTTATATTTGTAATTGAGGTGTTTGTGGCTTGTGATAGAAGCCTTGTCGATATATTGCGGCCTACATTCTTCTCGCCAGATCAGTTTCGGTACTAGATTCATTATCGTCGTATTGTTTTTCCGATGCAATCTAACTTAATTGTTGTATATATTGGGAGACGATCGGAGAACTGTTTGGTTTCCACCTGTGAGAAGCAACCAATCCACTCCGGCCAGACACAGATGAATTAAATTATAAAAACACAGTATTTGACACCAACGATTCCTAAAGTGGCACATTCCATTTATTTTTAGGTCCAATACAATGATTTGCAGAAACGATTTACTAGTGACTTGGGTACAATGATATTTTTACAGGACATCATTGAAATTTTTTTTAAGAACTATAACTTTGGTTGGATTTTACGCGATGTTCGAAAAAATCTTGAAATGGTAAGTTACTGTTCCTAAAGTTTTGTAAACATAGCAATAATTTATATGTATATGATATGATAATTATATTGAATGAACCGAAAAAATCAGGAGTTGGACTTTGTACATGAAGGCAAAAATTCAGAGAGGGCAGCCAAGGATTTGTCATCATTAAAATTTGTCCATATACCGGAAGTTGATTGGAATCTAACGGGAACGGTGAGTAAATTTAATTCTTTCTAAATTTATGATTTTGTATTGCCGGGTCGTAAGGGATGATGCAACTTTTTGTATTGCCTCCTTTTTAAAAACCCGAATAAGAAAAAACACTCAAATTTTTTCAACTCATCCAATATATTTCGGGCATATTTATTGGCCCATCTTCAGGGATTCTAAGTTTGTTAGTGTTCTTTATTCCTTTGTGAGGAATAAAGAACACGTTTACAATCTGCCGTCGAACCGTGCATTTCCGCCCTCATTTATTTATTAAACTATTTATAATCAATGTAAAATGTATTTGCATCTCGTTTAAAACTGGAAATTTTAATTTTCGAGCAAAACGTATCGGTGATGTGTCAATTGTCACATTTGTCACTTTCGATGGGAACACCAAGTCTGATCCGGATCTATTACGTTTACAAAATAGGAAACGTTTCGGAAAACGCGGCACGTTACGCGAACGTTGTGTTTTATAACCTCACCCATAGACGACCTTACCCCCAATTACAAAGATTTTCACAAAAACACCAAAAAATACAGTTTTTCTAAAGTTTGAACCCCTTAGCTCCCATACAGGTGCACTTATCGATAAAAAATTAGACCACTTTCTTCAAAACCGTATGGGCTATGAATTCGCCTTATAACTTTTTTTAATCTAGTTACCGTTTAAGATATTGTTATGAATGATAGGCGATACAAAAATCAAAACTGAACATTTATATGAACTTTGTCAAAGATAACGTTTGACCTCCTGGTACCATTAAGATTGCGCGAATCAATATCGACTTCTGAGAATTTATTCAGAAACCACTAGAGCTATAAATTTGCCATACACCACTTTTCAGCACATATTACCGCTATCGATATATCCAAAGAAACGAGTTTTTAGGGGTTTTTGACCCACTGTAGCACCGCCAGCGGCACTCGTACAGACGGGGACTTTGAAAGGAAGGCTCATGCAAAAATCATTTCCCCTAATAGTTTCGAAGTGAAATGCTAAATTTGCTGGAGTATCTTCCGTTGTCGTGACGCACAAACAAGTGATACCATAAACATACAAAATACAGTGAGTGCGAGAGTGTATGTAACAATTTAGCATCAAAATTTTTTTATGTTTGGGTCTTGAACCACTATCCTATATTTATAGTTATGAATTTCTGAGGTATGAAGAATCAAGCATTTTTTCGCATTAGTTCAGCTTCATTCTTTATGACCGCATGTTTAAATGTTTTTCCCGGACTTAACAATAAATTGTTTTCTTTATTAAAATCGTTGAAGCGAGTGTTGACAACTGAATGGATAGATGGTCACAAATTAGACGATTTTGACTGGATCACACGTGAAAATGTCAACCTTTATGACGTAGACGTAAAACTATTTAACTTGTTCTCAGAACAAATTTTCAATACGGGTTTTGTACATGGTGATCCACACCCTGGAAACGGTATGTCTTCGAACAAAATGCAATGCAAGAAGTCACAGTGTACATTTTAACTTCAGTATTTATGCGAAAAAATAAAAATGGACATCTTGAGCTGGTGCTGCTCGATCATGGATTGTATGAATGCATATCGGACCATATACGCTTGACTCTTTGTAAATTCTGGGAAGCTACTGTGTTACGCGATGAACAAACAATGAAAGAAAGTGCTGCAAGTTTGCATATAAAAAGTAAGTATGTCTTATAAAATACTTGTGTCCCCGTTTCTAACATTTGTTCCTTTCAGATTACAAACAGTTCGCGGACATTCTTTTCCAGACACCAATTGACCTGAATGTAAGTGTAATCAAGACTAAATTAACCGAAGAAGACATTGAGCATATACAAAAGATAGCTAAACACAATTTTGACTATATTATGGAGGCCTTGAAGCAAATGCCGCGAAGTTTGCTTTTTGTAGTGCGGTAAGCATATAACGTTTTTACGTGAGACTTGGAAGAAATTAAAGTAAAAATCTAACCATATTCAGAAACCTTAATACGGTTCGAGCAGTAGGTCGAGAGCATGGGGATCCTGTTGATAGACCCAAATTGATGGCGCGATACGCACAACACTGTTTGTATACTAACGAAAATCAGTGCATTGGTTTTGTAAAGTGGTTCTTCAGACGGATTCGCTTTGAGTACTGCCTTTTGTAAGTACCCCAATTTTACAGGCTGTCTGAAAAATCTTTAGAAAAAATGGTAACATTCGCATAAATTCTAAAGCTCTGTGTGTGAACTAAATTATAAATTTATTAAATCGTAATTCCTACTTATACGATCCTTGGGAATTTTCTAAAGACTTTTCAGGACGCATTCATAATGTGTATGTTATTTGTTAATGATGATATATCATCTCGGTTTTAGCAAAACTAGCTTCAAGTTGTTCTGGATTTCATTTTATCTTGATATTCTACACAAAATTGGAAGATCACCAGAAGGGTCAACAATGCTTAAAATCCACATGGAAGGGTGAATGTTATATGTAAAACAATTTGTTAAGTTTGAAAAGTTTACTTCCATATAAATGTTGTCCAATGGTGCGTATACAGGGTGTCCGGAAACTACCGCATACACGCACTGGAATATAATTCCTCGGGTGATTTCCAGCAAAAAGGTTGTACGGAACATACCCCTAATTCTTAACCCTGTAGCTGCCACAGGCATTTGAATTTTTTTGAAAAAAATAATTTTCTTGTACGACTTATACCTCAATATATATCCAAAGTTAGATTGGCTAGAATAGCGAACTAAGATGATTATTGCAGCCAACACATTTACCTAAAGAATACCTAAAATAAAACCACACTAAAATCGGATAAGAGGTTTCGTTTTTACAGAGATTCAAAATTAAATTTTTGTGATTTGACCCAAAAACAAATCATTTTTCCATATCAATTTTCTCCATCTTATGTGTGGTGCTTGTACGATTCTTTTAGCAATTGGCGCATAGTCTTACGATTATATTTTTCTTATATATGTAGGTATAATTTTATTCTAGCTCCATTATTTTAAAAACAGTTTCAATGCCTTAAGTGCAGAAAACTAGGGTTAATTTTATCCTGATTTTGACATAATTTGAATAAATTTTACCAAATTGCTGAGCTTTAGAAGTAGTTTGGATTGAATTGAATTCGAGCTAAAATTGGCCCTCGTTTTCTACACTTACCGTATCAAAACTGTAAGAGATAATGGAGCTAGAATATGATGTAAAGAAGGTATGATTGCCAGACAATGCGCCAATTTTTAAAAGAATCGTACAAGCACCGTATCGTATGGCTGAAATTGGGGAAAATTGAGGTGGAAAAATAAATTGCTTTTGGGTCATACCATAAAAATTTAATTTTAAATCTCTGTAAAAACCAAACCCATTATTAAAAATTAAAAAAAAAATAAAGCTTTGTAAAAACCAAACCGCTTATCTGATTTTAGTGTGGTTAGCTTTATTTTTTAGGTAAATTTGTTGGCTGTAATAATCATATCATCTCGCTATTATAGCTAGTTTATCTTCGAAGATATTGAGGTTTAAGTCGTACATGAAAATTATTTTTTCAAAAATCTTCAAATGCCTGTGGCAGCTTAAAGGTTAACAATTTTTGTACGGAACATACCGCCAGTTCCGTTCAAAAATCAAATGAGGAATCACAATCCGGTGCATTTATTCGGCAGTTTCCGGACACCCTGTATAGATAATTTTCATATAATGAAATAAAATATATATTTTTAACAGTTCGTGTTTTATCTTTAAGATAATAAAAGTAACTTCGATTGTTTCACGTCCAAATTCCAAACAGTTGTATCGCAACACTGCCCCTGAACAATGTTCGCGAACAGCTCAAGTTCGTTTCGAGCTTGTTGCTGAGCTGTTGCACTGATTTTTGTATATAATTTATTGATGTTCGATGTTTTCCATTCAAATGGAAAACACGGGGAACATTACACTAATTGGGACAACTTTAGTAAGAAATGAGGGGTTCAAGTGGTGGAATTTGAATATTTTTTTAAATAAAATAATTTTAGGTTTTTTTTAGACCAAAGCAAATAACTATACCAAAACAAATAACTGGCTCAAAGTTCTGATAATATTTATTTATATATTTCGAGCAACTATTGACCGTATGGTATGTACCTTCTTAAAGATAGTAAAATAAAACATATAAGTTACATTTACTAGTTTGTTGATATACAAATGAGAATCGCAAACTCCACAATATTATTATTGAGGTTTTTTTAAATAATTTACTCAATAATAATATTACATGTGCTACTTGTATAGTTCTGAAAAACAGGAAGAAGTAATGAAAATCTCGGAAGGACGAGACAATATTCAGTTGACTATAGGTTGATGAAAGGCTTCCGACGATTCCTATATGTTTTTCAGTTTTGGTAAAACGGTGGACTCTTGTTGTGCTGTGTGGAGCTTCTTATAAAAAAAGAAAACAAAAAAAACCTTAGCTTTATATAAGTTCACAAATTGTTTATGACTGCGACAAACAAATACAATAGAATTTCCCATTAGTGTCCCATTCACCTCCTCCTCCGCTTTATGGATCGACAGCACCAACTTTGGCAACAAAGAATTACTGGGACACAGGAGGTGTACCGGAATCACAGCTTCTTTAACGGTTTCTCTTGATTTCAACTTTAACCATTTTCATTCACCCAAATCTTTCCGAAGACACGACGGTCGAACATCGATAGAATTAGCTGCACTTGTAACCTTTTCCGGGTGTTTCTACAATTTCTAGAAGGTCTTCACGGTTTTTGGCAGATTTGCGCCAAAGTAACCAATTGCAATAGGTCCGGGCGGCTTGGCTTGCCAAATACCTTAGAATTGACGGAGGAATGCACTGCCTTAATGGCGTATATCTTCTATGTAAATGTACTTTCAGGAACCATATTGAGAAGCAGGTCGAAGTACCTGGCAAAAAATTCTAAAGCCAGCTCCATCCTCGTACTGAAGATCATTCAAAATGCTGTCTCTATAACTGGTCCCTTCCGTCAGCGATTTTCTCACCCAACATTTTCTGGCTTTTCTTGACCTTTCTGCCTTCCTTTTCTTTCTTTTAGCGATAATAATGGCCAAATTAATGGCACTAATTTATCAAAAATATTATTTTTTAACTGTCTATGTCTATGTGTTAAGCAACAATTTATAAACAGTATTCGAACATGTTGCGCAACAACATGCGAACAATAAACATTCTTGCTCCGCAACTATTCAGAAAAAGTTCAATAATATGTTGCGCAACTGTTTGTATACAATATTATGATCTTTCTTGCAACAGTTCAGCAACAAATGTTTACAATGGAGACGTATCGCTTAAAACCTAGCAACATAAGCCTACGTGCTAAAAAAAAAACTTACAACTAACTATAAACTAAACTTGACAGACTACTGTACTGGGTACAGTAGGTATACTTATTTTTTTTTGGGAGCTGAAGAGTTTTTGATTATATTTATCTTGGGTATCTCATAACCGGATTACACTGTACACACTTGAGTTTTTGAAAAATGTGACTTCTAGGTATCAATGGATGTATTAACCATTGATACCTACAACCTTGAACTCAAAATATAAACAACTACCGCAATTGTTTTCCATTCGCCTTGAGTATGGTAAAGGGTGATCCAACGTTAAAGCACAAAGTTTTGTTAATAAAACAAAAAGTTCTTGCGAGAATTATCTAATTTTTTTTATTATGATAGAAGGATCTATGGCAATTATGTGTGGAACAAAGTATCGGCCAAATGCTCGCCATGGCTACCGTGGCATACTTCTATTCGATGGTCCATGTTTTCAATGACTGTGAGACATAACTGAAATTGAATATCGTTAATGAGCTGAATTATCTCATCCTTTAGCTCTTGAATTGTTTTTGGCATATTGTCGTACACTTTTTCTTTTAAATGTCCCCATAGAAAGAAGTCCAACGGTGTCAAATCACATGATCGTGGCGGCCAATTAACATCGCCAAAACAAGAGATAACACGGCCATTGAATCTCTCGTGCAAAAGAGCCATTGTTTCGTTGGCTGTGTGGCAAATGGCCCCATCCTGTTTGAACCACATATCGTCCATGTCCATATCCTCGATTTCCGACCACAAGAAGTCCGTTATGTGGATGCATTTGGTCGATTAAGTTGGGCGAGAAACTTACCGCTAAGATGTGACTCAATTAACATCGTACATTCTAGTTGGACAACCAGATTGTACTGTACTTTAAAAAATTCAAAAGTCTTTTATAGAAATCCGAGGTGTAGTACAACCTGATTGCAAGACCCTGGAAACAATAAACAATAAAAGAATAAGAATATACTGTTTGAGTTGTTTTTATTCTGAATGAAATAGTAGCCCTATTCGACTGACAGGATCATTGATTCTGTCCAAGTCGAATGAAATCGGATCAAAATTTCCCAAATCGGTAACAGCTGACTACCGTGTCATCTGGCCCCAACGCGATATTCTAAATTATAAATTGCAGTTGTAATTATGCACCGTGCGAGATACAATTAAAAGGATAAGTAGCAAGAAATATTAAAATGATTAACTCTGAATAAAGTTTACAAACCAAAAATACTAAATAACTAATTGACATACGGGGAATTTCAGGGAAATTGTTCGCGGAGACATCTAGGGGATTAGTTTGGCAGATGATCCAAGTCATACCCAGGATCAATTTCCAGGATTATCATTTTGTATGGGATTTCCAATAAATCTGGAAATGACCCAGTGAGTCGAATAGGGCTTATATGTCCCTGGTTGTTAAAGAGTTAGAGGGGATTCACACTTCTGACAGGATTATGAGATAATGATAAAGCCCAAAATCCTAAAAATTGCACCCTCTCTTCCCACCTCTCAGGTCCGAGTGATTTTAGTATGTTTACCCGCTAACTACTCCTAACAAAACCCCAAAAAAATATCGTCACCCTTCGATACTCTCTACACCCCTTGTTTCAGGTTAAAGCCCTATCATACATAATATTTAATATTTAAGAAAGGGGTGAGAGGGACACGTAACGTGGACATGGACCCATTTTGTTTAAAGGCTATTCTCAAAACTCGAGTTTGCTGATATGAGGCTGAAATGCACTTAAGGGTAGTTTTAAGGGGGACGCGACAAATTTTTTGCAAGTGGAAATATTCCTTTCAGCCTATACAACAATTAATTGGACACTGTCGCGGTGATTAACAAGTCGTTTATAATTGTGGGCTAAAGTATATTTATTCATTCTTAATTTATAGCTTACAAATCTAGGTTACAATATTACAATCTAGGTTACAATGCATTTGTAACTGAATAACTTATGAACTACTTTATTAATACCTAGAACATAATAAAATAGCTAAACTGCATTATTGACTCATAAAGACATAAAGACCTACTTATTGTAAGTGAGGTCGACATTCTCCCGAGCGAAAAAAAAAAGAAATAACTAAAATCCATATATATTTATCGGGGTGAACACCAGTCTTCAGGGTCATGCATGTTAATGACCTGATTGTTTATTTGATTTACAATATTTGATTCTTTTCTTGATTTAATTAATATGATGACAATTATTACAATTATTAGTAAAATTAGTACTATTACTAATGACGATATTGGCAACATGTTTTCGCTTATGAAAGTCATAGAAGTTATATTTTCAATAGAAGATTCTGGAAGTAATTCAACATTTTTATTTTGTATTAAATCAAATTTTATAGGAACTAAACTTAAATGTTCATCTAATGTAGAATATATTTTGCACGGAACTTTGTATTGTAAATGTTGATTGATAACAGTACAGTTTTCATCTAAAACTAACATACCAATATTGTAAGACACATTCATTTCCTTTCCAGAACAAAACACAGAAATATTTTCTTTGTAAATTATTACATTCGGGGTAAGCTTTTCTATAAAATAGTCAGATTCAAATTTTTTCATTTTACAATCTTCCGTAGTCTCTAAATTTAACAAATTTTTAATACAATTGTTGTCTGTAACATTAAGAAAAATTGGATTTTTATAAATTATCAATTCATTTACTATCAAAGCTTCATTAGCTTGTTCCGATAAATAAGTTAGGTTTTTCTCATCAACAATAAATTCTGAACTTAAATCAACTACTTCATCAAGATCGCTAGGTATGGAAATAAATTTGTATTTGTAATATTTTTCTTCTCTTACAACTGGAATAGTAAAATTTATCATCAATATATCTTTTTCTATATAGAACAGTGGCTTGTAAATATTTAGCAGAACAGATTCCTCTAATGCGGGTAACTTTTCTTTAGATTTTTTCAAAATTAATTTCTGAGTTTCAATTTCCGTTTGACTAGAGGTATCAAGTGACGTACTTTGTTCATATTTGTCTTTTAAATATGTCAAATGGTTCTGAATTGAACTTATCGTAAATAGAATAGATGTTTGATTACTAATGTTATTTAATAAGATTGTCCCATTGTTAATGTGCTTAGAAAGTTCTACCTCCTTATTCAAGTTATGGAGCACAGTTGTGTGAAGTTTTTCTACGTTTTCATTGATAGTCTGAATTCTATTTTCCAACTGTTTTATTTCGACATGTTGATATATTCCATACCCTGCACCCGATATAATACCTACTGCAGATAAAGCTGCTATTGCGATCCCACCGACACTTCTTTTTCCAATAATTTTATTTTTTAGTCTGTTGACTTCTAAAGAAAGCGTAAAGTACATGTTTTCACATTCCTGAAATTGAACATCTTTACACTGTTTTTCTAGAACGTCTAGTTCTCTTTTCAAAACTATAAAATCTTCAGAGATATTCATATTTGTATTTACGTTAAGGATCCAGAGATCACTCTGGACGTTTACCTCGGCCATTCGCTTCAAAAAACATGAACTTGTATTCAGGGGTATATTTTCGAGGGCTTTAACTTCTGGAATTGCTAGTGTAAGTAAAGCAAATAATGTTATAGGCTTTATTAGACTTGGCAGTTCTTTTTTACTTTCTTTAACAATCTCAACTAACTTTGTGACCGGTCTTATTTTGAGTTTCTCACCTACTTTGACCTCAACCACTCTCACTGTATTCTTCTTATCAGGGAATGTTTTGGTTACTTTTGCCAATGGCCATTGAGCGGTAGGAGTGTTCTCCTGTTTTAAGATGACAATATCTCCTGGGTTAAAATTTGGAGCACCTTTAACCCATTTGTTAAATTTCTGCATTTGATTAAGACATTCCTCCTTCCATTGATTCCAGAACTGCTGTTGTACCCATTGAACAAATGACCATCTCCGAGATAATGGGACAGGTTTATCGTTTAGATTTGGTTCTGGAGGAAACATTATTTCACGATGAATTAAAAAATGACTTGGAGTTAGTACAAAAGAATTTTCTAGATCATCATTGATGGATGATAATGGTCTGCTATTTAAAATTGCTTCAATATTACATACAACAGTATAAAATTCTTCATATGTTAAACATTTTGGATTTGTAATTTTCCATAAGATATTTTTAAATGATTGGATACTTCTTTCCCATAATCCTCCGAAATTAGGACTAAGGGGAGGGTTGAATTTCCACACTATGCCCATGACTGATAGAATGTCGTGACAATCTCCCTTCCATTGTCTCAAATTATCGTGCAATATACGTTGAGCTCCTCGGAAATTAGTACCATTGTCGGAAAATATCACCGAAGGCTTACCTCTCCTTGCGCAAAACCTTCGCAGGGCGGCAATGAAATTGTCGGAACTGAGTTCGGTACATAATTCGAAATGGACAGCTTTAGTAACCATGCAAATAAAGATTACCAACCAACAATTTATGGCTTTGGCGAATTTTAGCCTGGACGATTTAATTGTAAAAGGACCTGCCATATCTACACCAGTTGATCCAAAAGTGGGAGCAGGCGTAATCCTTTCTTTAGGGAGTTGGCCCATTTGAGGTGTAATAACTTGGGCTTTAAACCTTTTACATTTCACACAAGCATATATAACATCTTTTACCACTCTTCGTATCCCAGTAATCCAATATAGTGTTCGTAAAAATTTTATAGTTACATTGTGTCCTCCATGACCAGTCTCGGCATGTGCATAACGGACAAGTAATTCAACTATATAGCAGTCTTTTTTCAAAATAATTGGAAATTTTTCGGAGAAACTTAAAAATTCTGCATTTTCTAATCTCCCTCCTACTCAAATTACTCCAGATTCATCAATAAATGGGTTCAATTTAAATATCGAGCTAGACTTTGGCAACAATTTGTCTTCCTTTAAAATTCGAAATTCGGTAGGATAACTTACCTCTTGTTGCATTCTAATAATATAATTCTTTGACGATTGCAATTCTTCTAAGGTGAGGCTTCTTGAGGAGTGGTTCATGCATCTTTTGAATAAAAGTATAGCACGTTTCACATAAGCGAACACACGAACTAGTTTTGACCAAGATGAGCATCGTTTGAATGTAACGTTAACGATATAATTTTCTACTTTATTGGTCGTTTTATTGCACAAGGTTGATTCCTTGTTCACTGACACTTTTTCAAAATTCGGAAAGGTCTTGTTTTGTAGCCAATCAGGACCACTAAACCATAAATCTTGCCTGTCCTTTAATTTACTCAGATGGCAGCCTCTGCTACCTAAATCACTTGGGTTTTGATCAGAGGGTACATAATGAATATCAGTGACGTTAAAAACCCTTAAAATTTTCTCCACACGATTATTAACAAATCTTTTATTTCCGGAAGTTTCTACTCTTCTGACCCAACCTAGACAGACTTGACTGTCCGTGAATGCTATAACTTTTTCAATATTAATTTGAGAAAGAGCTTCCTTGATGTCGTTTATTAAAGTTGACAATAATGTTAATCCCTCCAGTTCGGCCTTTGGAATTGTTATATTTCCGATAGGTGTTACCTTACCTTTGGCGGCGACGAATATTACCACAAAGCAGTCGTCAACTTTTGTTCGGATATACACAACCGCTGCGATACCATCCTTACTGGCATCAGAAAAACCTATGAGTTCACTTGACCCCATTTTGAAATTTCCCAAGTGCCTTTCCGCACGAATCTCAGCCAACAGGTGCCGCTCAGAGTATGCTTTAACGAATTTGTTCTCTAATGCGATGGGAATCTCATCATCCCAGTCACATTTAACAAGCCATAAACGTTGCATCAATATTCTTAAAAACATTATAAATGGCAAAATCGTACCCAATGGATCAAAGAATTCTGAATTTCTTGCTAATATACCTCTCTTTGTACATTTTGTTATTTTATTTCTTGGAATTTTTACTCCAAAGCAATCCTTAATAGGATTCCATTCAACGCCAATCAATGAAACAGTGCTTATATCGCCTTCAATAAAGTTGCTTAATTTTTCAGTCACACTTAAATCAGCTAATACTTGTGGAATGTTACTCCACCATTTATTGAGGCATAGCTGAGCTGCTGACAATGTATTGCGTATGTCAACCACAAGTTTGCGAGCATCTTCCTCCGTATACGCCCCTGACACCAAGTCGTCCATATAAAAATTTTCGGCTATCGCTTTCCGTGACTCCGAACTAGGCGCTAAATTCGCAATCTTTCTCATAGTTTGGATAGCCTGAAATGGAGCACACGCGACTCCGTAAGTGACTGTCACCAAAGAATATTCAGTTAAAGGATCATCTGATGACGCTCTCCACAAGATTCTCAATTTGTCCCGATCTTCATCTATAATGCCAATTTGTCTGTACATCTTAGTAACATCGCTTGTCACTAAGATAGGATATTGTCGACATTGTAAAATCATAGCAAACACTTTTGGAAGCAGATTAGGTCCAACATGAACCACATCGTTGAAAGACAAACCACTACTGGAAGGAAACGATGCATTAAAAACTACACGTACTTTGGTAGTTAAGCTATCCTTCCGAAAAATAGCATGATAAGGTACATAGTATACGGATCCATCACGTACCTCTGTTTCTCTCATTTCGGTCACTAGTTTCATATAGCCGAGCTGAGCGTACTCTTCCAAAAAATTATTCACTGCATGTTTTCGATCAGGAAGAGTCGAAAGCTTCTTTTCCTGAGAAAGGAACAGACGCCTGGCATTGTCGTATGAGTTCCCTAACGAGTCAAAGTTGTCTTTGAATAAATAAGGAACACAAAATCTTCCGTTTTCAAGTTGCCTATATTTGGCTTCGTATACCTTAGTAGCTTCGTCGGTATTGTATTGATCATCGTCTTCTGGTGTGGAAATATCCCAGAATTTTCTTAAGTTCGCCTCAACCTTTCTAACTTCCTCCGTGGTGGTTACAAAGGATACCATTTGACCTGGTCCTTTGCTGCATTCACCAGAAACCAACCAACCGAAGGCCGAAGGTTGTAACAATAAATTTTGCACTTTAATGGGCGGAGTATCTTTATCAATTATTTGTGCAAATAAACTACCTCCCAGTAACATCTGCACGTTAGTTGGTGTATGGTAATGTGCATCCGCCAAATCATATGCTGCAACTTGATCATAGTTGCAGTCAATTGGCTGAATCGTAGACAAGTTTCGAGATACTCGTCTGACTACATATGCATTTACGTTAAATGCATCCCCTTAATTTTTTGTCGATCGAACTTTTAAAGTTACGACGCTATGAATTGTGTCAATTAAAGCACCTCCCATGCCAAATACCTCTACATTAGTTGAGTGCTTTTTTAAACGAAGCTTTTGCACTAGGTCTTCGGAGATATACGAACTTTGAGAGCACTGACCTAGAAGCACTCTACAATTATAACTTTTGCCATTGTTCTCTGCGTAAACCACTGCTGTCGGTAAAATTACTTGGCTAAATTCATTAATTGGGTTATGTGTTACAAACGATGTCGATGGTTTGTAAGACGATGCATTAGGGTCTAGGCCAGTCATATTCATTCCTGGTCTTGACTCAGTTGCATTGTTTTGATTGGTCAGCTTACAATTCACTTTAGAATTGCTGAACTCAGAATGTAATTCAGTCATATGGTTGGCATTGCAGATTTTGCATTTAGTTTTATCGACATTAAAGCATGGCAACACTTTGTTATTATGCTTACTTTTATATTGGTGCTTAGCACATTTCACGCAGATATTATTACCTTTAAGAAGACCGATTTTATCTTTTGAATTTAAAAATTTACCACAAGTTAACACTGTGTGACCCAACAACTTACAAACAACACAAGTTAAATTTACTTTCGATTTGTTGTTGGTTTGACTAACATTAGTTACCACTTTATTGGGTTTGTTGATGTACTTATTATTATTACTACAATTCGAGCCATTAGCCAACTTGTAGCTCTCAAATTTTAATATTCTCGATTCCATGAAGATTTCTATCTCCTTGACTTTTGGAAGCTTCTTCTTATCGCTAAGAGAATCCTCAAAGTCAAGTTTCGAAGCCGTATCCAGCTTTCGATAAATGATTGGGAACAATATAGGATCCCAACCGGAAATATCAACTTTGGCCATTCGTAAGTTTTGTAATACTTCTCGGATGCCATCTAAAAGTTTTTTGATAGATCCGACGTCCTTTGGAACACAAGACGGCAGATCCAATAATTGGAACACATACGTTTCCACCAATAACCGATGATTATCATACCTATCATCTAACAGTTTCCATGACACAGAGTAATTTTCTGCCTCCAATGACAGATGGGACACTAACTCAAACGGCTCACCTTCTAAGTAAGATTTAAGGTGTACCAACTTTTGTAAATCGGAGATGTTTTGATCTTCCAGCACTTGTTTTACTAAATTTTTGAAACTGGAGTACCGTCCAACGTCACCCTTGAACTTGGTAATTTCAATGGGTTTAATACGGATTTTACTATCCCCATTGGAATTACCTTTCGAGCCAGCCATCGCCTGAATCAATTTATTTATAGCTTCCTCAAATGTGGCCACAGGACTTGGTCCTGACTGTTCGACACGACTGGAAGGACCAGGTGTGTCTTCAGTAATGCCACAGGCGGTAGCTAAATTTTCATTGACAAAAGACATAATTTTTTCATACACTTCACACGTTTCTTTAAACTTATTTTCAGCAAAGTAAGCCACATTCTTATCCTCTGTCAATTGTAATACGCGGTCATTTGTTAGGAAAGTTACCCACTGAGATTGACTTTCCGCTTGAATGCTTAATAGCTTCTGTTTTGTTCTAAGAGTAACTTTTAACTTTGAAGCGTTTAAATATATATTTTTTAATCTTTCATATATTTCTTTTTGAGATTTAATAAACTCTGTCATGTTTACAGACAACTTAACTAAATTATTAGACTTTCAAAAAAACTTACCAGATTATATCTGGGACACAGTGCAATACACAGCACACAGCACAGTGATTCACCTCGGACAAAAACGGCAATTCACAAGGCGCACAGGACTCCACAAAAAAGGTAATTCTCTGCGCACAAGACTCCACAAAAAAAAACGGCAATTCTCTGCGCACAGGACTCCACAATAAACGGCTATTCTCTGCGCACAGGACTCCACAAAAACGGCAATACACAAGGCGCTCTGGACTCCACAAAAAACGGCAATTCTCTGCGCACAGGACTCCACAATAAACGGCTATTCTCTGCGCACAGGACTCCACAAAAACGGCAATACACAAGGCGCTCTGGACTCCACAAAAAACGGCAATTCTCGGATTCTCCTAATCTCGAGTAACTGCACCTCCACTAAACGGTTCACAGTGCACACAACCTCGGACTGCACAACAACGGCAATTCTCAGCGCACAGGACTCCAAAAAACGGCAATACACAAGGCGCTCTGGACTCCACAAAAAACGGCAATTCCCAGCGCACAGGACTCCAAAAAAGGCAATTCACAAAGCGCAAGGACTCCACAAAGAACGACAATTCCCAGCGCACAGGACTCCAAAAAAAGGCAATTCACAAAGCGCAAGGACTCCAAAAAACGGCACCTTCACTTACACCGCGAAGATAACTATTTATTATTTCGCTAATTTAAACTATGTCGCGAATTACCAAATCAACCTATCGCGTACACTACAACGTACTGGTTAACAAAATTATCCGGCTCGACGGACCAAACTTTGTCGCGGTGATTAACAAGTCGTTTATAATTGTGGGCTAAAGTATATTTATTCATTCTTAATTTATAGCTTACAAATCTAGGTTACAATATTACAATCTAGGTTACAATGCATTTGTAACTGAATAACTTATGAACTACTTTATTAATACCTAGAACATAATAAAATAGCTAAACTGCATTATTGACTCATAAAGACATAAAGACCTACTTATTGTAAGTGAGGTCGACAGACACTTTTATTATAACTTAGAAGAACTCAAATTGGGGAGCTAGGTTTGTGTGGCAGCCCCATGACCCAGTGATCCAATTTGGGTGAATCAAACATACAAACAGCCTGCAACAATAAGAAGCACGTGTGCTCCGTAGCTTTTATAGTGGCCGAGAAAAACGCGCTGATACAGACGGACAGACAGACAGACAGACGGACATCGCCCAATCGATTCATCTCGTCATGCTGATCATATATGTATACTTTTTATATGGTCGGAGATGCTTCCTTCAATGCGTTACAAACTTCATGACAAAGTTAATATACTCTTTCACTCTATGGGCGAAGGGTATAATATATTCATACATTTCCATATAAAAACTTTATCAAAAGTATAATTGAACTATATTAAAAGTATAAGTATTCTTGATAAAAATTTTACTCTTCAATAGTATAAAATTGATAAGCAAATTTATACAAACCGCTCGAAAAAAATAAAAATTGTAATACGAGTGCAGTCGGCTTCGAATCCACAATTCTGTGATTTGTAGGCAAGCGCTGTTCACTGATTTCTATGTTGAATGGGTTTCTTGCGTTGATAGTGTAGATTTGATAACATAGTAGGATTGATTCTACCCTTTTATGTTATAACAACATTCAATGCAATTTATTCTATCCCGAACGGTGTAAAATGTATAATATTAAAAGGGTATTTGGATGTTGTTGTTGTTGTTGTAGCGGCGCAAGAGAGGGGGGGGGGAAACTTGTATCATCATTCATAAATCGTAGGCATCCTCTCCTCAAGGTCAAGAAGATCGCAACTTCGATGGGGTTCTCCCATAGTGCGATAGGTGTTAGATGCGTAGGTGCGGCAGTGCAGTCAAATATATGATCCACGTCTTGTGGGCTGGCTCCACATGCTGGACAAATATTTCTAATGCTGTTGTCAATGCGTGACCAAAACGAATTTAGTCTGGAGCAAAATCCAGAACGAAGCTGAGCCAAGGTGGTACGTGTGGCTCTCGGTAGTTGTTGTTCGTCGGCTGAGATGTCGGGTGGTCGAGCGCGAAGGACGCGGTTTACGGATAGCCTATTTGTGGCTTTGGTTACCTCGCTGGTGTGCAGTTGACTTAGGGCCGCCTTGTATATGTTGGAGTTGTCGAGAGGAACTCTTTTGAACCTTTGGACTTCCCTTTCCATGTCCCTTAACGAACGTCTTACATGACGTGGTGGTGGGGTTTTGTCCAAAACAACCAACAAGATATTGCTTAGTCAGGAGATCATTGTGTGCCTTGAGGTCTAGCAGCTTAGTTTCTTGGTGCAGGTGGTCTTGAGATGACATGCGAACGCATCCAGTAATGGTACGCATGGCTGCATTTTGGCATGTTTGAATCAGTGGCGGCTCGTGAAGTACAGAGCCGGGTGGGCAGATTTACCATCAGGAAAGAATACTATACATGAATATCCACTGTTTTTTAATGCGTTAAAATTGTGCTCTTTGTTAGTCAGTCCATTTTTATGTTTTTAAGCTTGTTGTATCTACGTATGTATTAGGTGAATAGAGTTTTTTGGCACGATTTCAGTATCTGTGGCGCCAAATTTTGATGATGCCGTTTCAATAATATTGGCCTGAAACGACAGAATCTGCAGTCCTTTTTCTCGAAATCGTAACGGTTCTCCAGATAATTAATGTCAAAGTTTGACATTTATATGGGGTAGTTCAGTTTTTAACGGGAAATTGGGGGTATTCATACTACATATTGATGTGAATCAATAGCATTGCATCGAAAATAACATTTTAAATTTCATTTGCCTCCCAGACTAGCAAATTTTACAATTTTTGCTCGCAAATATATTTCGACTTTTCATATTATTAACATTTTTGCCAAATTGGTAAAACTAGCTATTTTAGTGGGACCGATTAAAATTAAAACGTCAATTTGGTCGCGTCGAACACTTTCCCCAATGTGTAAAGCGGAAATACCCCCTTTTTCTTATCAAATTACTTAACTATCTTCACAGAAAAGTCAAACTTTGACATTGAATATCTGGAGAACCGTTACGATTTCGCAAAAAAGGATTGCAGATTCGGTCGTTTCAGGCCAATATTAATGAAATGGCATCATCAAAATTTGGCGCCACAGATACTGAAATCTCCCCAGTTTTTTTTTACAAATCAGTTATGCTCAATCGCACTATGAAAATGCATACAGATAGCTACAGTTCGGAATCCTACATTACATAAATTTTTTTTGGCAGAGAACGGTCGCAATGTGGAAAAATAATCCAGTATTTACCTTTCAAAGGGACCAGCAATAGTCGCGACAATATTTCAATAACATTATATTCAATAAGTAAATATTAAGCACTGCTCATTTTGATGGTAATTCAAATTTGGATACCTCTTCCTTTTTTTTCATTTGAAAAGCTAGAAAAGGCAACCCAAACGGATCACCTAATGATTAATTGTAATGATATATTAAATTATGATGAGACATTGGAATAAATAATAATAATAATAATAATAATTATGTCCGAAAGTTTGTTTACTTAAAATTATTTTTTTTAAAAGCAATGCCAACATTCTTTCGCACAATAACAGGACATACCTACAAATCTTCCTGAATAAATAATTTATCAAAGACAATTCCTGTAAATTTATATGGACTTTCAAGCTGCTATGTATTTCTACAATTATGCAAATAAAATGCACTGCCCAGCAAGAGCTAGCGGGGAGGGTTTAGATTCCTCTTGCCATGGGAGGAAAAAGGTGTGAGGAATAGAAGTGGGATTTTTTTCTATATCATGCACATGCAATAACATAACAACAAAAAAATCATTTTTTTAAGTACATACAAACTAAATTTAAAACTTCCAGATCATATAGAGGAGAAAATATAAATAGGTACATATCTATATCAAGCAAAATACATATTAGATCAAATAAATAAGATTTTAATATTAATCCCATCACCAAAATAAATATTTTATAATAGTAATTAATAACACTAAAATGTAGGGAATCAGAGAAAAGCGATTAGTGTTTTCTAAAAACATACGTAACAAATAAAAAACGGCCGTTGATAACGTTATCATGCACTACTGCTACAAGTACGAGTATAACGCCTCCAAACCACTTCAAAAAAGGAAGAAAATCTGACAAACATACACGCACAAATTAAATACTCTACAATGCACCATGCACAATTTAAATGCGAAACGGCCTAATTGTTGTATCCATGCACTACGCGTACGCGCTATGCTACGAGTATCTAACTACTAGAACAGCGCCACGGGCCACGCGCGCTCGCGAACGTTGCACAAGTTCATGGATACTGTAGTATTGGGCATGCCCTTTAGTGAAGTTCAGATACTTTCAATGCGCATGCGTTGAACGTATAAGAACATTCATCGTGTCTCTATGTGCTATGGAATAGCTATAGAATAGATTGATGGTACATGTGGGCAGAAAGGCATTCTGCCCCAGGTTGAGATGATGATGTTGATATGATGAGCAGATACATGACGGAAGTATGAATGGGCGCAATGCAATGTACATGCGTTGACCGTATAAGAAGATTCATCGTGTCTCTATGTGATATGGAATAGCTATAGAATAGATTGATAGTACATGTGGGCAGAAAGACATTCTGCCCCAGGTTGAGATGATGATGTTGATATGATGAGCAGATACACGAAGGAAGTATGAATGGGCGCAATGCAAAGTACATAATGGTTGGTGATTCACGCGTGCGCTTCTTATAATTATTCAACTGATATCAAATATGAGCTTTCGCTTATGTAGAGGAGAGGAGTTTTTTATATTGGCAATTTAATAGTGATTAAGTACTAATGAATGGCTATTGTCATTTTAAGGAAAGTTACGTTACGTTACGTTAAGTTAGATATGAATGTAGGTACGGAAGTGAATCAATTATGTTCTAAGAAATAATTTTTATTTTATTTTTATTTTTAGCTAGTATTTTGTAGGGTGGGCAGTGCCCTACCTGCCCACTTAGACCGGCCGCCCCTGGTTTGAATCCGTTTCCAGTTGGTTTTGCATAGGTTATTTGTCCATATCGGTGCTGCATAATTTACCACAGAACGACTGACGGCTTTGTAGGTGGTGAGTAAAGTCTCCTTATCAGTGCCCCATTTGCTGCCAGCAAGGGACTTTAAGATCTTGTTTCTGCCCTTCATTTTGTCACTAATGTTGTCGGCATGGGTGTTGAATAGGCCGTGATTATCAATTGTGACGCCAAGAATTTTGGGGTGACGGATAGTAGGAACTTCAGTGTCGTTTACTCTGATGTTAAGCCGTTAGTTGAATTCTTTGTTGTATGTGGTAAAGAGGGTGGCCGAAGATTTGGGCGCTGATAGCATTAGGTTCTTGTTGTTGAAGAAAAGGTTGAGCTCTTCCAAGTAACCGTTGATGAGATCGCACATGTCGGGGATGTCGTTGCCAGATGTCATTATGGTGCAGTCGTCAGCATAGGATACAATGTCGATTCCTTCAGGTGGGGTGGGAAGCCCTGACATGTATAGGTTGAACAAGGTGGGGGAAAGTACCCCGCCTTGTGGTACACCTTGTTTTAACCTTCTTAGTTTAGATTTCCCATTTCTAAACTCGGTGCTGGATTGACGTCCGGCAAGGTAGTTTGCGATCCATTTGACTATATGCGGCGGTGTGGATGAATTGCGGAGATCCGTCAGTAGGAGCGAGTGGTTCACCGTATCAAACGCTTTCGACAGATCTAAAGCCACAAGAATGGTACGTTGTATGTGCGTCGCAAGAGTCTTGTGTATCAGCGATTCCAATATTTTCGCCACAGGGGATAAAAGCGTGATTGGTCGGTAGGATTCTCCTAAGGAATGTTGTTTACCAGGTTTGGGCAACGGTATGATATGGCCTCTCTTCCAAATTTCTGGTATGATGAATGTTCGTAACGAAAGGTTCATCGTGGCAGTGATATACTCTAAGGCCGGTGTGTCGAGGTGTTTGAGCATGATCATTGCTATACCGTCTGGACCAAGTGCTTTTGAATTTTTGGCATTCTTTATGGCCATTGCAACTTCTGTAGAGGTGATTTGGAGATGTTCATCAACTTTAGTGTTTCGGATGTCTCGTGTGATTTTGCGCTTGAGTTTATCCTTAGTTGGGTGTTCGACGAATTGTTTGTTGAATAGGTTTGCGCATTTATTATCGTCGCTCACGGTTGAGTTACCAAGCTTGATAGAAACCCTCCCTTGAGTTTTAGTGGGGTTGGATAGGTTTCTAACCGTGCTCCAGAGTTTGCTCACACCAGTGTTTGAATTTAGTTTTCTGAGATGTGATTGCCATATGCCTCTCCTGTGGTCGTTGACCTGTTTGACTATGATGTCATTAAGGTCGTTTATCCGTGGGTCACTTGGGTCTGCACTTCTGAGTTGATCCCTTGTTTTTGCCAATTTAGCCGCAGATGTTGGGAAGTTGGGTTTTAGGCTGGGAATGCGGCCTGCTGGAATGTATCTGCAGTGAGAATAATTCGTCTAATTTGTTTTTCAGCCATACGTACATCACTTGGGGCGGTGAGACTAGCAAAAGCCTCGTTGGTGAACCTTTTAAAGCTGTCCCAGTCAGCTTTGTTGAAGTTGGTGTACGTCTTCTTATCGGGATGGATGAATTTCGACGGCATATCCAGAGTCAGAATAATTGGCAGGTGATCAGATGATGTTGTGAGGATTGGTTCCCATGAGATGTCATTAATAAGTCCAGGGCTGGCGATTGAAATGTCAGGTGAACTTGTGCAGGATCCAGTGATACGGGTCGGTTTATCGTCATTTAAAGGGCAGAAATCCGAATCATCCAGTTGGTCGGCGATGATGTTACCTCTGGTGTCGTTTTGGAGGTTGGAATGCCATAAATCGTGGTGGGCGTTGAAATCACCAAGTAGGAGGCGATATTGTCCGTTTAATAGGGGGCTGATATTGACTTTGTAACCAGTGGGACAGCTGGAGACAGGTGGAATATATGTGTTCTAGATTTCAAAGTCAATATTTCCTGATTTGACGATTATCGCTTGCTGCTCCAAGGTATCATCGGCGGAAGTGATATCAACGACGCTGTATGGAAAATTATTGTGGATGAGGAAAGCCAAACCTCCTCCTGCGTTCCTATCACGGTCTTGTCTGATGACGTTGTAGTTCCCATATGACCTGAGTGAGTGACTAGAGTTGAGTTTGGTTTCCTGTACTGCCGCTATTTGGATGTGGTGTCTGTCCATGAGTGCTGTTAGTTCAGCGATTTTGTGCTGGAGTCCATTACAGTTTAGTTGGACTATCCTCGTGCTGGTGTAATTTGCATCGACGATACGTGGAGCTGGGGTCAAATTGGGTGGAGCAGGCCTCACAGCATTTGGAGGGGTGGAAGGTGATGATGGTTGGGAACCTTGGTTAGGCAGCTGGTGATTGCATGAGCTTCGCCTTCTGTTTCCACACCGGATCGCTCTGTAAGATGTTGACCATTGATTGGTGTTGGTATTTGGATAGTTTTATTCTGTAGCGGTTATAATTAATATAATTTTTGAATAAACTAACATTATAAGTTGAAAAGGGTCAAATTTGATTCAAGTTTTGGAATAGATAGGAGTTATACTATTTTATTTATAAAATTTACTCCCGGTTTACACCAAAATTTACAACCGTGTAGTGATCTCGATTGTACTTGTAAAATATTATTCGGCACTTGTTACGATTTTAAGGAATCTGTTACTAGATTTTTGACAAAACATACAAAGGCCGCTTTTTCAGTAAATCTTAATTTAGCATTCAAATTCGCCTAAACTTGCCATGGAATTCAAGACCACAATGTCAGCCAAAATTTGTTGTATCAGCTTTTCATCTGTGTTTCTTTCAAAAGTAAGCAGAACCACTTTTTGGCGGAATTTGGCCGAAATTTGGCAGAATTTCGGACGATGTATGAAATTTCTCTTCCAAAGAAAAGTGTTCCGTTTGGAATCCGTTTTGTCATATGGAAACAGTCTCTTTGGTCATTGCATTAATTCCATAGCAAATTAAATACATATTCGTAAAATTCCTTTTCGGCTTCAGGCTCCTTCGAACTACACTACGCAAACTTTTTTAAGGCCTCCGTATTTTATTGAGGTTCAGGAAAAGCCAAAAGCAGTTATTGAGTGTTATACGCAAACTTTTTTAAGGCCTCCGTATTTTGGTTCAGGAAAAGCCAAAAGCAGTTAATGAGTGTTATTCTAAGATCTGTCAGGAAAAAACTTTTGGTGTAATAAACCTGAAATGCAAAGGACTCTCAGGCCCGTATTTATAAACATACCTTAACTCAAGGAGACCTTGAGTCAAGGATGCCGAAATTAAAATAAATGTCATTTTCCATCCTTTTTCATAGAAATTACTTATATTCACGAGTCAATGCATCCTTGATTTAAGGAGAAACTCAAGGAGACCTTGAAATTTTGATAGTCAACCTTACTTGAAGTCAAGGTAGCTACGCACCTACCTTTAAATATTATATTTCAAGTCTATTGAAAGCTTAAGGTCTCCTTGAGTTTCGCCTACTCTCGGGTATCCCCACACCAAAACTTGATGTAACAAATTAGCCCCGTAGTATGTGCCACCCCCCCCCCCCCCCTCCTTTGAGAATTTTCTAAATACGCCACTGCTGGACACGACGAATTTTTTGAAGGCGCAAGTGTTTTCGACAACCTTTGTGACGACTAACTGGACACATTTTGTTTTATTACGACTCTGAAAACTCGAGCTTTGGACCAGCTGATGGAGAATTTTGACCCCACAAGAACGTTAGTGCTTACCGACGACCATCATTAGAACACATGTCGGTTATAACGATCCAGTAATTGAACTTCTCAAGAAAGTTTTCCGACAAAGTTAATTATTTACATATGAGGGGATTCACACTACTGACAGGATTTATTAAAACCACTAAATTAATCGAGTCGAAACCCGCCCACTAGATTAAATCGTTTGTCGCCGAGATTCGATTTCCGGACCTATAGATTACTAGCATCGTAGAGTCCGACTCAACCAAGTGAGCCACCCCAGCGAACATTCTGAATTCATACTGAAATCAAAGTGAATTCATTTCATGAACGTGAATTCACTTGAGCTTCATTAAGGCTTCAGTTTGATATCAAATCGAATTCACCTACGTATGAAAATTTTTACGCCGAAATGAAATCATTTGGTGGAAACCATAGGGTGGTTTCAAAACGAATTCAGAATATGAGTCCTAAACGAAATCATTAGGTTTAGGTGGCTTCGGAGTGAGTTCAGTAGATGAAAGGCAAGTGAAATCATTAGGTGGTTTCAGTAAGAATTCAGTACATGAGTTCAAAGTGAAATCACTGGGTGTTATCAGAACAGATTCAGTAGATGATACATAAATTCAAATTAATAGTAAGCTATCAAAAGGCTAGATTCCATTCATTGATCGGCTACCACGAGGTCATGGACAACGTCGATTATTTCCTCATTTGGGGGATCTGGGAACTCGCTCATCCAGAATTTGATCATGGAAAACGAATGATTGAGTGCCCTAAAAGTTACATAGATTTGTTGGTCAAAATTGGAAGGAGCGTTGGCGGCGAAAGCTTCGAAAACCTAACTGGAAATGATAGTCGCTGCAAGTTGTCGGATTTCCATGCTGCCAATTGAACTGAAGGAAGAAATTCGCGAAGAAAGCCCATGGACTTTAAGCTGCTGCTAAAAGTGCAAGGAATCAAAAACCACTCAAAAAGTTTAGTGATAGAAACGAGCACCATTTGTTCACGTGCAGTTTTTTACATGAGAGTTTTAAATTCTTAATTGCTTTCAGTGGTTTTGTGGCAAGCATTTTCCACGATTTAAAAACTGTGATGTTCCCCACCCTATACATGTAACATTTTTCATATTTTACGAATATTTGGAACATATTTCCCACTATCCAAGGACACTGAACCCCGACATTCGCGAATTCAACATTCGCGACGATTTCGTGGAACGCATCCCTCGCGAATGTCGGGGGTTCACTGTATTAAATTCAAATTAATAGTAAGCTATCAAAAGGCTAGTTTTTAGCGCATCATTGGATTTTGGAAATTCACAATTAAAACATTACATCCTACAAATTTAAAAAAAGGCCTTTTTGTTTTTTTTTGCAATAAAAAACTAGGAATATAATCCAAATTTATTTTAATAATAAAGATTACGCGATATAATTGACAAAAAAAAAACGAAAAATAAATAAAATAATATAAATGGTGAATTTCAATTTCTGTTTCTTTGTCCTTTCTGAAATATATAAATTTATTAGTACGCATAAAAATAAATATTATTACAATATTTTACCAGTCGCTCATTGGCATATTGGAAATGCCTTTTTATGTGCTTTTCTATTAAAGCTTCTGTCGAGTTGGGCACTGCTGCCATAGACGCTCCTAAATATAAATTAATTTTTAAAAATTGTATAAGGTAGCGTAGTGTAGTCCAAAACACTTGAGAAAAAAACGGTAGTATTCCATTTACTCCGAGGTAAATGTCGAATTCGACTGGCCTAGATTAGACAATTACCTTTTTAAAGTTGCTTTTAGTAAAATTCTTTAAAATTACTTTAAGTTTAACTTCACTTCACAGCACAGCTAATTATACTCAATTGACACTTTTATAAAAATTATTGAAAGTTTTCATAGCATTCCAACGATTGCTACGGGTATTATTATAGGTTTCAGTTGCCTTTCACTTCATGAAGCCTAAGTGAAATCATTTCCTGAAAAAAAATCTGAATACATTCAGTAACTATTCAGCTTCTGAAGATTAAGTGAATGTATTCACCTAGCTTTCATTTCCTGAAAGAAAAGTGAATAGGTTCATTAATTGTTTACTAAGTGAAGCTCAAGTGAAGTGTACATTCAGTATGTGATTTCAGATCTGTTTCACCTTGTGAATGTTCACTAAAATGTTGGCTGGGACAGATCGTGTCCAATGTCATTGAATTCAAAATGCATGGTGGAATGTACTTGTATTATTCAAATTGCAGTACAATGTGGTACAACTGTTAACTAAATCTTGTCGATAGTCTGAATCCCCTTTAACGCAATGTACAAACTAACTAAAGAAACTGTTACGTAAGTCGGCGAAGTATGAACATTTGCAGCTCACGGATGTTGGTGAAATGCAAAATTGTTATTGGCTGCAAGCTAATCATGTCCTATATATGCGACTACCTCCCTTGAGAAACTTTTGGTCAATGCACAAGGGCATGGGAAACGAAGCTATAAAATTGTCTGACTATATCTTCGAAAATGTATTTTGCGTCTCCCAAAAAACCCTACTGGACCTTACTACGTCGACGATATCGACCTAAGTTTGAAAACCCTGTAACGATCCACTCGAGAGAGTTGCATTTCTTTTGTTAGTGTGTCGTCTTGTCGATACACTAACTAAGAATTGATGCGACCCGATTAAATACAAGTGCATATGATTGTATGCAAAACTTGCTTGATCGGTGTCGTCATCAAACAACTCTCGCGAGTGGCCGGTTTTGATCCATCGTTAAGTTATAAAAACTTAATTTAAAACCCTTTCCCGGACAGAACGTCTATAGACGTCCAATTTTGAGCATTTTGCATACAAATTGTGTCAAATTTTGGCGTTGTGTCCGGCAATGTGTTAAATTCACTGCGCAACGCAACCACATCATATCGTAGAGTTAAGGCATTCGCCGGCATCTAATTTAAGCTAATAGTAAGGGGCTACGAAATGTAAAATATGAATTAATAAATAAATGAAATGAAATAAAAAGAATTAACAGCCACAGTGCCGCAGTTTCCCCGTTTCAAGAGAGAGGTTATACCGCCACGAGGTGCTTGAGCGAAGCAGCTCAGATGCCTCAACACCACCGCCGCCCGATGGAGGGCTTGGTTCCGGATAAGTACTCCATTTATTCGTGAAATGTCCGATAATTAGGTGTTTGTGATTTTCCCGGTCCCAGTTTCAGGGGCGTATTTTAATTTTTCAGGGAGGCCCCCATTTTGAATTTTCTTGGCCATGGGATCCTCAAGGTCGGGAATAGTTTTTTTGAGTTGCGGGTGCAGACGGCCAGGGTCCAACGCCATCGGGGCCCTGGAGCACAAAAATTGGAATGGCATTTGAACTGGCCGACGCCGTTCAATTTAAATCTTCCCATTTTTGTTCTCCCTGTGTTTTGTGTTCGTCCTACCTTAGGCATGTGACTCCCTTTTAATATGTAGTGGACCCGAGGCTACGAGCGGCACAAACCCCGCCCATTTGCCGAGCCTGAGCTACAGCAAGCACATGCCGCTGCTTAGCTCGTAGAGAAGCTCATTACCTTCATTTTGCCGGTCCTTTCTTTACAACCCATTTCAAAGATGCTCGCGAAGAGAGCTCATTTCAGAGTATTGACGAATCCATGACCAAGTTCAAAGGTCGTTCTTCTCTCAAACAGTATACACCGCTCAAATCAACGAAACAAGGCATACAAATGCGGTGTGATTCCCTTACATGTTATACTTATGTCTTCAATATATACTGTGGAAAAGAAGGATGGCTTGAAGTTGGAACCTTAGCCGAAAGCGTCATCAACACACAATCACAATTCAGCAACCAGATGTGACACTGGCTGCATTCAGCGAACGAAAAATGTAGGAGGAAAGTGCTCATAATTAGCTTCTGATTCCGCATAAGGGCTTTTCAGCGTTGAAAAGAAAAGATTCTTGTAGCATTTCCAGTGTTTTTCCAGTAAATTTCATTCGCTGAATGCAGCCACTGTATTTCGATAGTTTTCTCACCAGCGTCACCTTATTAGATTCGCTGGATTTTCCAGCTCTAACAAACAGAAAAAATCTGCCAAAGTTGAAGAAGGGAGAGGCCATATTAAAAAGTACCAACTCGAGTCTGATGTACTCCAAGTGGCAGGATACAAAGGAGGTTATTTTAGTGAGCAACTGCCACAAAGATACAATGACAGCGGTTAACAAAAAAGAAAAAGACGGACAACTCGTACCAACACCCATTCCAGAAATGAAATGGTGGATCTTCCTTTTTCCATCGCCTCTTGATGATGTCTTGTTGATGATTGATTGAGAAAAAAAAACACCGACTGGTGATCTAATCTGGTGGTTACTTCCGAACAGCTGATCACCGAAGGTAAAAAAACAGCGGGCCACATTCGCAGCGGTAACAAGAAAAAAATATATATGGGAACCCACTAAAAAAAAACACACGACGACGATGCGCCGAATGTTGCCTCAATAAAAATGGAAGCCGCACCAAAACGATATGCGAGGAGTGCCAAAAGTTGCTTTGCTCCATACCACAGTGATAAAGTTTTTGTTTTTGTAATAATTTTCTTTTTTCTTCAATTCAAAATACATTTGTAGTGAAATCGTATAGTGTTTTATTATTGAATTACAGTGGGGAGAACCCTTTTATCGGACAAAAAAATAATTTGTATTTAAAATTGTTTTTTTTTACTATTTGAAGTTCTATCGGTCTTTAAACGAGACCGAGGCTAATTTCGGGCTAAAAGTTTATGCGGATGTACCTACTTGTATTTACCCCCCCCCCCCCCCTTCTTTTCCATCCGTCTTCACAAAAGTTCCATTGCGTCGACAAAACAATATTTGTGTGGGGTTTGGTTGGAATAAGTGGGCAAATAAAAATATTTACTCAGAAAATTTTATTGGGGGATGCGGGAGCTTGACCTCATAGTACGATTGTTGAATCACTTCAACACATTCTAATTTTGATCTATAACGGCTTTAAATAGTTCAATAAATTGTCGCCATTCCTTGTTTCCTCCAGAAAACATTGGAATTTGTATTGGAGGCAATTTTGGTAAACCGTGCATGGAATATCCATTGCCGGTTGATGCAAATGCGGCAGGCTGTGGATGGTTCGCAATATTCGGATATGCGTAACATGGCTACTTTTTTGGGTGTCGTAGTTACAACGGGCGGCAACGTAGACGGTTTAGTGGGTGTTGTTGGCCTTTTTGTTTTTTCTGTTTCGGACAGAATTTTCGCATAGTCTTCTTCGAGACGGGCCTTAACATTGGAGTAGTATTAAATGTAGTATTACCGGTAAACTCACGGTTTTGATCCCTTGTTTCGGTTAAGAGATCCGCTAGTGTCTGAGCGACTGTATTAGACGGCAACATTGGTGTTGGGTGGGAAGAAATTTCATGGTGTGGATTTTCTTCCCTAGTAGGTGACTTGATTTTTCTCCAGGATTTTATAATATTATCTGACGGGATCTCTTTCCAATCGATACCCGACTGCCAGACTTTTTGCATAAGTATCTTTGCAGTAACAGTCATGGGTGCTAGCCATTGGAGTGGGTCGTAGATTGATGCTATGTTGGATAGCAATTGCCGCTTTGTAATTTGTTCAGTTTGTGGGAAGTTAACGACGACCTTGCGAGCACTAATAGATAGTGGCTCCCAATTAACATTTATTGCGAACAAAGCCGCAAGCAAATTACGCTTGCCCAAGCCGGTATAGGCGGAATAGACGCCGGTACCATTCATAAAAAAATGAAGATTCAAATTTCACCTATATTTGAATCTGATTTCAAAATAACCAACGATGCGTTCATTATTCCGAAATTAGATACAGTTTTACCGGAAGAAAACTTAAAAATCATGACACCAGAGTGGGTAAAAAAATTGCAGCTAGCTGATCCGAATTATGATCATCCGTCTAAAATAGACATAATATTGGGTGCGGATACCATTGAACATATAATGGAACCGCAAATGAAAAAGGGAAAACCACTGTTAGCGCAAAAGACCAAGATTGGTTGGGTGCTATCTGGCCGTATTCCCCTAGGTTGCCATCAACACCGAAAGTACACTGTATCAAATGTCGTCACGGCAGAATTCGAAAATCTGTACAAAAATTTTTTGATATCGACGTCGATAAAGACACATCAGATAATGAAAATGATGAAGCTGAAATCATTTATCAAACATCAACCATTCGAAATTCTGATGGCAGATATACTGTCTCCCTTCCATTCAAAGACAAAAAGGTACCGGCTCTCGGAGACTCCAGAAATAAGGCAATGGTAATTTACCGCCGACTAGAAAAACACCTGAACAAAGATCCTGCTTTAAAATTGGAATACAATAAAGTTTTACAAGAATACCTTGATCTTGGGCATATGAAATTGGCTGTACCATGCACCGATCCTGACGAGCGATATGTGTACTACCTACCACACCACGCTGTAATAAAGTCAAATAGTACCACTACAAAAGTAAGAGTAGTATTCAATGCTTCTGCAAAAACTTCGTCTGGATCAAGTTTAAACGACCATTTGTTAACAGGCAGACAAATTCAAGATACACTTGCGAATATTCTTCTAAGATGGAGAATGCATCGATTCGTATATGTCGCAGACATTGAAAAAATGTTTCGTATGATCGAAATACATCCAGATTTCTACGATTACCAGCGAATACTATGGCGACCCAACAAAAATGCTCCAATAATGGAATATATAATTAATGTAGTACTATTTGGCCAAAAACCTTCCAATTTCCTTGCCGTACGAACGTTACATCAACTTGCAGAAGACGAAAAGAAACATTTTCCAATTGCTGCTCAACGAGTAAAAAGAGATTTTTACGTCGACAATCTAATGACCGGCACTGAGACACAAGCTGAAGCAAAACAATTGCAGGAAGAAATGTTATCATTATTACGTGCAGGTGGTTTTAATTTAAGGCAGTGGGCAACAAATGATAAAGAGTTGTTGAAAAACATACCAGCAGAATTACGAGATATTGGTTCCTGGAATATAGTGGAAGACCCTACAATTAATACATTAGGAATTCAATGGAATCCAGATGAAGACAATATTCGTTTCAAATCTATTAACTTCCCACAAACTGAACAAATTACAAAGCGGCAATTGCTATCCAACATAGCATCAATCTACGACCCACTCCAATGGCTAGCACCCATGACTGTTACTGCAAAGATACTTATGCAAAAAGTCTGGCAGTCGGGTATCGATTGGAAAGAGATCCCGTCAGATAATATTATAAAATCCTGGAGAAAAATTGAGTCACAACTATCCCACATAGAAAATATACGTATACCAAGGTGGACTGAATATTCATCCGAACACAAAATAGAGTTACATGGATTCTGCGATGCATCAGAAGCAGCTTATGCAGCGGTTGTGTATAGCAAAACCATGGATTATCATGGAAAAGTAACAACAACACTACTATGTGCCAAAACAAGAGTGGCACCAACGAAAACAAAAATTACGTTACCAAGGCTTGAGCTGAATGGGGCATTACTACTGGCAGAGTTGATGGAGCAAACATCATCAGCACTTGGACTGCTAAAAACCAGCGTATATTGTTGGTGTGATTCTCAAATCGTAATTGCCTGGTTGCAAAAGGAGCCTTCGAGCCTAGAAAACTATGTAGGAAACCGCGTAATCAAGATACAAAAGTTTAGCAAAGCATCATGGGTGTGGAATTATATAAAATCAAAGGAAAATCCGGCAGATTGTGCATCAAGAGGTGTGACTCCGCGAGAACTAATGGATCACGAACTTTGGTGGAATGGTCCACATTGGCTACGGGTGAACCACATATCATCAACGATCAGTTTCTCTGGAATCGAACGCCGCGACTACTCTCTACGATTTTCGAATTTTTCCAAATTAATTCGAGTGATGACGTATTGCCGACGCTTTATTACAAAAGCAAAGGGGCATCTTACCTTTCAAGAAATGGAAAAAACTCGCATAACAATACTCAGGAAACTACAACAAAGTGAATTCACTGAAGAGATAGCTGAGGTCAACGGAAACAAACCGTTACGAAAAAGCTTAAGAAATCTCAATCCCTTTATAGATAAGCACGGGCTACTGCGTGTGGGTGGTAGGCTACGACATGCCGATGTCGACGAGGATTACAAACATCCTATTCTTCTTCCGAAAGAGCACCATATCACTCATTTAATAATTCGGGAGGCACATGAAAGGACAATGCACGGTACAATCAATATGGTAAGAAACTACCTCAGAATGAAGTACTGGATCATAAACGACAAAAAAAGTATACGATACGAAATACATCGATGCCTTACATGTTTTCGTTATAATAATCGACCTAGTCAACAATTAATGGGAGACATTCCGGCCGTACGAATTAAACCAACTAATCCTTTCTCCAGTTGCGGAGTAGATTTCGCGGGACCCTTTTGGAGCGTCGAAAGGACGATCCACAGTCACACTTAAAGGATATATTTGTGTCTTCGTGTGTATGGTGACAAAAGCCTTACATCTGGAGCTTGTTAGCGACTTGTCAACAGAAGCATTCCTCGCTGCCTTCAAACGTTTTATATCACGGAGAGGCATGTGCCGAGAGATATACAGCGACAATGGAACCAACTTCAAGGGAGCTAGCAGTTTGATCGATGCAGAACTACAAGAAGCCATCCAAAGATGTACGTCTCAGATCACCAAAATTACAGAGAAGGACGGTGTTTCTTGGAAATTTATACCAGTAGCAACACCTCACTTTGGCGGTCTCTGGGAAGCCGGAGTAAAATCCGCTAAAAGACATATTAAGTGCATTTTCGATGAGTTAAAGATCGTCCCAACATTTGAAGAGTTCACAACGATTCTGTGCCAAATTGAAGCATGCTTAAATTCAAGACCATTGGTACAACTTTCATCTGATCCCAATGACTTGGAAGCATTAACACCTGCGCACTTTTTGACTGGTCGTACACTGCACACTTTACCTGAAATCGATCGTACAGAGAAAACACTATATCAACGATGGGAACAGTTGAAACAAGCCCATCAAGTGTTCTGGAAAAGATGGACGAATGAATACCTTCACAGTCTACAAAAACGAACCAAATGGGATCAAGACTCTCCAAATATTCAGGTGGGTCAGATGGTATTAATCCGCCAGGAAGATACCCCGCCTACTAAATGGCCATTAGCTCGAGTGAAGGAAGTCTGCCCAGGAAGTGATGGTAAAGTTCGCTCTGTGTTAGTTCAATATCATGGAAACAAAACGAAAGCAATTGGCATTGTAAACTTATGCAAGCTACCAATTGACATACCTCCAGAACCAGAACCGACGGCTAGCACCGAAAAGAAAAAGCTTCCACGTAAACGGCATATCAATTCATCCGCGACTACACCAAAACCTCAACACATAAAACCAAAACTTAAAACCAAAAAACCAAAAATTGCTCCTTGCACATGGGCTAGATCCCTTTTAAATATCGCATTACTGTTTCTATCATTCAGTGCAGTATTTACTCAAAACGTGTCCGGAAAGTATTATCAAGTATGGAAACCAACAGGGGGATATTACGTCGAGAAATTGGGATCTGCCAATATAGTAAGAGGAAACTTACGAATGGAAGTGGATTATTCAATCGCAGACATATTGGACGATCAGCGTAATCTCGCGTTAACCTTGAATCATACTAGCGAAATGTGCAGGCTTACTCAGGAGCTTGCAAGTACAACACATTGTCCTAATTTACTACACCATCTTCAGATAAGATATGGCGAACTTGCGTCAATACTAAACGAGATTCTAAATATACCAACGAAACGGAAACCTAGAGGTATGTTGGGCAAAATTATGACTGCTGTCTTTGGAGTCAACGACGAAGTTTATACTGATATTGAGGTACTACAACGTAATCAACAATCGCTTCTACAAGCAACAACTCAACAAAATATATTGATCAGCACAAGAGTGGAGACATTGAAATCCCTCACTGCAGCTAAGTTCAATGGTTTCACTGACAAAATTAACAGCGTCATTGAAGTTGTCAATTCTATGAAGCGTTGGTTTGCAAAGTTCGACAATATCAAACTAAGTGTTGAAGTCATTTCTACGTACCTCACCGCCGTCGATTACTACAACGAACTAGAGAGAAAGTATGCGAAATTCTCTAAAATCCTCCATGGGCATGGCGACATACTGGACTTCATTAGCTGGGATACTGTCAGGGACACAACTCGATCAGTGTCCATGAAGCTGGGACCTCGGTATTCGATTTCGAGCATACCCTTGGATAAAATTAACATAATTCGAACAGGGAAGGAAATGGTTGTTCATGGATACTTCTATATCAAGGAGAGCAGTCCATATGAACTTCTCCAAATCACCGCAATACCTCATAAAGTACGTCCGGGCCAGTTTTTGGTCCCACGAGTAAATACACCTATGCTGGCAGTCAACTTTAACCTGGAGTCTTACTTCGAACTTGATGATAGAGAATTTGATTCATGCAAAACAGAAGACGAAATTCATCTTTGTACACCAAAACTAACTAAAAACTTTAATTTATTTCCTAACTGTTTAATAGATGCTGTGTACGATCGCCCCAATACGCATCAATGTCCATCTTATCCAGTGACGAACAACGACACTGTATGGAAGCAACTAGCGGCTCCCAACAGCTGGATGTTCGTAAGCAACAACCCTATCACAGCATCAATCCTATGCGAAGGCGAACGATTCGAAGTTAGTTTGAAGGATGTTGGCATTATCCATGCTTTAGATGGCTGCGTCATAAGTGCAAATGGTATCAGTCTTCGACCAACTCTATCCGAAGTTCGTACAGTGGTATCTACCTTAACCAGAACAATTCTACCAGTTTTGTGGAATTCTACGCAACTTATAGACTCACCGAAAATCGAAATTTCAAAGATGTCCAAGCAGATCTTCGAAGCACCTTTGTCGACAACGGAATCAACTACATTAGCTATCGAAGAGCTTAAACACCACAGCAGAATTATGTCCATTGCTTTGTACATATCAATCTGCATATTCTTCATCGTTCTGTTAATTACATTTTGCAACCGGAAGATGTCGAGGATAATAATGATTTGCAAACCTCCTAACAACAGAAATGAAGAACCATCACCAAGCGAAGAGATACTATTATCGGAACGATTCGGCCAAATCATCGGCCGGCCCCCAGCAACGATTTTTACCTTTTTTGTTGATAGACACACATTAATTCAAGGTTTTGTGAAATTGGTGTTAAAAATGTTTCTTAGAAGAACCAAAATGGGGGTTTGGATTTTTATGGCAGCCGCATGACCCCATGGTCCGATTTGATCCATTCTTGCATATGTTTTGTGTCATCAATAGAAACATTTTTTTTTTGAAAATTTGGTTGAATTTGGTGCAGAAACAAAAAAGTTTTTCTGTTGCGAACCACGTCCTAATCATATACAAATCATACATATATGTCCAAAGCTCACTCAAAATCGAGTCCACTTTGTTTTAGCCCAAACTCCCAATAGGCCAGTCAATTACCGATTTTAGGTCGCAAAAAATTTCTCGGGTCTGGTTTTTTGGGATATTGTTAGGATAGATACCAGAAGTGTACCACTAAGATTGCAACTTCAAAAAACCTGTGCTAACCCCGTGACCCTCAAAAAACCTCAAAATTTTCGGACTTTTTTCATATTTTTGTTTGTAATTTCTAAAAGGTGCTTCCTACAAGTAAGTCGTCCACTGCACTTTTAAAGCTAAGAAAATCTTCTTTAATTTGAGTGTAATTCCAGCTTTATAGGTGCAAAGGATCCCAAGATACAGCACTTTAAAAAATGTGCTTTTTTTGTAAAAAAGTCCGAAATTGTATTTTAGGAGGTTTGTATGACAGCCCTATGACGTAATGTTCCGATTCCATCCATTCCTAGATATGTTTTGAGGCTTTACTAGGAACACATTTGGGTGAGGTTTGGTTAAGATTGGTTCATAAAGAAAAAAGTTTTTCTTAGAAGAACCTGATTATCAGGGGTTGGTTTGTATGACAGCCCTATGACCTAGTGTTCCGATTTCATCCGTTTCTAGATATGTTTTGAAGCTTTACTAAAAAACACATTTGGGGGAAGGGTGGTTAAGATTGGTCCATAATGGAAAAAGTTTTTCTTAGAAGAACCTAATTTCCAGAGGTTGGTTTGTATGACAGCCCTATAACGTAGTGTTCCGATTTCATCCGTTCCTAGATATAAGCTTAAGCTTAACCACCAACATCCTTGAGTGAAGTTTGGTTAATATTGGTACATAAAGAAAAAAGTTTTTCTTAGAAGAACCTAATTTTCAGGGGCGGCCCTATGACCCCATGGTCTGATTCCATTCGTTCCGACATATATACAGCTAAGGAACTGGTTTATAACTTCATGTCACATGACTTTCTCCGTAGAATGCGCATTTAAGCCGATATTCAGCTCGGAAAATGACTGAAATTACAATTTCGAACTTTTTTTCAAAAGACAATGTTTAAAGTGCTGTATCTTGGGATCCTTTGCGCCTACAAAGCTACGGTTACACTCAAATTAAAGAAGATTTTCTTAGCTTTAACAGTGCAGTGGACAACTTACTTGTAGGAAGCACCTTTCAGAAATTACAAACAAAAATATGAAAAAAGTCCGAAAATTTTGAGGTTTTTTGAGGGTCACGGGGTTAGCACAGGTTTTTCGAAGTTGCAAACTTGGTGGTACACTTCTGGTATCTATCCTAACAATATCCCAAAAAACCAGAGCCGAGCAATTGTTTGCGACCTAACGCCTTATTTTTCGGTTTATTGACTGGCCTACAACCTGCACCTGATGTCACAAATACGACCAAATAGACACACGTATACAGGCTATTAAGCTATTTTGCTCTTTTGCTACACAGTTCAAAATGAAGAGAGTTTAGATACTCTACCAGAGCAGGTTTTCGTGCATTTGGCGACTTCATGACTTCTTCCACTGACCCATGCCATGGGTCGGGGTGGCTTACGCATAAGTATCTGCGCCTGCGAAAACTGCGTATTGAAAAAATATGAAAGATGATTTGCATGCATTTCTTGAGGTTGCGGAAAAGGTAGCCATGCGTTCATTGACCTCATTAGTGCATTTCGTAAGTTGCATGCCGCGCTGTTAATGCAATGTGGTGGTAGCATGCGGTAGAGTGAGTGGATTTAGTGCAGGAGAAGGCAACGCAACTTCCATACACATTTGAAAAGAGTTATATTTCTATACAGAACATCAACTGAAAATTTGTATGCAGGTTGTTCTGTCTAGTTCTGTACTCGATTCAATTAGAGGGATATGAGAACGAGAATGAGTTGAGTATTGATCAAATAAAAATACGATATTTGATCGGCAAAAATCGTATATCGCTGGATTTTTGCAGGATGGTTGGTGATGCTGATGGCGTCCTGATTATCGAAAAAAACTCCCCAACGATTGGAGGGCTCCAACCTTGGAAAAAGGGGATAAGGGAGTATTTTTTTTACTTTTTAGCAAACATTTCGAAACCGACAAAATATACAGAAAAATGGTCTGAGAACGAAAAAAAACATTAGGATTTTAGTGAAAAATTTGTCGCTAGACTAAAAAATAAATTAGAATATTTTCATTTTAGACTCTTCTAAAAACCTCCATAGCTCTGAAAACGCAAGTACCCCTCCCTCCTTTTCAAGGCTGCAAACCTCTAATCTGTTGGGACTCCCTATAATCAGGAGGCCATCCCCAAAAATCCATCAATGTAAGATTTTTGTCGTTCGATGTCCATATTTTTTTTCTTCGGCTATAATAAAATCATATTGATTTAATTGTTTGAAACAAATGAGAATGCCCACTTTAGTATGAAAGTTGGTTAACGAAATTTGTATTAGAAGTCTCAAAACGCAAAAGTCTCTATTAGAGAATAAGGAATATATGAGTTACAATTTTGGATTGATTTTGGTATAATTTGAATAAATTTTACCAAAAATGCAGATCTTTAGGGGCAGTTTCAATTGAATTGAAATAGAGCTAAAATTAACCCTAGTTTTCTGCACTTAAAGGTCCATCTAGATTAGTCGCCAAATGGCGACACGTACAGCCAAATGGCTGTTGTCATTCCATCCAAACTAGTCGCCATTTGGCTATGCGTCCAGTTTTGATATTCAATATGGCAACTCAACCAACCGCTTGTCAATTTCAAAGTGACAATTTTGCAACTTTTGTTCGATCTTTTGTGTGAAATTGAATAATTCTTGAATGGCCATGTAAGAATTCAAACGCGCAGAGTCCGATTTTGATAATACAATTTTAAAAAATCACCAAAATGAAATTTTGGTTATGTCATTTCCTGTCTCCATTTGGCTGCTATAGTGTGGCTGCTAAGGAGCAGCCAAATGGCTGCACTCGATGCCAGTTTTTGGACGCGCAGCCATTTGGCTGCTAATCTAGATGGACCGTAAGGCATTAAAACTGTTAGAAATAACAAAGGTAAAATAAAATGATGTAATGATCTTTAGACTATGCGCCAATTTTTAAAAGAATCGTACAAGCACCTCACCTTGGCAGAAGTTGGAGAAAATTGAGATGGAAAAATATTTCGTTATTGGGTCAAATCACAAAAATTTGACTTTGAAGTTCCGTAAAAACCAAACCTCTTATCCGATTTTAGTGCGGTTAGTTTTATTTTTTGGGTAATAATCATCTGTACCTAATAATCATCTTGTTTTGCTATGCTACCTAGTCTAGCTTTTGAGATAATGACGTTTTAGTCGTAAAAGAAAATGATTTTTTCAAAAATCTTCAAATGCCTGTGGCAGCTAAAGGGTTAAGCTAAGAGGGTATGTTCCGTACAACTTTTTTGCTGGAAATCACATGAGGAAGCACAATCCGGTTCGTTTATGCGGCAGTTTCCGGACACCCTGAATATTTTCTTAACTTACAACTAATAAAAAAAGCTATCGGAAAATTGGTTTTGATACCGAAATTTATACTTTTAGGCCCGTATTCATAGACATACCTTAACTCAAGGCGACCTTTAGTCAAGTATGCCGAAATTCAAAAATTAGATGTCATTTCCAGTAGTTTTTCATTGAAATAATATATATTTAGAAGTCAATGCATTCTTGATTTAAGGCGAAACTCAAGGAGACCTTAAGCTTTTAACACAATTGTAATATTATAATAACTCTAGGTGGGTAACTACGGTAACTACCTACATTGACTTCAAGTGAGGTTGACTATTGCAAAATTTCAAAGTTTCCTTGAAATCGCCTTAAGTCAAGGATGCATTGTCTCGAGAAAATATATTATTTCAATGAAAACTACTGGAAATGGCATTTATTTTAAGGTAAGGTATGTTTATAAATACGGGCCTTAGTTTTGGCTAATTTTTGCTATGCTTGTTGCCACGGCCGGCATATCAAGAAGCAATACTATGTATGTATGGTATTGAATAAATTGGTCGCAACATGTAGGAAGAGCTTTTTCCAAAAATAATACATATGTGCAAAATTTGAACTTCCTTTATTCTGTCACAAGTTATGGAGTGAGTAAAATGCTCGAAGGGACTAACAAAGAAGGTGTTTTTTCAGAAACTCCATGTCTTTGACCCTAAAACTCACCTACATTTATATTAATTATCGTCTCCAATAGAGACTTTTCATTTTGACATCGACTCAGATAATCTGAACCTCAAAATATAGATGCACATGCCACAGACGAATTTAAAATTTCGTAGGCGCATGCACAGCAACGTGCTCTCGTGTCGTTTCCTTCTCTCTTTCCAACTTGGTCTACTTATCTTGCGCGCGCCGCGCCGCGGTGCCATACATCGTACACCACACAATACGCGGGCGGGACGTGGCAGTGAATGAATTTCATAATCATTTCTGTGTTCATAACATAACATATTGTCCGCAACGGCAACTTGCTCTCTTCCTCGGACCCACTCGGTCCACTTGTCATGCGTCACGGAGTACGGAGATATCCATCACACACCACGGAAGTCGCAGGCAATGGCAAGCGATGAGTGATTCTTAGAAGATACTATAAAAAGACTCTCTTGAACTGGAAAACGTTCTCTCAAATTCACACGCACACAGGCTCATGCGATTCGCTTGAAAGCTCTAGGAAATTTCAGATACATTTTCATAGGAACAACATTTTGTACCAATTTGGACATATATGTATTATTTGTATATGTCCTAATATTCGTAGCTCAGTTCAATTACATGTCATTCCAGTAGCTCTATTGGATGATTGAACCATATACAAATCATACATATATGTCCAAAGCTCACTCAAAATCGAGTCCACTTTGTTTTGGCCCAAACTCCCAATCTGCACCCAATGTCACAAATACGACCAAATAGACACACGTATACAGGCTATTAAGCTATTTGCTCTTTTGCTACACAGTTCAAATTGAAGAGAGTTTAGATACTCTGCCAGAGCAGGTTTTCGTGCATTTGGTGACTTCATGAGTGTATCTTCCATTGAGTAAGTATGGAGGCGCAATGCCCATATATTCCCATGGTAGCTTGGCGATAGAATTCCTATACATGCGCAACTGCATACACACTGCGTCGCAACACCCGCACGATCCACAATCCTAAATAAGCATGTTTACATTTGAGAGGACAATATGTCAAATGCTCGTTTAAAACCGGTCTGGTCCAATATTGGTCCAATTAGAATGTTTACGTTTTAGAAAACAATATTTCAAACTTCCATACAAAATCCAGTTTAGCAACTTTATCGCTGCATTTCACTTCACGTCTCACTCCGCAACCGATTTAGTTCATCTCTCACGTAGTGTTTCGGTTCCTTATAACTCTCTGTTCTTATGTATCTTCATATACAAATAATACATATACACTGCGCGACAAATGCTTAGGTTCATGGATATTTTCCTTTAAAATTATATAATTTCTATGTACTCTGATCGGAAATAATTTTTAAATAATGCTCTCTCAACTAACGGTTATTTTAATAAATATTACGTTTCTATTAAGCAACTCACATAGCTAAAGGAATTTTTTTAAATGAAAATCGCAATTTCCACTGCGACAATTGTATAGGTTCACTTACTTTAAAGAGTTATCTCGTCCTGGTGAGAAATGTTTGTGGAAACATTTTTTTTCACGTTATACTCTGTGAGTCGTATAGTGGATAATGTCAAAAGGAAATCAATTTTCTGCCGAGGAAAAGGCGACAATTTCCATACTAAATAAATAACAGGCGCGACAATCCAGCATTGGACTAAGGCCGCAGGATGTGTTAGTGACATCCTATTTCCAAGATCTTATCTGCTTTTTGTTGAGGTAATGAGATCAGCATCACGCTCAGCAGTGTTATTTATCCCCATAAATGGGTACTCGTTTAACATCTGAGTGAGATCATAGTCCGTCACAAGCTCGTGAGTTCGAAAAACACCATGGAACACGGTGAGATTCGAACTCATGAGCCTGTGCACCGAAGGTGCGCGCACTAACCGCTAGACCAGCCAGACTACATACTAAAGCAAGAAGGATATTCAAACCGACAAATTGCAATACGGATTCAGCGGAGCTTGAACCTTGTTAATAATTTTATACGAGATAGTGGAAATTATGGCCGACGATACGCAGGAGGCAGAAAAAAGCGATTTCCGGTGCATCAAGGCGAAGTCTCTTAAGAGAAGCATCGAACTCGCCCTTTACTGCGCGTAAGCTTGGGGAGATTTTGGTGTTATCAGCAAGTGTAAGGACCATCCAACGAGTTCTTAGATCTTCATCTTGCTTAAAACGTTTACGATTAAAGAAAAAAATAGCCTTAACCCCGCAACATCGCCTACAGCGCCTGGAATTCGCCTCAAGATTCATGAACTGGACATCACAATGGAGGCAGGTAATATTTACGGATGGAAAACGGCTTTGTGTGGACGGTCCAGATGGGTTCTCCTACTATCATGATTATATAGGAAGGACCCTATGTACCTGTCACGCCATCACTTCCGAATAGGTTCCGTTATTGTATGGGGAGCCATATCATATCATGGAACTATCGACTTGGTCATTCTACGAGGTTACCAAACCAGTTCATCTTATAAACAGCTCTTAGAAGAGGAAATCCCTATGATAAATGTCATGTACGTAGGCGATCCTTGGATATTGCAACATGATCTTGCCCCAATTCATACAGCGAGGGTGGTTAAATCGCTTATTGAGGAGAAAAATTTGGCTTTGTTCGACTGGGTGCCCATCTCCCCTGGCATTAAACATTTGGGGGTGGCTTGTTCGGGAGGTTTACAGTAGTGGTAAACAATACGACTCTAAAGAAGAGTTAATTCAGGGAATTAAGACAGCTTGGTCTAAAATACCGATATCTGTGCTGCATTCTTTATACGATTACCTGCCTCGAAGGCTTTATGAAATTATAAATAAAAATGGCGAAAATACACACTATTAAATTACAAAAAAATGCTCCTGTTTTTTCGTATTTATCCTCTTTCATACTTTTCTGAAATATTTTTCAGCGAAAACATTATGTAAAACGGTAAAATCGTCCCTGAACCTAAGCAATTGTCGCACTGGAAATTGACTCTTTGAATTAAATCAATTACTGTAATTTAAGGAAAATGTCCTGTGGGGATTCAGTCCATTCATTTTGTTTGTGATATTTAATACTTCCAAAAATAACATTTCTTAAACTGGTAAGGTTTTATTTTACCGCTTCATGGAAGGAAATATGAGTGAACCTAAGCATTTGTCGCGCAGTGTATGTCCAAAGCTCACTCAAAATCGGGTACACATTTTTTTGACCATGTCTTCTGAGCTGCACCCATTGAGTAAGTATGGAGGCGCAATGCCCATATTCCCATGGTAGCTTGGCGATAGAATTCCTATACATGCGCAACTGCATACACCTGCGTCGCAACACCCGCGCGATCCACAATCATACATAAGCATGTTTACATTTGAGAGGACAATATGTCAAATGCTCGTTTAAAACCGGTCTGGTCCAATATTGGTCCAATTAGAATGTTTACGTTTTAGAAAACAATATTTCAAACTTCCATACAAAATCCAGTTTAGCAACTTTATCGCTGCATTTCACTTCACGTCTCACTCCGCAACCGATTTCGTTCATCTCTCACGTAGTGTTTCGGTTCCTTATAACTCTCTGTTCAGAATGCCATTCTGCAAAAATCCATCGATGTAAGATTTTTGTCGTTCGATGACCATATTTTTTTTCTTCGGCTATAATAAAATCATATTGATTTAATTGTTTGAAACAAATGAGAATGCCCACTTTTGTATGAAAATTGGTTAACGAAATTTGTATCAGAAGTCTCAAAACGCAAAAGTCTCTATTAGAGAGCAACGAATATGAGTTTCAATTTTGGATCGATTTTGATATAATTTGAATAAATTTTACCAAATTGCAGATCTTTAGGGGCAGTTTTAGTTGAATTGAATTGAAATAGAGCTAAAATTAACCAGTTTTCTGTACTTAAGGCATTAAAACTGTTAGAAATACGGAAGATAGAATAAAATGATGTAAGAAAGAAATGATCTTTGGACTATGCGCCAATTTTGTAAAGAATCGTACGAACACCTCACCTTGGCAGAAGTTGCAGAAAATTGAGATGGACAAATATTTTGTTTTTGGGTCAAATCACAAAAATTTGACTTTGAAGTTCTGTAAAAACCAAACCTCTTATCCGATTTTAGTGCGGTTAATTTTATTTTTTGGATAAAATTGTTGGCTTTAATAACACTGGGGAACACAATTTTTATCACACGAACTTTGTGATCATTTTTGTTTAGTTTAGTGTCCCCTCATTACAAAAACAACATTACTTCGTTCCAGTCACGTCCTGATATCTTTTCACCGTTATGTATTAATTTTCCATAATTTACGTGGTTTGGTGTTATTCTTTTAATTTTACGTGACGTTATTACTATGAAATAAATTATGCAAGGACATCGAAATACTGAAAACATACTGCTGGTGTACCCTGAAGAAGAATTGGACGCAGTTTGTATGAAAAATCCGTCCTTTTAGCGAATTTCACAAGTCCTAATGAACGAAAGTTGTGGTGGTTTTATTCCTTAAATGAAAATTCTCTAAACGGGTATATGTGAAGGATGATAACGGGATATAATGAAGGATGAAAACAGCCAACAGCAACTATATGATGCTACAGGATCCTTTGGAAAATATTTGGATAATATTGTTTAAAAAAAAGTTTAGGAAGCAATGGAGCTGAAAATTTATACCATTTGTAATGAAGTTGAACTATACGAAGGTTTTCCCTGCACCAAAATGTAAAATATAGCAAAAGCTCCTAATTTGTTGTAGAAAGCTCTAAAAATGTGAAATTTAACCACTGAATCATACTGCTACGTAACCTATGGTTCCACGGGGGTTTAAAGAGTCCTACGTGCAAAAGAGATAACGGATAACTAAGCTTGAAAGCTTCCTACAAGAAGCCATATCCCCAAAAAAATCATAACTGCTTACCTACAGTATGAAATAATTTATCTTAGTACCGTCACTTTTGGAACTCATAATTCCAATTTTGGTTAAGCTATCACAAAGAATCCTGACGTGTAAATTTTTTTTTCATTTATGTAGCATTGTTCAGAGGTCACAGTAGGTTCAAAATATGATATAAACTTTTGTGTGACAAAAAAAAAGTTTGAAAATTGTAGACCAGAATCATTTTGTTTTGCTATTCTAGCTAGTATAGCTTTTGAGATAATGACGTTTTAGTCGTCAAAGAAAATTATTTTTTTTTAAATCTTCAAATGCCTGTGGCAGCTAAAGGGTTAAGGTAAGGGGGTATGTTCACTACAACTTTTTTACTGAAAATTGATGAGGAATCACAATCCGGTGCGTTTATGCGACAAACACCCTGTATATTTTCCTAACTTACGACTAATGAAAAAAAAAACTATCGGAAAATTGGTTTTGATACCGAAATTTATACTTTTAGGCCCGTATTTATAAACATAGCTTAACTCGAGGCGACCTTTAGTCAAGTATACCGAAATTAAAAAAAAATAGATGTCATTTGCAGTAGTTTATATTACAAGTCAATTAAGTCATTTAAGACGAAACTCAAGGAAACCTTAAGCTTTTAACACAATTGTAATATAATAATAACTCAAGGTAGGTAACTAGCTACATTGACTTCAAGTGAGGTTGACTATTGCAAAATTTCAAAGTGTCCTTGAAAGTCAAGGATGCATTGTCTCGAGAAAATAAATTATTTCAATGATAACTACTGGAAATGGCATTTATTTTAAGGTAAGGTATGTTTATAAATACGGGCTTTCGTTTTGGCTAATTCTTGCTATGCTTGTTGGTGTTGCGGCCGGCATATCAAGAAACAATACTATGTATACTATAAATTGAAAAATCTAGAGCTGTCTAGACGGGATCGCATAGATGCAAATTTAGAGAAGGTATTGAATAAATTGGTCGCAACATGTAGGAACAGCTTCTTCCAAAAATAATATGTGCAAAATTTGAACTTCCTTTATTCTGTCACAAGTTATGGAGTGATTAAAATGCCCGAAGGGACTAACAAAGAAGGTGTTTTTTCAGAAACTCCATGTCTTTGTCCCTAAAACTCACCTACATTTATATTAATTATCGTCTCCAATAGAGACTTTTCATTTTGACATCGGCTCAGATAATCTGAACCTCAAAATATAGATGCACGTGCCACTGCCACAGACGAATTTTAAATTTCGTAGGCGCATGCACAGCAACGTGTTCTCGTGTCGTTTCCTTCTCTCTTCCCAACTTGGTCCACTTATCTTGCGCCGCGCCGAGTGATTCTTAAAAGATACTATAAAAAGAGTCTCTTGACTCTCTTGAACTGGAAAACGTTCATTCAAATTGCACGCACACAGGCTCACGCGATTCGCTTGAAAGCTCTATGAAATTTCAGATACATTTTCATAGGAACAACATTTTGTACCAATTTGGACATACAGTCGAACCTCGATATCTCGAAGTGCCAAAGGACCAGAAAAATAGTTCGAGATATCGAAAATTTTCTCCACTTATTCGGCTTATCGAAAAATACATTCGGGCCAACAATTTTCGGAAAATTCGGCTAATCGAAGTCAGAATTATTGTGAAATCAACATGTTGTTAGGTTACTTGACAAAATTCGTGGTTGATGCGGCTTATCGAAGTCAGAGCACGTTTTGGGACCGACAAATTGCTTCGAGATATCGACAAATTCGGCTAAAAGAAATTCGAGTTATGCTAAAATGTATATGGAAATTTCAAGGGACCGAAGAAATATTTCGACACATCGAAAATTTGCGAAAGCGAGGTTCGTGTTGTCGAGGTTTGACAGTTCGTGACAACCGACGTGCTTTTCTACGACTCTATAAAATATCGATTTTATAATTTTCACGATACTAGTTATCCTCATAACTGTTACCAAACACCAACAAATAGCTCGCGTAACAGCTGTGCGTGGAGTTCAATTGAAATATTAACTTGCATTACCAATTTTCTAAAAGTGTTAACATCAAACCGAATATACATAACATAACTGTGACACTGCAATTGTGCCTCGTGCGGTGCAATTTTTGATGGATATAGCGACCATCGCTATAACGACCGATCGGTTATATTGACTGATTTTTCCAGTCCGAGAGGCAAAATGATCGGGTACAAAGACGAACGGTTGTCACATGTCTTATTTTTATGTGAAATGATAGCTTTTTCGGCATGCAAAGATCAAGTTTGAGTTGAAAATAAATGCAATGAGGAATATGAGCGAACATATGCAAAAAAAAGTTCAAAAATTTTTGTTTTCGGCAGGCCGTAATGAAACGACATCGCAATCGCACTTGACACATGAAGGTTGTTAAAACGTGTCATAAGAAATGGAAAATTCATGTTACGAAATTTTATTTGCAATAGTATAATCCACTGAAAAAATAATTTGCTTAAGAACAAAATACAATAAAAAACAGACGAGAATTTTTTTTCCTGATTTAAGATGTATTTTTTTGATTTAGGCTGTTTTTTCTTGTTCCAAGAAAAGTTTTTGCTTAAAATAAAAAAAAATAAGCATTATTTTAAGCAAAAACTTTTCTTGGAACAAGAAAATACATCTAAATACAGAAAAACTTTCCTTGGGACAAAAAAATACATCTTAAATCAGGAAAAACTATTCCTTGGCTGTTTTTTATTGTATTTTTTCTTGTTTTAAGCAAATAATTTTGTTCAGTGATCAGCACAGCAGAGGATTTCAGACATCACCCCTATGTAAAAAAAAATCCTGCCCGGGTTCATCACTAAACATCCTTTTCGGAATCTTCCGTAAACTTAGCGGATCCACATCAATTCAATTAGCATTCCACACTATTAGCGCCTCATAATTAGTTTTCAGCAAGGCTTTCCGACAGGGACATATCGAGATACAAGATTCAACTACGTCCAAGTCGGTTTCCTGATTTACCAGGTCTGACTTTATTCTTTTAGGCCGTTGAAATCAAGCACTTATGAAAATAAACCACGCACGTTGAAATAAATAAGGAATCAACAATAAGAATTGGTGTGAAAAGTGAAGTTGCCGAAAATGCCTCGAAAAGTTTAATGATGAAAAGTGCACCATTTGTTGGAATGCTTAATAAAATATCTTGAGACTTAAATTTGTTTAATTTTTACAACATTTTAAGAATCGTCTGGTTCCCGGGTGCAACCTTATAGAGATTACAACAAATACAGGCGCTGCTTCAGGTTTTATCGACGAGCAAAGCAAATCCTAGTTGAGAATTTATTGATTTGTTTAAAACGAAGATTAAGGATGGGTCTAAGAAAAGTTCTCGCATTTAGGATGGAATAAAAACCTATAGACAAAACCACAATTTGACAATTTGCTAACTTCTCCATTTATGCCCTCGTTGGTATTGATAATGTTCTCCTGTATTTTTTATTTCCCAAAAATAATTTAAACAACACCATGCTAAAAAGGCAGAATATAAGCCTATACGAGTAAAAGTTTGAAAATGCAATAAAGTATTCAAAGCCTCCAGATTGGACCATTTTCGCGAATAAAATGCAGCTTTTCCTAATTTTAAATAAAAATGCCCGCTCACTAATAAAATCAGAACAAGAATAAAATACAATAATAAACCGCCAAGGAAAAATTTTTCCTTTTCCAACGTACCATATATGGTACACCATGCATTGGGGCATATTCAGAAATATCTATACATACATTCCGATCGTTGTTAGCTGATGAAATTATTCTCCTTTTGTCTTGAGTAGAGTAGGATATGTTCATACAATTTTAATTATCAGCTTTTTCAACATGATGGTGCGTTTTATTGGGCCCAGAACGGGTCCAAATAACCTAAATTTTCATACAAATTATAACACCGATCCATTTTTACAGGATATTTACTGCCATTTTTTATGAAAGCTAGGTTAATCAGTTCTGTTCAGGATCCAAGGAAACGGGGCTGTCATAGTTGACTTAGAAGGATCGTTGTTGTCATTTTGTTTTCTATAGCACACCGGTCAGGGCTTAGCGTTTCTGTAGCTGCTTCTTATAATCCCAGTCTTTTTAGTTAGCAAGTATACTGAAAAAATTGTTCACAGCTTTTGTTTTGTCCTTAGGACACGCTAGTAAAAAACCGAGCTTCCGTATTTGACATCTTAGTAAGATACTTGGGCTTACACCAGGACTCAAGCAGCTGCGTCTTGATATCCGTTTTCTTAAACAATTTGATTATGTCAAGTATTGTCTTGGAAGTCCACGGTCAGGATCCTCAGAAAATGTGCTTCTGGGGTCAACCATTTCATATGGAAGACTATGGGAAGTACCACATCAGATAAATAAAAAATTACATGGAAGTAATTATTGTGGACATGTCCTGGGACCTGCACAAATTTGGGTTATAAAACAGGCAGCAGTTCATTTCCATATTCATATCCTAGCAAAGTCAATCCAATTCATTTACTTTTCCAGAAAGGAATCCGATGAGCTATGATAAGTCAAAAGAAGTCTCGAGATATACGTTTAACAGTAGAACATGTTTATAACGAACTATTGTATAAAATATTTATGTTATAACGAGACTGAGTTCTAATCGCACTAATAGCATAGCATACATACTCTATACCCATGTACAGAGCTAGACGGCACGCAAAGCCAAAATAATAATTTCCATGTTTTTTTTTTTAGGGGATGCAGGGTATATGAGTCGGATCTGGCGCACTTTCAATATTTTATAAGGACATCCAACAGCTACCACTCGACACACATGTGAAGTCTTTCACGACATTCTATCAAAAGATATGGCTTAATTTAGGTTTGTAGAGGATGTAGGGGTAGTCAAACCTACTCCACTTCCATCAATTTCCAGGATATGTCACAAATAGGCATCGAGACAAATTTCAATAAGGAATAGAAAACTAATAACGCACCTATCCGAGCTCCTTTTTAAAAAACTGAATATTCGGGATTTTCTATAGAAATTACCACCTTTCCTTTAATGAAGAGGGGTTCATTATATCGAGTTTCCACTATAATTTCGATCAAAATTCTCAATAAACATTATCCCTTCTTTTAGCACTGTTCCTATTAAAGTAAGAGGCAGATTAAATAAAATTTAAACGAGACCGAGGCTAATTTCGGGCGCGGCCGAAATTTTAATACCCATCACATTTGAATGGAACTTAAGCTCCTTTTGTGTGAAAAATTTCTGCCGCAGCCCTATGACGTGTTCCGATTCCATTTGTTCCTGGATACGTTGGGGTTAATCCAGGAGCACATTTGGATGTATTTTGGTTAACATTAAAAAAGAAAAAAAGCTATTCTTACAAGAACCTAAAATTTGGGGGTTGGTTTGTATGACAGCCCTGTAATGTTTCGATTCAATCCATTCCTAAATACCTTTTGAGTTTTTACTAGCCTAAGGTGACCAGATTCCCCAAGGCCCAATGCTGTACACATTCCGGAATTCGGTTTTCAGGCAAACCCTCAATCGTACTATTTTATTATTTGTTTTTCAATTCAAATATCTTTCGCTTAATGTTATCAAAACAGCAAGGTCCCGATGTGATCGCATTAACCGGCGTCAATTGTATGTCACGAGGCTACCACCATGATGGACGCCATAAAACGAGCACATATTCTCCATCCTTTCATAAGTGATACACGGAATACAGCAAGAATAGTAGCCTTTATTCTGGGAAATGTGTGGTGAACCTTGGGAAAGCAAGGTTCCAGGGACGTAGCCAGGGGAGGGGTCTAGGAGTCCTTAACTTCCCACAGTATTTCTACTTTATTCATTCCTAAAATTCTGCCGAAATTAAGCTTCCAGTCAGATAAATTGTGTCATCTGGACTAAAGTAGTGACTACATAATAAACAATTTGAAACACATAAAAATCTGGTGGCCCAAAATTGGGATGGTCTTTCATAATGGAAACTTCAACAAATTTCGTAAGACCTCATACAGGCTACACGATTTGAAATAAAATATTTCCCTGTAAGAATGAAGTAATTTTTAGCCGTGCGAAGGGAAGGCAAAAGCAGCACGACGCGGGCACCCAATACGCGATCGTACTTTCCATAGTTCCATAGTTGCTGCTTCGTGTATATACCATGGCCCACGAGCCCTTCTATAATAATTGTACAGAAAAGAAGTCTTTGGCGTTGTAGACGTGGCACTGTCTGCTTCCGATGATAGCGAGACAATTAAGTAATCGTGCGTGCTATCGTGCTCGTCCAGGCTCGTCAAGCGATAAAATTGAATTCGACACAGGAACAGTGGGACAGGAGGCATATTATGCATTGGGGCAACGCCGAAACTAGTATCTACAATTAACAACAAGATTCTAATAATGTCATAATTTCTAAAACCCAGCTAAATCATGGCTACGTCCCTGCAAGGTTCTGTTGGTACTAAACAGGACCCAGAAAAGATCCCTCAACTTCTAAATGTTCTCATTGACAAAACATCATCAGCATGTGAAGTGCAAATGCATGTTTTAGCACGCAAAGTTACAGCCATGGGAGAAGTGAAGCCAGAATCTCGTTTAACCCTTCTGTCGGCACCTACAACAATATGCATATTCTATACCCAATAGGTCTGGCTGGACCTTCTTCTTAATGGCTGGACCTACTGAGAAAAAAATTTAATTTTTTAGAAAAAGTGAAATTTTTATACGTAGAGACATTCTGCCAATTCGGAACTAGCATTTTTAAACAATAAAAGCTTTTATATCATTTTTGTAATTATACTGGGAACGTTTATATGTAGACATACGTATTTTGAGGTGCTGTTAGTACAAACATGTTTTTCCCTTATTTTCTTCTTTTTTGCTTTTGTATTTTCATGTCGTATATCTACTAGAAAATTTGAACGCATTTTTCAATTCAAATATCTTTGGGGAAATATCTAGGGCTTTGTTGATAGATTTTACCACGGTGTTAGTCTGCAGATTTAGGGAAATAGGTGGAAAGAAATAGGGAATCTTCAAGCGCAAAAATCATATCATTCTAAATTTTTCGTAAATTTATTCGTAAAATCTATTTAGAAAGACGTTTGCAAGTAGCTCATACTTAGTTTTGAATTTCCTAGAACAAATCTCAGTTGATTAGGTAATGTTATAAAACAGGATAAAATTAGGCATACCCATTTTCCGAGCTTTACAGCTTCATAAAGAAAAATCTCAGAATATTTTATTATTTATAGTGCAAATTTAATTTTCATTTCACGTTTTACTCGTAGAGAAAAAATATAGATCTGGTCAGACCTATTGGGTATCAAAAAGCACTATAAATTGAATTTCGTCAAAAACATGCTCAAAACTTCAAACGATTTTGTCATATTTTTGCAAAGTGCTTCTAAACACATTATTTTAGATATCATGAAGAATGAAGTCGCTGCGATTTCATCTTCTATACTTTTTTGACCAAAATATAGTGCGAAAGGTCTGGCCAGACCTATGGTCCGACAGAAGGGTTAAAAGGGGGAAATCCAACGATTGTTTAACACAATGAACCCGGAATTGTTTAGGGTTAGGAATAGGTATTTAATTCAAATCTACAACAAAGATTAGGATTTTGTGTCAGTTTAAATTGTCGGTTCCATTTTGTTAGAAAGGCATTTTTTGAAAACCATATTTCAAGAAAGGACAATTTATAATCCAATTTGTTTCAATACTGATTAGATTTCTGCTTTCTAGACAGTCTATACTCAGTGATTTTTAAACTTTTGAATTTCAATGTTCGAAACTGCAGTCTCAGTAGCATTGTAGGGATGATGATGGCCCTTTCCCTATCTCTGACTATCCGTGACCCTGAGACAAAAATCATGAAGCTGTTTGTTTGAAAATTACACCTCCTTGTTCCTACCTATTTAAAAGTTTCGTTTTGTTTATTACAATAGATAAATTGATACTACATTGCGTAGAGAATTCTTAAGCGGATGGCGACCCTTTGGGGATTTATCGCTATTTTATTGGATTTGCTCGACATATAGGGGAAATCCTTACAGAGTCCATTAGTTTGCATTTTCTTTTTCCTAAAGAGATTGATAGGGGAATCGGATGGAGTACAGTAATTTTTCCAAGTTTTGTGAAAAATTCAAATCTGATCTTTACATGGCTTGTACTTCTGAACCTTGGCACTTATAGATGCTTGAAATTTTCACCTAATACGGGCAGTGCGGTCCTCTATACATGGCTGTTAAATTTCAAAATTTTCCGCTCCAAAATTTCCGAATTAGGGACAATTTTCGATTGAATCGGTTGAACTCCCGAACGCAGATAGGTAGGACCTTGAAATTTGGAGACAATGTGAGCGGTATGAGCGCCAAGTTTAGCTCTACAGCTACAAGTGTGAGTTAGAGCATTGCAATTATCACAAGTTTGCAAATTTTCAAATTTATTGGACAAATTTTATAGATTTTCGATTAGAAAAACGAAAATACGATTTGGGCAGCTGTAACTGTCGAACGCAGATAGGGGGACCCTAAAATATGGAGAAATGAAAGTAAATGTAATCCCAGGTTGTGGAGCTACCTGGCGCATACATTTAGGTACATTAAATTTCAGAACGATTGACCAAAGAGTTCCGAAATTATCGAAAATGAACGTTTGCCACATGAAAGTGCGATTACCTTGCTTGTGCTGATTGTGATTTACCTAACAGACTGACTACAGGCCTCACCGAGGAGGTTATTATGCAGTCAGTTAGGTTCCTTTGGTGTGGCGTTGGGAATGCTGTACATTTACTAATGCTGTACGACAGGTCGAAATGCTGTACTCTACAGCAAAATGCTGTACGTCTGGTCAGCTTATACTAGCCACACATTGGGGTGAAGCTTCGTTAAGGTTGGTTCACAAAGAAAAAAGTTGTTCATGCAAGAACCTAATTTCCAGCGTTTGGTTTGTATGGCTATGACGTAGTGTTCCGATTTCATCGGTTCCGGTGGCTTTACTAAGAGCACATTTGCGCAAAGTTTGGTTAAGATTGGTTCATCAAGAAAAAAGTTTTTCTCAGAAGAATCTAATTTCCAGGGGTTGGTTGGTATGACAGCCCTATGACGGAGTGTTCCGATTTCATCTGTTCTTAGATATTTTTTAAGGCTTTACTAGGAACACATTTGGATGAAGTTTGGTTACGGTCCGATTAAAAAGGGAAACGTTTTCCTTAGAAAAACTTAATTTTCAATGGTTCGTTTGTATGGCAGCCCTATGACGTAATATTCCAATTCCATCCGTTCCTAGATATGTTTTGAGACTTTACTAGAAACAGACTTGGGTGAAGTTTGGTTAAGATTGGTACATAAAGAAAAAAGTTTTTCTTAGAAAACCTAATTTTCAGGGGCAGCCCCATGACTCCATGGACCGATTCCATTCGTTCCGACATATATACAGCGTACACTAAAAAGAAACTTGTATACAAATTTTCAGCCCGATAGCTTCAAAACTGAGGGACTAGTTTGCGTTGCAACAGACGGACAGACAGACAGACAGACAGACGGACATGGCTCAATCGATTTCTCTCGTCACGCTGATCAATAATATATATACTTTATATAGTCGGAGGTGCTTCCTTCTGTGCGTTGCAAACTTCATGACAAAGTTAATATACCCTTTCACATAGTGACGGGTATAACAAAGTTAATATACCCTTTCACATAGTGACGGGTATAAAAATGTCTTTCATTTACAACATATGGCCTGAATGCATGGCGTACCATATTTGGTACACAATGCAAAATTCTACTATTTTCGCTTTTCTGGGAAAACGGGCTATTTCCAGGGAAAATAAAGGCTGATTCCGTGTTCAGTGACCGATTTTACATAAAAGGAGGTCAGTTACGATAATGGGTTCTGACCCCATGCATTTAAGGGTTAATAAGGAAATACACGTTTTTATTGGTAATAAATTTAAAAAGTCATGCAACATTAATAATGGTTCAATTATTTTTATACTTGTCGAAGCCACAAATTTGTTTTATAACAGCGAGAAAGCGCCACAGACCCTCCGATCGATCGGCCAGATTTTTTTATTGCGAAATAAATCGGAAGGTGTATGGGACTATCGGATTCAATTTTTTGATTTGACGTGTGGAACGTATTACCAATGCAATTTTCCGTACAAGTTGTCATGACAATCATGTGTTCTGAGTTACAGAATTTTTATATAAACCTGTGGTCGTTCTTCATCTTCCATCGCCAAAAATGGTATAATTTTCGCTATTTTGTGTTGTGTCTCGTGGACCATGAGACTGTCAATTTCAGATTGCCCGATAAATTGCCTAATGTATGTGCTGTACGGGCGGCAGATCGATTGTGGCCAATGTGCTGCGAAAGTGTTTGAATACTACACCCAATACCTACCCAACCGGTTTCTGTGGGAACATTGATATCATTCCATTCTGTTACTTTTTGCGAGGTAACATATTTCGAAATCATCGAAAATTCGTCAAATACTTCCGTATCTTTATTGCCATCAATGTATACCTTTTCAATCGTTACATCCAATGCTTTTTTGACGTCTCCCCATGCAGGTACTTTTTTTTTAAATCTGCCCAATAAAATAAATCCACTTCTTTAGTTTAGAAGCTAGTCCACTATTCCAAATATTCACCACTTGTTTTATAAAATTATGTAGCCTTACTTTTCACAAACGCTTCGTGCCATGTGCCACTATTTTTCAATTCCATCATCAAGCTACGGACTTCAAATGGAAGCAACTGATTTGTCTCTTTCTGAGCCAAATTATCTTTCAGTTGGTTAATTTCTCTTGCAGCTTCAGTTACGATAAAATCTGACCTTCAATTTTGAATAGCTTGATGAAAGCTTGCCAACTGAGCGTGTACAAATTGAAGCCACAATTCTGATGTGCGGTGTTCAAATTTTTTTTTATATTTGAGGGCATTTCTCAATTCTCAAAAAATAGTTCTGCAATGGCTGATACACTTTTAAAACCCTTCCACGGCAGACATGAGCGCAAACCACCTGGTTTTGCTATAGCCCAGTATTTTCTGGTTTTCTGTTTCAGTTTCGGCACATAACTCCTTTAGAGCCTCAACGAACTATACAAATATAAAAAGACGATTATATCTCTAATCCGTTGGAAGCCAAACACCGGACGCGTTTCGTGATACGAGCGTTTGTAATATGTTAAAATAATTTTTAACTTTCCAAAGCGGGACAGAAGGGCTTCCCGAAGCAGTCTGTCGGGACAACAGGACACGTCTTTCAAAAACGGGACTATCCCGTTAAAAACGGGACGTCTGGTCACGTTAGGTATACACCCTTGTGTGACACAGAAATGAATGGAAAAGCTGCTTCTCAATGTTTATACCCTTCGATCATAGAGTGAAAGGGTATATTAACTTTGTCATGAAGTTTGTAACGCATTAAAGGATGCATCTCCGACCATATAAAAAGTATACATATATGATCAGCATGATTTGGGGAGTCGATTGGAGCATGTCCGTCTGTCTGTCTGTCTGTCTGTTGCGACGCGTTTTACTCGGCGGGTATTAAAGCTAGTAAGCTGAAATTTTGCACACGTGCTTCTTATTGTTGCAGGCTGTTCGTATGTTTGATTCACCCAAATTGGATCACTGGGTCATGGGGCTGCCATACAAACCTAGCTCCCCAATTTGAGTTCTTCTAAGAAAAAACTTTTTTATTTGTGTACCAATTTAAACCAAATTTCACACAAATGTGTTTCTATAGATAACACAAAATATATGCAAGAATGGATCAAATCGGACCATGGGTTCATGGGGCTGCCATACAAACTTAACCCCCCAAATTAGGTTCTTCTAAGAAAAACTTTTTTATTTGTGCACCAATTTCAACCAAATTTCACACAAATGTATTTCTATTATTGACACAAAACATATGTAAGAATGGATAAAATCGTACCATGGGGTCATGGGGCTGCCATACAAATCCATCCCCTCAAATTAGGTTCTTCTAAGAAAAACTTTTTTATTTGTACACCAATTTCAACCAAATTTCACACAAATGTATTTCTATTGATGTCACAAAACATATGTAAGATTGAATCAAATCGGACCATGGGGTCATGGGGCTGCCATACAAACGAACCCCCCATATTGGTTCTTCTAAGAAACATTTTTTTACACCAATTCCACAAAACCTTGAATTAATGTGTCTTTACCAAAGCAACTAAAAAGTTCAAAACGAATGGAATCGTACTGTGGGGTCATGCTCCGGCAACCCCAATAAAATTTGCCGAGTAAATATTTTTATTTGCCCACTTATTTCAACCAAGCCCAAAACTTTTGTCAAGACGGCAGAAAAAGAATGAGGAGAGGGATTAAATACAAGTCATAGGTACGCCCGAAAAAACTTTTAGCCCAAGCGAAGGGTATCCTAATTTCGGCCGCGCCCGAAATTAGCCTCGGCCCCGGGGGTTGGCGAGCGAAGCGAGCAGGGGGCGAAGCCCCCTAGTTATTTTTAAAATAAGAATAAATGGAACAGCACTGAAAAAAAATTGCTATAAATAGGAACAAATGCAATGAAAAACAGTCAAAGAATAATTGTTCCTGATTTAAGATGTATTTTTTTGTTCCAAGAAAAGTTTTTCTGATTTAAGGTGTATTTACTTGTTCCAAGAAAAGTCCTAAAATAAATAAATAAGCAAAAACTTTTCTTGGAACAAGAAAATACATCTTAAATCAGGAACAATTATTCTTTGACTGTTTTTCATTGCATTTGTTCCTATTTATAGCAATTTTTTTTCAGTGCTGTTCCATTTATTCTTATTTTAAAAATAACTAGGGGGCTTCGCCCCCTGCTCGCTTCGCTCGCCAACCCCCGGGGCCGAGGCTAATTTCGGGCGCGGCCGAAATTAGGATACCCTTCGCTTGGGCTAAAAGTTTTTTCGGGCGTACCTATGACTTGTATTTAATCCCTCTCCTCATTCTTTTTCTGCCGTCTTGACAAAAGTTTTGGGCTTGGTTGAAATAAGTGGGCAAATAAAAATATTTACTCGGCAAATTTTATTGGGGTTGCCGGAGCATGACCCCACAGTACGATTCCATTCGTTTTGAACTTTTTAGTTGCTTTGGTAAAGACACATTAATTCAAGGTTTTGTGGAATTGGTGTAAAAAAATGTTTCTTAGAAGAACCAATATGGGGGGTTCGTTTGTATGGCAGCCCCATGACCCCATGGTCCGATTTGATTCAATCTTACATATGTTTTGTGACATCAATAGAAATACATTTGTGTGAAATTTGGTTGAAATTGGTGTACAAATAAAAAAGTTTTTCTTAGAAGAACCTAATTTGAGGGGATGGATTTGTATGGCAGCCCCATGACCCCATGGTACGATTTTATCCATTCTTACATATGTTTTGTGTCAATAATAGAAATACATTTGTGTGAAATTTGGTTGAAATTGGTGCACAAATAAAAAAGTTTTTCTTAGAAGAACCTAATTTGGGGGGTTAAGTTTGTATGGCAGCCCCATGAACCCATGGTCCGATTTGATCCATTCTTGCATATATTTTGTGTTATCTATAGAAACACATTTGTGTGAAATTTGGTTTAAATTGGTACACAAATAAAAAAGTTTTTTCTTAGAAGAACTCAAATTGGGGAGCTAGGTTTGTATGGCAGCCCCATGACCCAGTGATCCAATTTGGGTGAATCAAACATACGAACAGCCTGCAACAATAAGAAGCACGTGTGCAAAATTTCAGCTTACTAGCTTTAATACCCGCCGAGTAAAACGCGTCGCAACAGACAGACAGACAGACAGACGGACATGCTCCAATCGACTCCCCAAATCATGCTGATCATATATGTATACTTTTTATATGGTCGGAGATGCATCCTTTAATGCGTTACAAACTTCATGACAAAGTTAATATACCCTTTCACTCTATGATCGAAGGGTATAAACATTGAGAAGCAGCTTTTCCATTCATTTCTGTGTCACACAAGGGTGTATACCTAACGTGACCAGACGTCCCGTTTTTAACGGGATAGTCCCGTTTTTGAAAGACGTGTCCTGTTGTCCCGACAGACTGCTTCGGGAAGCCCTTCTGTCCCGCTTTGGAAAGTTAAAAATTATTTTAACATATTACAAACGCTCGTATCACGAAACGCGTCCGGTGTTTGGCTTCCAACGGATTAGAGATATAATATAATAAGAGATATATATAATTTGTGTGAAATTTGGTTGAAATTGGTGCACAAATAAAAAAGTTTTTCTTAGAAGAACCTAATTTGGGGGGTTAAGTTTGTATGGCAGCCCCATGAACCCATGGTCCGATTTGATCCATTCTTGCATATATTTTGTGTTATCTATAGAAACACATTTGTGTGAAATTTGGTTTAAATTGGTACACAAATAAAAAAGTTTTTTCTTAGAAGAACTCAAATTGGGGAGCTAGGTTTGTATGGCAGCCCCATGACCCAGTGATCCAATTTGGGTGAATCAAACATACGAACAGCCTGCAACAATAAGAAGCACGTGTGCAAAATTTCAGCTTACTAGCTTTAATACCCGCCGAGTAAAACGCGTCGCAACAGACAGACAGACAGACAGACGGACATGCTCCAATCGACTCCCCAAATCATGCTGATCATATATGTATACTTTTTATATGGTCGGAGATGCATCCTTTAATGCGTTACAAACTTCATGACAAAGTTAATATACCCTTTCACTCTATGATCGAAGGGTA